>AP025041.1:17597651-17630339 GCA_036186865.1 Eustoma russellianum | reverse complement strand
CTTTTTTACCATACATATATATATATATATATATATATATATATATTCAGATTTTTTTCGAAAAGGCATATACACATATATTCCAACGTACTACCGACACGTTATATGTTTTTCGTACGTACGTTAACGTCACGCCACTATATTTAACTCATATTTATGAGTATATTCAGGTCTTATATCATATGATATAAGTCATGGTGATGACAAATTTATTACGACATGTTAAAAGGTTTTAAACCAAAAATTATCGTATCGGGTGAATACCGAAACTTTGCCAACGTGTCACGTACTTGCCATATATAGATGGCCAGCCCCTACACTTCAAAAATGGCCACAAATTTCGTGGCTCACATGGTATATACAGCCATAAAATCATTCCATGTTGGCACACACATATCACCCCAAATTAAGACCAAATTGTGGAGATTCCAAATTCAATTTTGTCATATGATTAGGCGCCATTTTAATCAGCCCTAAGTGCTGAATATTAAAGTTTAATTTATGTATATTATGTGTAACATAATATATATAACATGTGCAAAATTTTGGAATTTAATCGGAGAAAAATTGGGTAATCGACAAACGTCGAAAATTCGGTTTTCTACGAACACGACACATGGAACATTTTCTGTATGGCATATAACATGTATCTAGACACTTTTTACATATCCTATACATTCTAAAGTATTCTAGAAAAATCAATTAAGATGATTGAAATATACCATATGTGTATAATTATATGTCCACTATTTTACAAAGTTTGCAAAAATAAAATTCAGCACATGTATATTCATCATACACGCCTAGCTCAGCAATGTTGGAGCATATGTGGAGCTTTGTTGGCATCTTGATTGGCCAAGAATGAAGCATGCAATGTTGGTGACATAAAGAAAGGAACTACAAAAGGTAACATTTCAAACTTTGTCACATTTGTGACACATGCTGAAAATTCAGCATGTGTTGTCTTAGGCTGGCCAAAATTTTCAAAGTAATGAGCCATATTTACTATCTTGAATTATATGGATTAATTGAAAGATTTTATGACAATGTTTTGAATATTTTATGGAAATAATCAAGTGATATTTTCAAATATCACACATGCTGAAAATTTCAGCATGTGTATGATGTACTTGGACGAATTCATGGCCTTCTTGGTGACAAATGTTTTTTCAAAATAAGTAGAAATATTATGTACTAAATGATGATTGATTTCTTCTTTATTTTCAAGGAATTAATCAAACGCAAACTTGGCAACAATTTGAATAAAGTGTGAATATTACACATGCTGAAATTTCAGCATGTCGAGAAGCATAATGGCCGAATTTTATCAAGGAAATTGTGATAAGTTGTCTTGCTAATTATGTGGGATGATTATATGATTTATGGCAATACTTTTATGGCTAATTGGCAAATTCTTTTTAAGGTTTATTTTCAGATTTATCTAGTCATCAAATGATGGCAACTTCCATCCAATCAATGAGTGCCAAGTAAGCAGGAGCTTAATGATCATCCAATGAGGAGTTGCCAAGTAAGCAAGAAAATGTCACAATGATGCAATATACTCTCCCAAGGACTTAGAAGATAATTTTCAAGAGGAGGAGAAGGCATCAAGGGAGCGGCCAACTTGGATAAGAAGGAAAGAAGAGAACAAACAAAAGATAAGAACAAGTCTTGCAAATTCAAGATCAAAAATGCTACATCCTACTCTTTCTACATTTCTTTCTTTCTTCTCTCTAAAATCCTATTGTATTCATATTCATACATCTTGAATAGGCTTCTTACATACCACCCTATACTCTTTATTGTTGTAGAAGATTGATCAAGGTGTGATCAATCTTGGACTTGCAAGGTGGTGGTGTTCGTGATCATTGTATTCACATACAAGTTTGTAAAGGGTTGGACTTGGTGTGTAACTTCATCAACCCTGTGTGGTAAGGTGTTATTTGTGTTTTGTGATTAGTTCTAACCGAGGAAGTGTCCTTGAAGAATGAAGTAGGTTGTTTTAACCGAACCAGTATAAAATTCCTTGTGTTCTCTACTTTTAGCACTTACTTTCAGTTTCCAGCACAGTGCATCGGTTTTATCACCTTCGTAAAAATAGTAAACGAATTTCAAAAATCACAAAACTTTCAAGAAATATAGAAAAACATCTTAAGGTTATTTTGGCGTAAGTTTCAACCCTTTTGGACAAGTATAAGTCATTCAAACGTCAAACGTTCTGAGACTAGTGCAGTCTGATTTTCTGGCTTGCAAAGGTTGTGACTTTGAACATATTTGGCTATCTTTCCAAAAGCATTTTTCAAAACTGTTTTAATCCAATTAAATACACCTTAAAAAAGAAGTTAGTCATTAAATTTTCAGAGCATTTGGGGTTACGGTTAAATAGGAATTAATTTTTCAAATCATGCTACCGTTTCTGGCAGATTTGCGCAATCTGACCATCAACGATTTTTAAAGGGGTTAGAGGTTGAATTTTAATCTAAAATTTTTAGGAGATACTCAGAACATCTGAGACTAAGATCCCTCCAAATTTCAGAATTTTTTAAGACCTTCAACCTAGTTTTCAAAATGTTTCAAAACAGGTCCTGAAAACAGAAACTGTTTTCAGAAGTTGGGTTTTTGGTTTAAAACAATTTTAAAAACCACATTTTCCGGACCCACTATTCAACCCCCCTTCTAGTGGTGCCTTGCATATCCTACAAGTGGTATCAGAGTGCAGGAACACTCACAACTAAAGGATCCAACGATCTAAGTGAGATGGCAACCACAAACTTCAAAACCGAGTAAGAAGGTATGTCCATATGTCCAGTCAAAGGCCTCCTCAGTAGATGAAAGTTAAGAATGGAAAATTTTCCTTATGAAAATTGATATTGAAATTGATATTGAATTTTGGAAGTTAAGAATGAAAATTTAATGGAAGTTAAGAATGAAAATTTTCCTTATGGAAATTGATATTGAATTTTCCTTATGGAAATTGATATTGAATTTTGACATTGAATTTTGATTCAATGGAAGTTAAGAATGAAAATTTTCCTTATGGAAATTGATATTGAATTTTGGTTCATTATAGAAGATGGCCCATTTGTTCCGTCAAAATTATCCACTGTAGATGGAGTCACACTAGAAGTTGTTAAGCCTAAACAAGAGTATACTAGTGATGATAAGAAGAGACTAAGCATGAACGCTAGGGCTATGCAATTACTTCTAAATGGACAAAGTAAAAGTGAATCTAGTTATGTTTCAAATTGCTCTAGTTCTCAAGAAATGTGGAGAATTCTTGAAATGAAACACGAAGGCACTAGTCAAGTAAAAGAGTCCAAAATCAACATGCTTATGTCCACACTCGAGTCATTTAAATTATTGCCAAATGAATCTATCGTTGATATAGATCTTCGCTTGACTAACATTTACAATTCTCTTGAGTCTCTTGGCAAAGCCTTCTCTATACAGGAAAAGGTACAAAAGGTCTTGTGAATCCTTCCATCCGAGTGGGACCCTAAAGTAACGGCCATATAAGAAAGTAAAGAAACTAATCAGTTAAGATGGAAGAACTAATTGGATCACTTAAGGTATATGAGAACAAACTCACCATAAGGAAATCGGAATCATCATCAAAACAAGGTAAGACTATTGCATTTAAATCAAATGAATACGTCTCTACTTCTTCCGATCACGTAGATGATAGTGATTCTGAATCAAACAACGATGATTTAATTTTATTGGCTAAAGGCTTAAGAAAATTCATGAGAAAGTCATTTAGAAACAAAACTAAGGCTACTTCGACTAAAAGAAATAAGAACAAGACAAATGACAAGGATGTTAAATGTTACGAATGCGGTAAACTTGGACATCTATCATATGACTGCCCTAATAAGGACAAGCAAACAAACAAACACCCTGACAAGGATCGGACCAAAAATAGACTCGTCTCAGAACCTAAGCAAAGGAAAAGAGCTCTCAAAGCCTCCACTTGGAGTGATACATCTGATTCAGAGACTGATACAGAAGAGGAGACTGCATAAGTATGCTTTGTGTCCAAAGCATCAAACAAGGTATCTTCTGACTCTGATTCTGACTCTGAGCCTTCTTATGATGATCTTTTTAGTCAGTATTTAGAATTGCATAAATTTACTAAGACTCTCGCAAAAGAAAAGAAGCGATTAATTGAAGACAAGAAGTTGTTAGAATCTTCTCACGAGAATCTTGTTGCTCAATTAAACGATTCAAAAGAAGAGTCGTCATGCATCATTAATGCATTAAACACAGAGATCTCATCATTGACTACGAATAATAATGAAATGAAATACGAGATTTCAAATTTGAAATCAAGGAATTTGGATTTAGAAAAGATGATGAAACAATTTGACACGGGATCTAACATGCTAGATCGCATTATTTTATCACAAAAACACGATAGTGATAAAACCTGATTAGGATACATTGAGACAAATGAAGTATCCAATAAATCAACCAAGTTTGTCTTGTCTAAGAAAGTAGACACTCCAAAAGCGAATACAGCGTCTAAGATGACGCAAAGACCCCATCTCCCCTCATCCCGTCATACTTCTTCTTCATATCATGCGAAATATAATTTTGTGCCATATAGATATGAGAAGAAACAAGTGACGCATACACGACATTCATTTCATCCATCTAGATCACGCACTATGCACACCAACACGAGGACATATCAAAAACAGACTCAATATGACGCATATAAAGGAGTTCTCGGCCAAAGACCCAAAGTCCACTCACCACATGTTTACTACATTGCACCTTCATCTACATTCTTGCCATTTGCTAGACCAAGAAGGATCACCCAAGTATGGGTACCGAAAGGCACTTTTACTAAGAGGTGAATAACTAACTCGTAAGGACCCAAAATTAAAAGGGTACCTAAATAACTTTTGTACATTGCAGGTAACCCACACATCAAAAGATACATCTATCAAGTGGTTTCTTGACAATGGTTGCTTGTGGAACATGACGGGTGACCCGAGCTTGTTCACAAAATTTAAGAAGGTCACAAAAGGCGGATACGTGACCTTCAGAGACAACAATAAAGGCAAGATCATCAGAAAAGGTACAATTGGAAACCCAAGCACCCTTCAAATCTCCAACGTCTTTTTGGTAAGCAACTTATCTTATAATCTTCTTAGCATTTCACAATTTATTGATAATGGTTTCGATGTGTGCTTTACTCATCCCTATTGCAATATCATAAATAAAAATGGAGAAGTAGTACTAAAAGAAAAACAGGAAGGAAACATGTTTACGCTTTCTATGGATGATATGTTAGACGCTAAGGTTAAGTGTTTCATGTCAAATTAACCTAATGTAAATTTGTGGCATAGACGTTTAGGACACATTGGCATTTCTACACTTGAAAAACTCCAACGAAAGAACATAATACAAGGATTGCCTACTCTTGATTTAAACAACTTTCAGTTGTGTGAATCTTGCATAAAAGGCAAACAAACATGCGAGTCACTAAAACCTAAAAATGAAATAAGCACGACTAGAGTTTTGGAATTATTACACATTGATTTGTTTGGTCCTAGTCGAACTACGAGTCTTGGTGGACGTCACTATGCTTGTGTGATTGTTGATGATTTTTCTCGTTATACTTGGACTTTGTTTCTTGCACATAAGGATGATAGTGCCATTGAGATTGCGAAACTAATAAAACAACTTGAAAATCAATATGGTGTCAATGTGAAAAAGATAAGACGCGATAGAGGCGGTGAATTTAAAAACAAGGACATGATTGTAGGATCTGCAAGGCACCACTAGAAGGGGGGGTTGAATAGTGGGTGCGGAAAATTTGGTTTTTAAAATTGTTTTGAACCAAAAACCCAACTTCTGAAAACAGTTTCTGTTTTTAGGAGCAGTTTTAAAACGTTTTTAAAACTAGGTTACAGGTCTTCAAAAATTCTGAAATTTGGAGAGAACTTAGACTCAGATGTTATGAGTATCTCATAAAAATTTCAGATTAAAATTCAACCTTTAACCCCTTGAAAATTCGTTGGTGGTCAGATTGCGTAAATCTGCCAGAACCGATACACTGATTTGAAAAATTAATTCCAATTTGTACACAACTCCAAATGCTTTTAAAATTTAACCACTAACCCCTTGTATGTTATATTTAAATGGGTTGAAACAGTTTTGAAAACTTCTTTTGGGAAGTTAGTCAAATACGATCAAAGTCTCAACCTTTGCAAGTCTGAAAATCAGACTGCACTAATCTCAGAACTTTGGCCGTTTGAATGACTTATACTTGTCCAAAAGGGTTGAAACTTGCGCCAAAAGAACCCTAGAACTTGTGGTTATATTTTCTGAAAGTTTCGTGATTTTTGAAATTCGTTTACTATTTTTACGAACGTGATTAAAAACAGTAAACAGTGCTGAAACAAAAAACCAGTGCTGAAAGTAAATGACACCAAGAATTTTATACTGGTTCGATTATCAACAACCTACTCCAGTCTTCAAGGAACACCTTCCTTGGTTCACACTAATCACACAACTCAAAAACACCTTACCACAGGGTTGATGGAGTTACACACCAACTCCAACCCTTTACAAACCTTGTATGATAAATACAATTGCGCACGAACACCACCACCTCGCAAGAATGAAGATTGATCACACCTTGATCAATCTTTTACAAAGATAAGGAATATGTGGTGGTTTAATACAAGCCTATTCAAGATTGAAAGATATGAATACAATAGGCTTTCAAGAAGAAAGAAAGAAAGAGAATGTAGAAGAAGAAGGCTAGAACACTTTTGATCTTTGAATGTGCAACTCTTGTTCTTGTTCTTGTTTTGCTCTTCTTCCTTCCTTTTTAACATGTAATGGCCGACCCCTATTGCTCTTCCCCCTCTTGAAAATTGTCTTCTAAGTCCTTGGGAGAATGTAAGACATCATTGTGACATGGTCTTGCTTATTTGTCACCTTCTCATTGGATGATCACTTAAGCTTTTGCTTACTTGGCACTCATTGATTGGTTGGATGTTGTCATCACTTGATGACTAGACAAATCTGAGAATAACACTTAAAACATGTGCCAAAACAATCATAAAAACATTGCCAATTATCTCACAATCAATCCCACATAATTTGGATAACAAATTGGTCTCATTCATGACCATAAAATCGGCCAACTCATTCCTTCACATGCTGAAATTTTCAGCATGTGCAATATTCTAGACATATTCAAAATATTGCCATAGTAGTATTATATCAATCCCTTGAAAATGAAGAGCCAAATATATCACAATTAAGATGCAAATTTCGGCCACTATTCACATGTGCTGAAAATTTTCAGCATGTGTTGCATTTTTGAAATCTTTCCTTGTGTGTTGCCCCCTTCAAAGTCACCCATCATGTGTAGCTTATTTTCCACCAATTAAAATGACAAATAAGTGTCAAATAAGCTCCACCTAAGCTCCATCATGGCTGAAGTGGCGTGTGATATGGCATATACATGTGCTGAATTTATTTTTGCAAACTTTGTAAAATAGTGCACATTTAATAATACACACATGTTATATTCTAATCAGCCCTTAATTTAATTTTCTAGAACACTTTAAGATGTATAACATATGTAAAAAGTGTCTAGATACATGTCACATGATGTACCAAAAATGTTCCATGTGTTGTGTACGTAGAAAACCAAATTTTCGATATTTATCGATTACCCGATTTTTCTCTAATTTAAATTCCAACTTTTGCACATGTTATATATATTATGTTATACATAATATATAAAAAATATACTTTAAATCTCAGCACTTGGCTGGTCTAAAATGGTACCATTAACATGTGACAAAATTAAACTTGGAATCTTCACATTTTGGCCTTAATGTGGGGTGACATGTGTGTGCCAACATGGAAAGTATTTTTGGCTGAACATATGGTCATGTGCACGAAATTTTTATCACTTTTTGAAGTATAGGGGCTGGCCATTTATTTATGGCAAGTACGTGACACGGTGGCGAAGTTTCGGTATTCGCCCGATACGACAATTTTCGGTTTAGAACCTTTTATCGTGTCGTATTTAATTTGTCATCACCATATCTTATATCATATGATATAAGACCTGAATATACTCATAAATATGAGTTAAGTATAGTGGTGTGACGTTAACATACGTACGTGAAATATATAACGTGTCGGTAATACGTTGGAATACATGTGTATGTGCCTTTTTCAAAAAATCTGAAAATATATGTAATATATATGTATATGGCGTGTCACATTAAAGAGGGGAGGAGGATAAAACTTTCCTTCCTTAGCTTTGTTGCCTTTGTGCCTTTTCCAAATGTGGCTTCCTTTAATGAACTACTTAGTTTAATAAACTAAGTACTTCACTTAATGAACTAGTTTAGTTCATTAATGGTGGCACCTGAAAATAGCATAAACACAACAAATATTTTCCATATGATGTAAGCTTTAACGCTTCATGGCTCATTAGTACGGCAACATAATATATAAGCTAAATAAGGCAAGTAATAGCAATGTATCATGCATACATGTATATCTTATGCATGTTTTATCTTATGCTCGTTTTTGTGCACATTTAAATCATGTATTTGAAAATCACTCAAACCCCTTTTTCTCTACAATCTCCCCCTTTTGATGATTTTCAAAATAACCTATACTCATGATTTAAATCTTATCGTTCCCCATTCAATCATGCATAAAATCAAAACTTGAATTTTAAATTCCGAGTCGCTCCCCCTTAATTTATGCAACTCACACTTTATGACAAATTGTGACTATTATGGCATGATTTAATAATTGATTATTTGGTATATATTTAGTGTTTTTTTCAGAATATCCATGTCATCAAAATGATGACAACATTGAGCCAATCAAAAGATGACAAGTAAGCGATGACTAAATGATGGTCCAATGGAGTGATGCCAAGTAAGCAAAACATTGTCACCATGAACAAACCTTGTATTGCTAGTACAATTTGCACGAACACCACCACCTCGCTAGAATGAAGATTGATCACACCTTGATCAATCTTTTACAAAGATGTATGAATGGTGGTTTACTCAAGCCTATTCAAGATTGAAAGAATATGAATACAATAGGCTTACAAGAAGAAAGAAAGAAAGAGAGAATGTAGAAGAAGAACTAGGCTTTTGATCACTTTGATTTTGCAATGCTTGGCCTTGTTTTTGTTTGTTCCTCGTTTTTGTGCACATTTAAATCATGTATTTGAAAATCACTCAAACCCCTTTTTCTCTACAATCTCCCCCTTTTGATGATTTTCAAAATAACCTATACTCATGATTTAAATCCTATCGTTCCCCCTTCAATCATGCATAAAATCAAAACTTGAATTTTAAATTCCGAGTCGCTCTCCTTTAATTTATGCAATTAGTATCTCTCTTCCCCTTAAATCATGCTATCTCTCCCCCTTTATTTTGAAAAGTAAATCAAAAGATGCCTGTAAAGATGAAGAAGAAAAAAAACATGCATTTCATATAACGTGCATTCGTAAGGGTTATTTATTCAACCCTTTGAAAATGTCCCTTTTGGTACCCAAATTTGGGTGACATTTCTAGGTCTTCCAAAAGGTGAGAAAGGTGATGAGAACGCAACATAATATATGTTAGGGCCAAATGCGTTTGGCCTTTGGCCAAGAATCCCATCATGCATGTAGTATGGTTTCTGTTTTTGATAAGCATTTCGGTTTGCATGCACGGGACGTGATCTAGATGCATTGTTGTGATATGAGTGTCGCGTATGCATCATTTGTTTCTTCTCATATCTATATGGCACATAATTATATTTTGCATGATGTGAAGAAGAAGCACGTTGAGATGTCATAAGAAAAGGCCTATGCGTCTTCTCAGATGCCACATATGTCTTTGATGCATCTATTTTCTTAGATGGGATGAATTTGGTTGGTTTATTTTTTGGCTTACTTTTCTCAACGTATCCTAGTCCGGTTTTGTCACTATCATGCTTTTGAGAAGAAATGATGTGATCTAGCATGTTTGTTCTCGTGTCAAATTGTTTCACATTTTTCTCTACATCCGCATTCCTTGATTTCAAGTTTGAAATCTCGGATTTCAATTCAGTGTTCTTAGATGTCAATGATGAAATCTCAGACTTTAGTGAATTAATGATGCGTGATGACTCTTCTCTAGAATCGTTTAATTGAGCGACAAGATTTTCGTTAGAAGATTCTAACATCTTCTTGTCTTCAATTAATCGCTTCTTTTGTTTTGCAAGAGTTCTAGCAAACTTATGTAATTCAAGATATTCAACATATAAATCATCATAAGATAGTTCAGAATCCGAGTCAGAATCAGAATTTACCTCAATTCCAAATAGTGGAGGCATTTGGCTTGACATACCTTCTTGCTCGGTTTTGTCGCTAGTGGTTGTCATCTCACAAGGATCGTTGGATCCTTTTGTTGTGAGTGTTCCTGCTCTGATACCAATTGTAGGATCTGCAAGGCACCACTAGAAGGGGGGGTTGAATAGTGGGTGCGGAAAATTTGGTTTTTAAAATTGTTTTGAACCAAAAACCCAACTTCTGAAAACAGTTTCTGTTTTTAGGAGCAGTTTTAAAACGTTTTTAAAACTAGGTTACAGGTCTTCAAAAATTCTGAAATTTGGAGAGAACTTAGACTCAGATGTTATGAGTATCTCATAAAAATTTCAGATTAAAATTCAACCTTTAACCCCTTGAAAATTCGTTGGTGGTCAGATTGCGTAAATCTGCCAGAACCGATACACTGATTTGAAAAATTAATTCCAATTTGTACACAACTCCAAATGCTTTTAAAATTTAACCACTAACCCCTTGTATGTTATATTTAAATGGGTTGAAACAGTTTTGAAAACTTCTTTTGGGAAGTTAGTCAAATACGATCAAAGTCTCAACCTTTGCAAGTCTGAAAATCAGACTGCACTAATCTCAGAACTTTGGCCGTTTGAATGACTTATACTTGTCCAAAAGGGTTGAAACTTGCGCCAAAAGAACCCTAGAACTTGTGGTTATATTTTCTGAAAGTTTCGTGATTTTTGAAATTCGTTTACTATTTTTACGAACGTGATTAAAAACAGTAAACAGTGCTGAAACAAAAAACCAGTGCTGAAAGTAAATGACACCAAGAATTTTATACTGGTTCGATTATCAACAACCTACTCCAGTCTTCAAGGAACACCTTCCTTGGTTCACACTAATCACACAACTCAAAAACACCTTACCACAGGGTTGATGGAGTTACACACCAACTCCAACCCTTTACAAACCTTGTATGATAAATACAATTGCGCACGAACACCACCACCTCGCAAGAATGAAGATTGATCACACCTTGATCAATCTTTTACAAAGATAAGGAATATGTGGTGGTCTAATACAAGCCTATTCAAGATTGAAAGATATGAATACAATAGGCTTTCAAGAAGAAAGAAAGAAAGAGAATGTAGAAGAAGAAGGCTAGAACACTTTTGATCTTTGAATGTGCAACTCTTGTTCTTGTTCTTGTTTTGCTCTTCTTCCTTCCTTTTTAACATGTAATGGCCGACCCCTATTGCTCTTCCCCCTCTTAAAAATTGTCTTCTAAGTCCTTGGGAGAATGTAAGACATCATTGTGACATGGTCTTGCTTATTTGTCACCTTCTCATTGGATGATCACTTAAGCTTTTGCTTACTTGGCACTCATTGATTGGTTGGATGTTGTCATCACTTGATGACTAGACAAATCTGAGAATAACACTTAAAACATGTGCCAAAACAATCATAAAAACATTGCCAATTATCTCACAATCAATCCCACATAATTTGGATAACAAATTGGTCTCATTCATGACCATAAAATCGGCCAACTCATTCCTTCACATGCTGAAATTTTCAGCATGTGCAATATTCTAGACATATTCAAAATATTGCCATAGTAGTATTATATCAATCCCTTGAAAATGAAGAGCCAAATATATCACAATTAAGATGCAATTTTCGGCCACTATTCACATGTGCTGAAAATTTTCAGCATGTGTTGCATTTTTGAAATCTTTCCTTGTGTGTTGCCCCCTTCAAAGTCACCCATCATGTGTAGCTTATTTTCCACCAATTAAAATGACAAATAAGTGTCAAATAAGCTCCACCTAAGCTCCATCATGGCTGAAGTGGCGTGTGATATGGCATATACATGTGCTGAATTTATTTTTGCAAACTTTGTAAAATAGTGCACATTTAATAATACACACATGTTATATTCTAATCAGCCCTTAATTTAATTTTCTAGAACACTTTAAGATGTATAACATATGTAAAAAGTGTCTAGATACATGTCACATGATGTACCAAAAATGTTCCATGTGTTGTGTACGTAGAAAACCAAATTTTCGATATTTATCGATTACCCGATTTTTCTCTAATTTAAATTCCAACTTTTGCACATGTTATATATATTATGTTATACATAATATATAAAAAATATACTTTAAATCTCAGCACTTGGCTGGTCTAAAATGGTACCATTAACATGTGACAAAATTAAACTTGGAATCTTCACATTTTGGCCTTAATGTGGGGTGATATGTGTGTGCCAACATGGAAAGTATTTTTGGCTGAACATATGGTCATGTGAACGAATTTTTATCACTTTTTGAAGTATAGGGGCTGGCCATTTATTTATGGCAAGTACGTGACACGGTGGCGAAGTTTCGGTATTCGCCCGATACGACAATTTTCGGTTTAGAACCTTTTATCATGTCGTATTTAATTTGTCATCACCATATCTTATATCATATGATATAAGACCTGAATATACTCATAAATATGAGTTAAGTATAGTGTTGTGACGTTAACATACGTACGTGAAATATATAACGTGTCGGTAATACGTTGGAATACATGTGTATGTGCTTTTTTCAAAAAATCTGAAAATATATGTAATATATATGTATATGGCGTGTCACATTAAAGAGGGGAGGAGGATAAAACTTTCCTTCCTTAGCTTTGTTGCCTTTGTGCCTTTTCCAAATGTGGCTTCCTTTAATGAACTACTTAGTTTAATAAACTAAGTACTTCACTTAATGAACTAGTTTAGTTCATTAATGGTGGCACCTGAAAATAGCATAAACACAACAAATATTTTCCATATGATGTAAGCTTTAACGCTTCATGGCTCATTAGTACGGCAACATAATATATAAGCTAAATAAGGCAAGTAATAGCAATGTATCATGCATACATGTATATCTTATGCACGTTTTATCTTATGCTCGTTTTTGTGCACATTTAAATCATGTATTTGAAAATCACTCAAACCCCTTTTTCTCTACAATGATTTCATTTTGCGAAGAAAAAAGAATTAAACACGAGTTTTCGCCACCTAGAACTCCACAATTAAATGGACTAGTAGAAAGAAAGAATAGGACATTACAAGAAATTGCTAGAACCATGTTGTGTGAGAATAAATTGCCTAGATTTTTATGGGCAGAAGCCGTAAATTGTGCATGCTACATAGTTAATCGTTTGTCTATTAGAAAGAAAATAAATAAGACGCCTTGTGAGATACTAAATGATCACATGCCTAAAATTGATTACTTTTGTGTGTTTGGTTGCAAATACTTTGTTTTAAATACAAAAGATAATTTAGATAAGTTTGAATCTAAATCAATTGAATGCATCTTTGTTGGATATTCTAGTGAATTCAAAAGCATATATATGTTATGATCCTCTCACTAGACAAATTCTAGAATCCATTCATGTGAAGTTTAATGAATTTGGTGAGATTGATAAAGATAAAGAATATGATGATGATTTTGAATTGAAACCCGTGTTGAATGATGATGATGGCACGCGTGATATGCATGATACACTAGAAATGCATGACCACTTAGAAATGCATGAGAACATAGAAAATAATCAACCGAGATGGCATAGAGATCACCCACACGATCTCATTATAGGCGATATCACTCATGGTGTGTGACCACGTAGAAGAATAAATCCGGATAAAATAAATCAATTTCATGCCATGATTTCAGAAATTGAACCTAAAAATGTGCATGATGCTTTGAGTGATTCTTCTTGTATTGATGCTATGCATGATGAACTTAATCAATTTGTTAGAACGTATGGGATTTGGTGCCACGACCACAAGATAAGACTAGAATAGGCACAAAGTGGGTGTTTAGAAATAAAATGAATGAAGAAGGAAAAGTTGTTAGAAAAAAAGCTAGACTTGTAGTACAAGGATATAATCAAGAAGAAGGAATTGATTATGATGAGACATTTGCACCGTAGAACGCTTAGAAGCCATACAACTTTTACTTGCTATTGATTGCATGAAAGATTTTAAACTTTATCAAATGGACGTGAAAAGTGCATTCTTAAATGGATTTATATAAGAAGAGGTATACGTGAAACAACCACCCGGTTTTGAAGATTTGAAATATCCTAATCATGTGTACAAACTAAATAAGGCACTATACGGTCTAAAGCAAGCACCTAGAGCATGGTATGATCGTTTTGCTACTTTCCTTTTAGAAAATGGTTTTAAAAGAGGCATTATAGATAGTACTTTATTTTTAAAACAAGATAAATCTGATTCACTCATTATTCAAATTTATGTTGATGACATCATTTTCGGCTCTACTTCTCATATACTTGTTGAAGATTTTGAAAATTGCATGAAATCCGAATTTGAAATATCTATGGTTGGCAAATTGAACTACTTTCTTGGCTTATAGATTAAACAAACGAGTAAAGGTATACACATAAGACAAGCTAAATATATAAATAATATGATTAAAAAGTCCAATTTTGATAATTTAAAACCGTCACCCACCCCTATGAGTGTCACAACTAAATTAGATAAAGATGAACATGGTAAGGATTTTGATAATGCCTTATATAGATCTATGATTGGCTCTTTGCTATATCTTACTGCTAGTAGGCCTGATATCATGTTCAGTGTATGTATGTGTGCACGTTTTCAAAGTAAACCTAAGGTATCTCTCTATAATGCCGTGAAAAGAATATTTTGATATATTAAGCACACATCCACCTTATGCATTTGGTATGATAAAGACTGCGAATTTAACTTGCATGCCTACACTGACGCAGATTATGGTGGATGTAAAATAGATAGAAAAAGCACAAGTGGCACTTGCCAATTTATAGGAAATTCACTTATTTCATGGTTTTCTAAAAAGCAAGCCAGCGTCGCCCTATCCACCACTTAAGCTGAATACATGGCACTTAGTCTTTGTTGCACACAATTGCTATGGCTAAAACAACAACTTTCTGACTTTGGAATTATGATAAATAAGATTCCTATATATTGTGATAGTATGAGCGCCATCTACCTATCTAAGAACCCCGTGCTACATTCTAAGGCCAAGCATATAGAAGTCCGCTATAATTTTCTTCGTGATCACGTAAGTAATGGTGATATTGTCATAGATCTTGTACAGACAGAGGCACAAGTAGCCAATATTTTCAATAAAGCATTAAATCAAGCCGCGTATGAAAATCTTCGTTCTAAATTAGGCTTGATTTCTGCTGATTTGATTTGATTGTCTTTCCATATTTACATGAATTTTTGATTGACTTTCCAAAATAAAGGGGGAGAGAATGCATGATTTAAGGGGGAGAGAGAGATTGATTGCACAAATCAAGGGGGAGAAAATTCGAAATTTGAATTTGTGCATGATTGGAGGGGAGCGATAAAATTTAAATCATGAACGTAGGTTATTTTGTAAATCATCAAAAGTGGAAGATTGTAGAGAAAAAGGGGTTTGAGTGATTATAAAATACATGATTTAAATAACGTGTTACAAAGAAATGCATGACATATTTTATGACATGACACGTTTTTGCATAAAACTTGCCTTATATAGTTCATATATAATGTTGTTGTACTAACGAGTCATGAAGCTTTAAAGCTTACATCAAATGGCAAGCATTTCTTGTGTTTGAACTATTTTCATACTTCTAAATTTCTCTAGAATGTGTCTATAAATAGTGCAGCCAAACACTTTCATAGGCACTTCAGAGAACAGGTTAGAATTATAAAAACAATCAGATAGAGCATTTTTAAGAGTTACATAGTTTAGGACCTTAGAAGGCATTCTATTAATCAGATGAGTAGCAGTGAGTACACCCTCTCCCCAGAAGTGCTTAAGAGCTTTCATAGACATCATAATTGCCCATTCTACTTCAAGGAGATGTATATTCTTCCTTTCTACAAGTCCATTTTGTGTGGAGTGTAGGTGCAAGGGGTCTGGTGGTGAATGCCCTTTGTGTTGAGACATTCTTTCAGGGATGATTCCAAATATTCAAGACCACTATCAGTTCTTAAAGTTTTTATTGTGGTATTAAACTGGTTTTGTGTCATGCATATGAATTTCTTAAGAATATCACCAAATTCATAATTGTGTTTCATCAAATAAGCCATGTAAGTCTGGTATGATAATCAGCAAATGTGATGAACCATTTTGCACCATTAATGTTTTCTGCCTTTGAAGGTCTCCATATATCAGAATGGATTAAATTGAATGGGGTACTACTTATATAGTCTTTCGTTGGATAACTAGTTCAACAGCTTTTTGCAAACATGCTGTAGCGCTCCGGCCCGAAACTGTCATCGGAACCAGTGCACCCGCCGTAGTCTACTATGAACCACGAAGCGTCAAAGCAGATCAAGCGTACATCATCCATGACGTAAGATAAATCAGCAGAAACGGTGTTAAATTTAAAACTTCACCATCAATAATGTAACTAGAAAGTACAGCGGAATTAAAAGGTGTTTGTTTATCTAGCTAACATAAGTTCCAGAACATCATAATAACATTGAGTTTCCAAACTTAAAGAGAGTAGTCAAGCATCTATCTATTTCCATGCCCGTCATCCCATTGATCCCACTCGCCATCGTCTTTGATAAATATCATCTCATATTCCGGCTCACCTGAAAAGGAATGCAGTATCTGTTCTTAGCAAAAATATCGCCAGCAAGTAACCCGTCTATACACCTTACGGGATCACACACGACGAGTCACCAGTGTATAAGTCATTGCCCAAAATAAGGTGCTCGGGTTAGCAAATAGTATCTTTATAAGAATTCCTCAAAACAGATTAAAACACATAATTGATACACAAATACGAGAACAAACATGTACTAAAACAACATATCACATAAGCAAGTCATAAGCTAGTCACATTTCTTGCATGTCAAACCTTATACTTCGTGTATCATGATGCATGTACTTCTTTAAAACCACACACAACATCCATGCATATGTCTTCTTTCATAAACATGTCATGCGTGTCATTTCACAAAACATTTCATAACTCTTCTTATCATATTCTTCGCGTAGCAGAACTTTATACCCTGTGGGTGATCAGTCCACAGCAAACAGAACTTTATGCCCCGTGCTGAAAGGTCCACGGCACCAAAAAATATAACTTTATACCTCGTGCTGAAAGGTCCACGGCCCCATTACATACATCATATATCCGTGCTGATAGGTCTACGGCCCCATAAAATACTTTATTTTCCCTGCTGATAGGTCCACGGCCTCATAAAATACTTTACTTTCCGTGCTGACAGGTCCACGGCCCCATAACATATTTTATACCCTGCTGTTGATTCACATGTCACGCTTTTATACCCTGCTTTCGCAGGCGTGACTTTTATACCCTGCGATCAACCAGCAGCCATTTTGCCTTTCGAAAACTTTAAACTTCTCTTGTAAACACATGTTCTTTTGCAAAGGACAAGTCAAATGCAAGTGCCTATGTCATGATGCATGATGCACATGTAACTTCGTATCAAACGTGTAACACACACACACATACATCTTACATATCAAGTATACGGTCTTGCACCTCAAACACTCCATGTTCGTATCTTTCCAAGTCCGTTCGCCTCACTAATTCACTTGGGATTCAATCTTATTCTTACTTGATCAAACTTACCATCTACACCTCAATTACACCTCAAATACCCTTGCATTTTATGTTCATAAGAAGTGTATAGAGTTACTACACATACATAGGGCGCCTAAAGGGTCAAAAAGACTTCCAGTATACTTTGAATGCTACATGGAGCGCCTAATGTGGACATGGAGCGCGTATACTAGGCGTTCGAAGTGTTCGGGGATGTGCCGTATACATTGAGCGCCTACATGAAGCGCCTAATGTGACATGAAGCGCCTAATGTAGGTGTTCGAAGTGTACGGGGATGCTCTGGGACACATTGAACGCCTACATTAGGCGCCTAATGTGACTTGAAGCGCCTAATGTAGGTGTTCGAAGTGTTCTGACGGTTCAGAAATGCAGTTTTTCTGCAGTAACTTCTCCCATCTCCTTCCTTCTTTAACCCCTTTTCATGTTCAACACCTCAAGATCAATATTAGCACCTTGATTCATCGTGCTTGACACACAACTATCATGATTGGATTCTTAAACATGCAAACTAGTATCACTCTAAAACCCTTTATCATCCACAAGCTTCTCTAGATATCTTCACACCTTCCAACACATCAAGTCTACAACCAAGCCAACATCCATCCTTTCCCCTTGCAAAACATCTCAAAACAACTAAGATGTAATTACCAAACTTACGAACCTATATAAAGACAATAAACACATTACATACAACACTCTTATGGGCATATTTAACAACGAAGAATACAACATAATTGTTTCAAATATTGGCCCAAAGAACATAGTTTTCCTCAATAAACAACACAACAATTACATATAGTAAAGCATTTAACATAAGCATACCAAAGCTACTAATGTGTGATCCAAGTTTTCTCTTTGTCAGAACATAGGGCCTAAAGTAATAAAATTTGCGTAAAGCGTATAGAAAGATTACTTGCCTTTGTGTCTAGTTAAGCTTACGAATTTACTGCAGAATTTCGGTAAGGATTGCACTTAGATTGGCCTTCTTCCTCCCTTTTTCTTCTTCTTCTCTTCTTCTTCTTTCCTCTTTCTCCTTCCCTTTTCTCTCTGGCAGTTTTCTCTTCTCTTTTTCCTCTGTTTAACCGCCCCTTAGATTAATGGGGAGTTACACTATGTGTTGTGTAACTCCCCTATCCTTTATTAGGGACTTGTTAGGTAATTTTCTTTAATTACCTTTAATTCTACTTTTAACCCCCCTTTTTCTTATTTTTCTATATTTTGAGTAACTAAGTCTCACATCCTACAACATTAATTAGATTGCATTTAAGGTTGACCATTAAGTATTAAAAGTCGTGATTAAAAGTCACGGGGTATGACATTCCACCCCCATTAAAAAAAGTGTCGTCCTCGAAACTTACGTACCTTAGTCAAAGAGTTGAGGATACTTCTCCCGCATCTGTTCTTCGAGTTCCCAAGTGGCCTCACGTTCCCTGTGATTGCTCCACTGAACCTTCAGATAAGGGATTACCCGCTTCCTCAACACTTGGTCCTTCCGGTCGACAATTTTCATTGGTATCTCTTCGTAAGTAACATCATCCTTAAGTTCCAAAGGTTGTGCCTCAAGTACATGACTTGGATCTATCACGTACTTCCTTAGTTGTGATACATGAAAGACATTGTGAACTTGCGCCAATACCGGAGGTAATGCTAACCTATATGCCAATGCTCCTACTTTCTCCAGTATTTCATAGGGTCCAATAAAACGGGGACTTAGCTTGCCCTTGACTCCAAACGTCATGATGCCCTTCGTAGGTGATACCCTCAAATAGACTTTTTCACCCACTTTAAATTCTAATGGTCGTCGTTTGGAATCTGCCCAACTCTTGCTGCGATCCTGAGCTGCCTTGAGTCTTTTCCGGATGACTTTCACCTTTTCTAGCATTTTCTCCAATAGCTCAAGTCCGGTGATGGTCCTCACACCTACTTCATCCCAATAAACCGGGGACCTACATTTCCTTCCATACAAAGCTTCAAAAGGAGCCATATCAATTGCGCTGTGGTAACTGTTGTTATATGAAAACTCCATTAGCTTTACCATTCCATCCCAACTCCCTTTAAAATCCAAGACGCAAGCCCTTAGCATATCTTCCAAGGTCTGGATAGTCCGCTCGGACTGTCCATCGGTTTGGGGATGATACGCCGTACTCAACCTTAATTCCGTACCCATGGCTTTCTGGAATGCTGTCCAAAACTTGGATGTAAACCGTGAATCTCGGTCGGACACTATACTTACTGGAATACCATGCAAGCTAACAATATTCTCCATATATAAATTCGCCAACTTGTCAAGAGGTGTTTCACTTGAAACGGATAGGAAATGGGCAAACTTTGTTAAACGATCGACGATGACCCAAATCATGTCATATCCACTTCTTGTCTTTGGTAAACCGGCTATGAAATCCATTGTGACATGTTCCCATTTCCATTCTGGAATTTCTAATGGCATCAACAATCCACCAGGCCGTTGGTGTTCCGCCTTGACTTGTTGACAAACTAAGCATCTTTCTATAAATTCAGCAATATGTCGTTTCATTCCGGACCACCAATAATATTGCTTGAGATCTCTATACATCTTGGTGCTACCAGGGTGTATTGATAACCTCGAACTATGAGCTTCTTGCAAAATTTCCTTTCTAAGTTTGTCAACATCAGGTACGCATAATCTTTCTCTAAACCATAAGCTCCCATCCTCTTTGGTCCGAAATCCTTCAGCTTGACTATGTTTCACCCTTTCCATTATCTCACTGAGGGTCTTATCATTCTTCTGAGCCTCCTTTATCCGATCAACCAAACTTGGTGTGATAGTCAATATTGTCAAAGCGTTCACTGTGGAGTCAACCAAATCTAAACCGAATTCCTCTATCTCTCTTTCCAATGGTGATTGTCGCGCATAGCTGGACTTCCTACTTAACGCATCTGCCACTTTATTAGCCTTTTCTGGATGGTAATGGATTGTCAAATCATAGTCTTTTAGCAACTCTAACCATCTCCGCTGCCTCATGTTTAATTCTTTCTGAGAGAATAAATACTTTAAACTCTTGTGGTCCGTGAATACCACGTACTTTTTTACATATAGATAGTGATGCCAAATCTTTAAGGCGAATACAACTGCAGCGAGTTCAAGATCGTGTGTTGAGTAGTTTTGCTCATAAGGCTTTAGCTGTCTTGAGGCATATGCGATGACTCGTTTGTTTTGCATCAAAACACAACCTAATCTGTTTTTCAATGCATCGCTATAAATTACAAACCCGTCAGTTCCGGAGGGTTGAGCCAATACTGGAGCTGTCGTTAACCTCTTCTTAAGCTCCGTGAAGCTTTGCTCGCATTCTGCCATCCACTCAAACTTGGACTTCTTTTGAGTAAGGCGACTGAGAGGTACGGCTATCCTTGAGAATCCCTCAACAAACTTTCTGTAGTAACCCGCTAGACCCAAGAAACTTCGCACTTCGGTGACGTTGGTAGGTCTAGGCCATTCAGTTATAGCTTCCACCTTCTTCGGATCAACCGCAATCCCCTCCTCCGATATCACGTGACCCAGAAAAGCCACCCTTCTTAACCAAAACTCACACTTGCTAAACTTAGCGTATAGTTGTTTCTGCCTCAAAATACCTAGTACGGTTCTCAAATGCTCAGCGTGAGTTTGTTCGTCAGGAGAATACACCAGAATATCATCTATGAATACCACTACAAACTTGTCCAACTGTTCTCGAAAAATGGTATTCATAAGGTCCATAAAAGCTGCAGGGGCATTTGTTAATCCAAACGGCATCACCAAAAATTCATAGTGGCCATATCTTGTGTGGAAGGCTGTCTTTGCGATGTCCTCGGCCTTCACTCGCAACTGATGATACCTTGATCGAAGATCAATCTTAGAGAAGATTTTGGCACCCTTGAGCTGGTCAAACAAATCCTCAATTCGTGGAAGGGGATACGTATTCTTGATGGTAACTTTATTCAACTCCCTATAATCAATACAGAGTCTCATGTTACCATCTTTCTTCTTTACAAACAAAACAGGTGCTCCCCAAGGCGATACACTAGGGCGGATAAACTTCTTGTCTAATAACTCCTGCAGTTGTTCCTTCAACTCCCTCAACTCTGCCGGAGCCATTCTATAAAGGGCTTTAGAAATAGGTTCAGTTCCTGGAATCAAGTTTATCTCGAACTCGACCTCCCTCCGGGGTGGTACTCCTGGTAAATCTTCCGGAAACACATCATGAAATTCATTGACCACTGGAATTTGCTCAATAGACGGTACCTCCTGAGTAACATCCATGGCATACACTAGGAATCCCTCAGCAACTTTCCTTAAGGCCTTGCACGCTTGTGCAACCGACACATACACTTTCTTGGGTACTTTCTTTCATTCCGATTCCCCTTGAAATGTTACCTCTTCCATCTCAACGTTCTTGATTGTTACTTGCTTCAATCGACAATCAATATTGGCATGGTACTTGGCCAACCAATCCATTCCTAATATAACGTCAAAGTCGTACATCTGAATAGGAATCAGTGTAGCGGAGAATGTTTGTCCCTCAAACTCCAATTCGCAATCTCGGTACTGCTGGTACGAAACCATAATTTGATCTCCAGCCGCTTGAACGCGATACGGAGTTTCTAACCATTCAGGCAAACTATCAAGGTGCTTAGTGAATCTCTTTGCTACAAAGGAGTGGCTTGCGCCGCTATCGAAGAGCACGTTGGCAGGTACTTTATTTACTAAAATCGCACCTGCTACTACATCGGTAGTCTCCTAAAAATCGGTGTCTGTCATGAGATGTACACAGGCATTTGCTCGAGGCTTCGCTCTCGGCTGCTGAGTCGCTTCTCCCGGAGTATTCTTCTTCATCTCCGGACAGTCTCTAATCATATGACCCACTTGCCCGCATCGGAAGCATGCTCCAGCCACTTTCCTACACTCTTCGACGTGATCCTTGTTGCAATGAGGGCAAACTCCGATAGCCTGCTGAACTACTGGATTCTGGGTGGAAGTCTCTGGAAATTACCAACTGGGCCTCTTCTCGGAATCTTGACCCAACGTCCGGGTCTACAGCCAACCCTCACGTTTTCTCTTGGCCTTTTGCCTCTATCCGACGATCCTGCACTTGCTTCTCTTGCCGCTACTCGGCGAAAATCACTCTTGACACGGAAACACGCATCTAGCATATCCTCATAAGTTTTCATCCCCGCATTCACTAACGCCGACTGTATTCTCGAGTCCAAACCCCTCTCAAACTTCGTCATCTTAAGGCGATTATCAGACATAATCGCAGGGGCAAACTTACCCAAGTCATGAAAATGATCCGCATACTCCGACACCGTCATTCTTCCTTGCTTCAATTTGTCAAACGCTCTTATCTTTTCTAATATCGCAGTCTCCGGTACATAATACTTTAAGAAAACATCACAAAACTGTGCCCATGAAATTGGTGGGGTCATCCTCAACACCATTCTGTCCCACCATTCACCAGCCTTGCCACTTAGAAGGGGTGTGGCAACATCAACCTTTATCTCCTCCGGTACTTGCACTAGCCGAAAACATTTCTCCACCTCAGCCAACCAATGTTGAGCCTCCTCCGGATCAGTTCAACCTCCAAACTCTGGAACTCTCATCTTCCTCATCTCTCCATAGAAGAACCGGATATTATGCTGCGGTGGTGGAGGAGGCGGAGGCTGATCTGCTGAGCAAATCCTTGTGCGATCACCGTTAATGCATGAGTGAGCACTTGGGGTAAAACCACTTATGGTGGCTGGTTCTCCTGTCCATTGCCAGAGTTGCCTGTGTTATCTCTTCTTTGAGGCATTTTCCTCTGAAAGGTTAACATTGAATTAGCATTCAGTAAATACAAAGGGTTACTGACAGCTTGAACGCGTAAGAATGGGTGAGGTATGTAGTAAAACTATTAATACGAAATTAGATGATAAACGCGCTCGCACTCCCCAACCCAGATCATACTTAAACTCTAGAGAAATCAGTACTTATAACTAAGGATTAACCTTAAGGGAGAATCATATCTTTGGTGTCTAAAAGATCATGAACCTAAGTTTCCGAGATAGATCTGAAGCCTAGGCTCTGATACCACCTGTAGCGCTCCGGCCCGAAACTATCATCGGAACCAGTGCACCTGCCGTAGTCTACTATGAGAACTACGAAGCGTCAAAGCAGATCAAGCGTACATCATCCATGACGTAAGATAAATCAGCGGAAACGATATTAAATTTAAAACTTCACCATCAATAATGTAACTAGAAAGTACATCGGAATTAAAAGGTGTTTGTTCGTCTAGCTAACATAAGTTCCAGAACATCATAATAACATTGAGTTTCCAAACTTATAGAGAGTAGTCAAGCATCTATCTATTTCCATGCCCGTCATCCCATTGATCCCACTCGCCATCGTCTTTGATAAATATCATCTCATATTCCGGCTCACCTGAAATGGGATACAGTATCTGTTCTTAGCGAAAATATCGCCAGCAAGTAACCCGTCTATACACCTTACGGGATCACACACGATGAGTCACCAGTGTATAAGTCATTGCCCAAAATAAGGTGCTCGGGTTAGCAAATAGCATCTTCATAAGAATTACTCAAAATAGATTAAAACACATAATTGATACACATATACGAGAACAAACATGTACTAAAACAACATATCACATAAGCAAGTCATAAGCTAGTCATATTTCTTGCATGTCAAATCTTATGCTTCGTGTATCATGATGCATGTACTTCTTTAAAACCACACACAACACCCATGCATATGTCTTCTTTCATAAACATGTCATGCGTGTCATTTCACAAAATATTTCATAACTCTTCTTATCATATTCTTGGCGTAGCAGAACTTTATACCCTGTGGGTGATCAGTCCACAGCATACAGAACTTTATACCCCGTGCTGAAAGGTCCACGGCCCTATAACATATAACTTTATACCCCGTGCTGAAAGGTCCACGGTCCTATAACATATAACTTTATACCCCTTGCTGAAAGGTCCACGGCCCCATTACATACATCATATATCCGTGCTGATAGGTCCACGGCCCCATAAAATACTTTATTTTCCGTGCTGATAGGTCCACGGCCACATAAAATACTTTATTTTCTGTGCTGACAGGTCCACGGCCCCATAACATATTTTATACCCTGTTGTTGATTCATAGGTCACGCTTTTATACCCTGCTTTCGCGGGCGTGACTTTTATACCCTGCGATCAACCAGCAGCCATTTTGCCTTTCGAAAACTTTAAACTTCTCTTGTAAACACATGTTCTTTTGCAAAGCAATTCTCAAGTCAAATGCAAGTGCCCATGTCATGATGCAGGATGCACATGTAACTTCGTATCAAACATGTAACACACACACACATACATCTTACATATCAAGTATACGGTCTTACACCTCAAACATTCCATGTTCGTATCTTTCCAAGTCCGTTCGCCTCATTAATTCACTTGGGATTCAATCTTATTCTTACTTGATCAAACTTACCATCTACACCTTAATTACACCTCAAATACCCTTGCATTTTATGTTCATAAGAAGTGTATAGAGTTACTACACATACATAGGGCGTCTAATGTGACTTGAAGCGCCTAATGTAGGTGTTTGAAGTGTTCTGACGGTTCAGAAATGCAGTTTTTCTGCAGTAACTTCTCCCATCTCCTTCCTTCTTTAACCCCTTTTCATGTTCAATACCTCAAGATCAATATTAGCACCTTGATTCATCGTGCTTGACACACAACTATCATGATTGGATTCTTAAACATGCAAACTAGTATCCACTCTAAAACCCTCTATCATCCACAAGCTTCTCTAGATATCTTCACACCTTCCAACACATCAAGTCTACAACCAAGCCAACATCCATCCTTTCCCCTTGCAAAACATCTCAAAACAACTAAGATGTAATTACCAAACTTACGAACCTATATCAAGACAATAAACACATTACATACAACACTCTTATGGGCATATTGAACAACGAAGAATACAACATAACCGTTTCAAATATTGGCCCAAAGAACATAGCTTTCCTCAATAAACAACACAACAATTACATATAGTAAAGCATTTAACATAAGCATACCAAAGCTACTAATGTGTGATCCAAGTTTTCTCTTTGTCAGAACATAGGGCCTAAAGTAATAAAATTTGCGTAAAGCGTATAGAAAGATTACTTGCCTTTGTGTCTAGTTAAGCTTACGAATTTACTGCAGAATTTCGGTAAGGATTGCACTTAGATTGGCCTTCTTCCTCCCTTTTTCTTCTTCTTCTCTTCTTCTTCTTTCCTCTTTCTCCTTCCCTTTTCTCTCTGGCGGTTTTCTCTTCTCTTTTTCCTCTGTTTAACCGCCCCATTAGATTAATGGGGAGTTACACTATGTGTTGTGTAACTCCCCTATCCTTTAGTAGGGACTTGTTAGGTAATTTTCCTTAATTACCTTTAATTCTACTTTTAACCCCCCCCTCCCCTTGTTCTTATTTTTCTATATTTTGAGTAACTAAGTCTCACATCCTACAACATTAATTAAATTGCATTTAAGGTTGACCATTAAGTATTAAAATTCGTGCTTAAAAGTCAAGGGGTATGACACATGCACTCTTCACAAAATAAATCAGATTGTTTGACATTACTGAACAAGGTTGGCATGAGCCTTCTGAGGTGCAAGAAGTTAGGATGTCCTAATCTCTTATGCCATAGCAAAATACTCTCAGCATTCTTACTATCAATCATACAAGATCCTATACTAGCTTGATCACTGAGAGAACTTGACTCTTCAACTTGGAGGATGAATTGTCCATTGACCTTGTTAGAGCTGCCAATAATTTTCTTGGTGAAGATCTCTTGAAATAACATTTAGAGGCTAAGAACCTTACTTAACATATATTATCTTCAACAATTTTTTGTACAGATATCAAATTAAAACTTAGGTCAGGTATAAACAATACATTTTTAGCTTCAAATTCTCTCGGTTAACTTAATGTTTGTACATCAAACTATACTGATTCTAGTAACGTTAGACAGCTTAACTCTAGTAGAGGTATTAAATGACACAAAATCAGTTAATTTTTCTTATTCCAAGTCATATGATGTGTGGCACCTGAATCAACAATCCAAGAAGGCAGAAGTTTAGAATCTTTACCGTAGCCAGCCATAATTGCATGAATAGCTTCCTGGTTTGTATCTAGGGGTTGTTGTTGGGTTTGATACTGCTTCATAAACTAAGGAATGCCATCAAGTTGACTCTGATTGGAACATCATAAGGTCCAGCCACAGAATTGCTGGAAACATTTGGAATGAGTCCTCTCCAGGCATTTTTGGTAGAAGCTTGGACCTCCAGGGTTCATGGTTCCTCCACTTCTCATTGAATCTGGGTGGAGGCCTACCATGTTTTGCAAAGCATCTTTCCTCTGTGTGGCAAAAACTTCATTAATAGAGAATTAAAAATTACAAAATACATAAGGAAAAAAATGGAAAAAAAATCTAAAAGAAGAGCAGAGAGGAGCCGTTCACTGTTCGTCATCCGAACAGAGAGTAGCAACACTCTCCGCGCACGCCTTCAGGAGGCGTCTCAGCTGCGCAGCTTTGTCTTTGATCCGCATCTGCCTTCTGTCCAGGTAGTCGAGACGCTCATCCTGTTGCTTAAGCACCTCCCTCATCTCCTACACTGTGTTCCACAACTCCTTTATTTCTACACGAGGATCGCCAATTTGGCGATCCTCTTGCCGGCTTGGCATCTGCACAGAAGCTTCGGAGGTGTGAGCCGGTGGGGGTGCTTGTGGTTGTGGAGGAACCGGTGCGGGTGCGGGTGGTTAAAGAGCCCGTCTTGGGTTCGTACGACCACTACCACGCCGTGCTTGTGCCTTAGTACGAACCATATTTGTCTCTTTTTGTATGATTAGAAAGAAGATTTTGCTTTTTTATATCATGAGAGACACGGCAGTGCTGTTTATATCGGGGAAATCAGCAACGACATAGCGACGTCTTAGCGACGTAAGGTCATCGTACATTGCAACACTCGGGCACTATGCAGACACTGCCGTTGGGACTGCATAACGACGCCGTAGCGACGTCTATAGCGACGAAACTCATCGTATGGTGTGAAGATACGGCGTGCGTCGCTATTTCGTCAGTAACGCGTCGATAAGTAATGAATGCAGACATTAATACACGCACACCATACGACGTGGTTCTTCGCTCAATTTGTCGGTAAGTCGTCGGTATTTGTGTTTGTTTGTTTCCTTATAAGCGTCGGTATTTGTGTTTCTTTGTTCGTCGCTATGGCGTTGCTAAGTCGTCGGTAAGGTTGCAGGCAGAGAACCATAAAACCATCTTTCTTCTTCCACTCTTTTCCCATTCTTCTCCCATTTCAAACACATAAATCATCACCTTTCAACGAAAATGTAGAAGGAAGATATCTTATTGTGTGGGATTTTGAGGTTTTCCACACCGAGAAAAGATAGCTACTGTTATTTTGAAGGTATATCGAGAAAATGGATCCGAGGAGGAACGATAGAAAGTGGATGTACGAGAGAGTAAACAACGGGGAGTGGAGTTTTAGATTTGTCGGAGGTCTCGAAGAATTTGTGGATTTTGCAACGAGTAATGAAAGTGGAACGCAGATTAGATGTCCGTGTAAGAAATGCAAGAACTGTAAATATATGGATCCGGGTGACGTGAGGGTTCACTTATTGAAACAAGGTTTCGTGCACAATTACCATACATGGTACTGCCACGGCGAATATGCGGGGGTGTCTACATCTGCAACTGTTCACGTCAAAGGGGGACCCGATTAGGTTGATGTCGAAGAAATAGGCGAGGGATCTCAGAACCCGTACGTGCAGATGGTGCAAGACGCAGCCGCCGGCGCATTTACAGGAGAGCAGTACTTACAGATGCATGACGGGTACGAACGTGCACAGGATCCGGATGAACAGCCGCGTACATTCATGGAGAAAGATCCGAACCCTCAAGCGAGACAGTTTTTTGAGATGCTGAATGCTGCCAACACGCCGCTATATCCTGGTTGCGATAGTCACACATAGATGTCCATGATCGGTCGGATGACGAGCATGAAGACGGAGCACTGCATGACGGAGAGATTGTACGATGGGATGTGTCAGCTGATGAGGGAAGCTCTTCCCGAAGGGAACACGATGGTCGACAGTTTTTATTCGACGAAGAAACAGCTGCAGGCGTTGGGACTGCCGGTTCAGAAGATCGATTGTTGTTCGGAGGGGTGCATCATATACTGGGCATCAACGAGGATGAAGACAAGTGCAGGGTCTGTGGGACACGCAGGTGGAGAACGAACAAAAGAAACCAGAACGTGCCAAGAAAGCAATTCTACTATTTAACTCTCGCCCTAGACTGTAAAGGCTCTACGCATCCGGTGCCACAGCTAGCCAGATGAGGTGGCACGCGAAGCACTACACGAAAGATGGTGAGATGTGTCATCCATCCGACGGCGAAGCTTAGAGGATGTTCGATGCTACACATCCGGGTTTTTCATCGGAGATAAGGAACGTTAGGTTGGGGTTATGCATCGACGGGTTCAACCCGTTCGGACAGTCGGGAGAGCAGTATTCGTCGTGGCCTGTCATCGTGACGCCGTACAATCTACCACCTTGGATGTGCATGAAGAAGCCGTACATATTCTTGATTGTGATCGCACCGGGGCCTAGGAATCCGAAACAGAAGATCGACCTATACATGCAGTCATTGATACAGGAACTGAAGTGGTTGTGGGAGTTTGGCGTGGAGACGTTCGATGTATCGACCAAACAAAACTTCCAGCTACGCGCTGCGCTGATGTGGACGATCAAACGACTTCCTGGCTTATTCTATGTTGTCGGGGTGGAGTACAGCGGGGAAATACGCTTGCCCTTACTGCATGAAGCAAGCGAAGACGATGTCCTTGAAACATGGACGTAAGATTTGCTGGTTCGACAGCCATAGGAAGTTCCTGACCAGACGTCATTTGTATAGAAAGAACGTGACGAGGTTCATGCCTGGCATCGTCGAGAAGGACACGAAGCCCGAGCTTCTCACGGGTGCGGAGGTGTTAGAGGAGATAGACAGTTGTGTATTCGTGGGGGTCGCTGATGATCCGGACAGCAGCCACAATGCAGACCTGACCCGTGACTGTATCAGGTGGAAGAAGAGAAGCATATTATGGGAGCTTCTGTACTGGAAGAGCAATATGATCCGACACAACCTGGATGTCATGCACATTGAGAAGAACGTGTTTGACAACATCTTCAATACAGTGCTGAATGTGCCGGGAAAAACGAAAGACAATTTGAAGGCACGACTTGATATGCGCGACCTCAAAATGCGACCGGAGCTGCATCCCGTTGGCATATCCTACATGCCGAAGTCCTCGTACACGCTGACTACGGAGCATGTCAGTGCATTGTTAGCATGGCTGGGGATGGCTAGATTTCCTGATGGCCATGTTTCGAACCTGTCGAAGAATATCGACGTGAATAAACGCGGTTTACACGGGATGAAGAGCCATGACTGTCACGTGTTCATACAACGGTTGATGCCCATTGCATTCTGTGAGCTGCTTCCAGCCAATGTATGGGAAGCATTTACCGAGATGAGTCTGTTCTTCAGATGTCTTACATCTGCGAGACTCAGGGCGGATGATATGTCAAGGCTGGAGGGCGAAATCCCAGTGATCATATGCAAGCTGGAAACTGTATTCCCTCCGGCCTTCTTTGATTCAATGGAACACCTGCCAGTTCATCTACCATACGAGGCACGCGTTGGTGGTCTAGTTCAATACAGGCGGATGTATCCGTTCGAGAGGTACTCTTATTTATTACGTGACGTTCTTATGTGTCTAAGCGCGAGCATGCTTACCAATTCGTTTCATCATGTGATGTTGGAGTATTCACTATATGAACAGATATCTCAGGCATTTGAAGCTAAACATCAGGAATAAGGCAAAAGTTGAGGCCTCGATGTGCAATGCCTACCTGACGGAGGAAGTCTCGACCTTCGTGTCTCATTACTTCGAGCCAGATGTCCCGTCGAGGTGCAGAGATGTTCCCCGGAACGACGATGGCATTTCCAGATCCGGTGTCCTCCCGATATTCACACATCCGATCAGATTTCATGGACAGGGAAAGGAAATGATATTGGGGGGACATCGATCTGAAGATTGCTCATTCTTATGTTCTTTGCAATTGCCGTCAAGTTGACCGTTTCCAGAGGTATAAACGATATCCAATTTTAATTTGTAAATACCTTGCGCTACTCTATCCATTATATTACAAAGGTATACAGGGTACTCATTCATAATTTGCTTCAGCTTGTTCGTTGATTTATTGCAAGAACGTTCACCGGGTATATCAAGCGATGCAATAAACAATGAGTTAGATGCCAGGTTTGCTGATTGGTTCAGGTGGCATGTAAGTTTACAATATATGCTGGTTACGTGTACGTCATGTGATACGCATTTATTGCCCCGCTGATGTATATTTACTTGTCGTTTTACAGGTGAGCAAAGGTCATCTAGCTGACGAAGAGTACGGTTACATTCTGACACCAGTAGCCGAGGGTCCATTGAACAGAGTCACGCGCTACAACATGTGTTTTGTGAACGGTTATAGATTCCACACAGCCTCCCATGCCTGCCGAAAATCGTCGGAGAACAGCGGAGTGTGTGTCAAGCGGTATGACAATAGCCCAGACGAGGATGACTTCTACGGCTACCTTACTAACATCATTGAGCTCAAATATCCCGCATTGCCTATAAAGCGGGTGGTGCTATTCAAATGCGAATGGTACGATCCAACTCGGGAAGGTTATCGCGCTGGCACAAAGGTTCACGACCGATATGAGTTGGTAGACATACACCAAGGGCGACGGTACAAAAAGTACAATCCATTCGTTTTGGCTAGTCAAGCGTCCCAGGTGTACTATCTATCGTATCCGACGACGAGGATGAATGCGAGCTCAAAAGACTAGCGAGCCATGTGCAAAGTGAAATCGAGCAAGTTTGATGTCAGTATCCAGCTAGGTTCAGATGTCATGGATGCTACATTTCAAGAAGAAAACCCCGCGCGTTGTGGATACGACACATGTTGAACTGCACAATCTCCCTCTAAATGACCCCAACGGCGGTTTCATCGAAATTCATCTTAACATACAACCGGCTGACAATATTGAAGATGTAGGCGAAGACGAATACGAGGATGAAGAAGACGACGAGCATGTAGATGAAGATGAAAATGAAGATGCGTATGAGGATGCGGATGAAAATGAAGATTGATGTTAGTCAAAATTTTTATGTACCTCTTTATGTGAAAGTGTGTATGTGTTGATGTACTTATACACATGTATATACATAATGTGTGTCTGTAAGTACTTTATATTTTGTATTATTTTTTTTTACAATACTGAAGAGCGCCGACGATTTACCGACGAAACGTGTCGTCGCAGGTTTCGAATAACGACGACACAAGCAATAGCGACGAATGCCCGTCGCTATTTCGTCGCAAAATTTCAAAATTAAACCAGAAATCCCCCTTCTTCTTCCCCATTTCAGCCCCCGCCCATTTCCCTCCCCCCGCGAATTCTCCCTCCCCTGCGACTTCTCCTTCCCCGCAAAATCTCTCAAACGCCGCTCCTCCAGCTTCCGCCGTTCTCCGGTGACCTCATTCCCCGGTTATTTTTTCTTCCTATTTCGTTTTTTAATGCTTTTAATTAGTTATAGAT
>AP025041.1:17505014-17597641 GCA_036186865.1 Eustoma russellianum | reverse complement strand
TGCAGGTTTATGTTACAAGTGATGTATTAAGTATCTTTTATTTATTTTTCAAGTTTGAAGCTCAAATGATGTATATTATTGAAGCCATGTATTTTGTTTAGCTAGTTTATGGTTGAAGCCTGTTTGTTGTTAAACTGAATTGTGTTTACTTTGGACAGCCCATAATTCTCTTAAATTTACCATTTTTATGCATAATTCATGTTACAAGTGATGTATCATAAGGATGTAGAGGTGATGTATATTTTGAAGTGTAATTTGTTTAGAGGTGATGCATATTTATGCTTTAAGTATCAAGTTCAAGTGATGTATACTTTGAAGTGTAATTTGATGATGAAGTTTGATTATGTAATTTGGTTAATCATGTCATGTTGTTTGGATTTGGATTTGTCTTGGGAGAGGCCATTAAGGCCGGGAAACCTCCGATAAACGAATAGGTCATGCCGAAATTTTCAAAATTATTAATATCTTGCATTAAATGTATGTAAACACTTGTCACTTTTTGGACATCTTATTTGTTTGGCCAACCAACCCTAAACTTGTTGAATGTGCCTTTTAAATTTTTCACCCTTGCAGATCTGATGGCTAGTGAGGGTTTACCTACTCGACCCACCTACCCACCAGCCAGACAGGCCCTCTCAGGAGAGTTCGATCTGTTCGTTTCTCAGCATGAGCTGCTTGGTTTGATGTCGACCGCCGCTCTGGTTGCGGACGTGGACCTTTTAGGGCCTGCCGATAGGTCCGCACCCCCCAGATCTCCGACGCCACCCACACCCACCGGTTCAGCCCATCATCCGGCGTCTGATGCGGCATCGGACGAGGGTGTCATACCAGGGCGTCGTGCCATCCCTTGGTCACATGATACCCATATGTAAGTAATGATTTATTTTTTTAACACGTTTTCAAATATATTTCACGAGTTATTTTTTCCTAACAACTTTACCTCTTTCAGGTTTGCATCGGACTCGGGCCAGATTTCTGGTTGCATCACTCGGTCCTTCCACCTGAGGTAGGACCCTGCTGGATATGCCTGGTCCCATGTCACCCTGCAGACACGTAGGTTCTACTGGGATGAGTTTCAGGTATTCAAATTTGATGAATTTCACTTTTTGATGCGTAATCGATCATTACTTTTCTAACCACATTTTTATTTTTCCTCCGTATAATAATTGCAGAAGGCGTACAGCTGGCCAGCCGACATCGCCCACGACGTGGAGCAGGCCTGGCGCCAGAGGGCCACCAAACGCTACAAGGACTTCGTCAACTCGCTCAAGACCAAGTGGGAGCGTGACCACATTTCTGCGAGGCCTCCCTACGTATCCGAGGCCACCTGGGCGGGATGGATAGAAGGGTGGCTGGACCCTGCTAACCAAGCCCGTAGCGCCCAGAACACGGCGAACCGACGCAGCGGCAATCTACAGGCCCCAGCACCTGCCACACACTCAGGTGGTTCGACTTCCCACGCCACCACGATGCATGCTATGGTAAGTATTTTAATATTGGATTATTTAGATTCATTTATTTCATTGGATTATTTAGATTCTGACTTAAGTGGATTATTTAGATTATGTTCCGCTGTTGTTTTTTGGTATTCGTATATGGTTAATGTAAGTAGTATATGTGTTCATTTTCCTTTTTCTTTTTATTTTCGATTTGACTTGGGAGAGGCCTTTAAGGCCGGGATACCTCCGATAAACGAATAGGTCATGCCGAAATTTTTTAAATTCTGGATTTCACTAACATATTTTATTTTATTCTTTCAGCACGCGGAGACGGGGGAGTGGCCAGCCTCCTACGATCTCTTCTACAAGACGCATCGGAAGAAAGCCTCCGATGGGACGGAGGACTGGATCACGGCGAAGGCCCGCGACATCAGTGTAAGTAGTCTACGATATCATTTGTTTTTTTCTTGGTTTGTTTTTTTTCTAAACCCTAAACCCTAACAATTCTTATTCTCATCTCAGGACGAGTACAACAGATTACTGGCAGAGAGGGGAGAAGAGGCCGACAAGAACCGTGCTTATTGGGATGCGGTTCGGACCATCGGCCCTCAGAATAAGAAGAAGAGGGAGGTGTACGGGGTTGGATCAACAGCGCCGCGATTCTTTCCCGAAGTTCTGCATCCAGGTTCTTCCTCCGAGGCCAGCACCTCCGCGCCTTCTGCGACGCCAGAGGATATTTCGCGCCTGGACGCAGATCATACGGCACTGCAGCATGAGATGGAGACCATCAGGGCGCAGCATGAGGAGAGTGTACAGGCTCTGCGGTCGCAGCTCACTCAGACCCAGCAGGTGCTGCAGCAGTCGGTTCAGCAGGCGCAGCAGGAGACGAAGCAGACGCAGCAGGAGACGAACCAGCAAATCTTGCAGCTATCGCATATCCTCCTCTCTTTCCTTTCCAGCTCCTCGCAGCCTCAGCCTCGCCCTCAGGATGGTCAGCCTTCTCCGCATGATCCCCCTCCAACTTCCACTGCATAGTATTTTTTTTTTGATTTTTCGTACTGACTATTTCATTTATTGTATTGACATATTCTTTGTTCTTTTATATTTTATCTGACATTTATACGGATTCCATTTTATTTGTGTCGTTTAATTATACGAATTTCAATACGCAAATACCTTATTTCTGTATAATATTCATAAAAATGATTTTACATACAAAATAAAATATATTATAAAAATTAAATAATAATAAAAACTATTTAATTAATAATATATTGATATTATTAATAAATTATAAATATTTAATATTTAATATTTAATATTAATTTAATATTTAATATTAATTTAAATAATAGCGACGAACCTGCGATGAAACATAAATGTCGCAGACCAGGCATATAAAAAAATCAAAAATTTTAAAATAGCAACGACAAAAGATATACCGACGAAACGACAACGGGAAAAACAGGTCGCAGACCTGACAGATTTACGTCGTAATTTTACGACGAACCGCCGACGAGATTTCTGTCGTCGCAATATAACGACGCTGTACCGACGAAAATCAATTTGCGACAAGCCGTATAGCGACTCGCATATTTTGTCGCCATTTCGTCGCTATATACCATTAGCGACGAAATATGCAAGTCGCTATATGTCTTTTTTTTGTGGTGAGTGAGTTGGAGAAAAGTTTTTACCTTCCTCTTCCTTTGGGGTCTCCTATAGTTTTTGGGTAAAAAGGAGACCTGATTTGTTTTCTTTTTTTTGTGGAAGATGAGGTAGTGTATGTCTTGAGAGTGGAATGAGGAAGGGAGAAATGATCTTCCTTGCCTCCTTGATGTAGGCGCGATTGAAGGAAAGGGAAGGGAAGTTTGAAGACTTCAAATGAGAAGTGTGTGTTTCAATTGAAGGTTGCTTGGAGTGATTTTGGGGAAATTGAGTGGAATGGTTGGCTTCCTGGGGGCTTGGCCGTCCACTTAAGATTGGGGAGGGGAGGCGAAACTTTTCAAGTGAAATGATGGACGGTAGCTTTTGGGAAGGAAAAGGGCCGATGCATGTAGGGAGGGTTAAGCTTTTGCATACTTTTTCTTTTCTTTTACTTACAAGATGACAAAAGGAAAGGTTTTTCCTTCTCTAAAATGGAAATGGACGAATTTTCTTGTGTTTCTTTTCTTTTTTTTAATATATATTTATATTCCAAACATATTAAACTAATTTCCTTATGTCCCTTTTTGTTTTTTCTTTTTCTTTAATTGGAATAAAACTTGTGTCATCTTTTTCATTCCTATTTAATTTCTCCTACTAAATAACTGGTTACATTTTGCAATTATATATATGTACTAGCAATACAATTATAGCACAAAATCAATTATATCAACATATGCACATACTATACAACCTTAGCCTATCTAAGCAACAAGTAAAAATGAGGGTGTAACATGAGTATTAAGAAAGATTTTTGAAGCTTGAAAGAGCATGCCCCGACCATGCAATTGAACTTCAAATTCGTATATTTTTCTATGAAGGTTTACCTTTTTGCATAGAAATTCTTTTCATGCATTCGTGGGTAGTGGATATATTTTTTAAAAGAATGTAAATGAAACAAAAAATTCTCATTCAAAAGGCGGGCAACAGAGATAGAAAATATTCTTTTTGAGAGTTGCCCTAAGAAATTGGTAAAGTCGCCAATTCGAGTGTTTGTAGTGATCCAACAGTAGATAACTCTATAATTAGATACAACCAAGGAATTGGAATAAACCAACTCCTGTGAGTCCACTTAGTATTCCTATGCAACCAAGGACGTTAAAATTGAAAGTGTTGGTGATCATAACGTGGTGATTGAAAATAGTGTGTCAGTAGAAACATCCCAAGCACATTGGGATGTTGATATTTAGGAACAAATAGTACGAACGCTGGTAGAAGACATGCCAATGAGTTTTCTATTCTCTTTATGAGTATTTCTGTGTCATTTCCTTCTAGATTTAGAAACAAGAAGCCCAAGCTTGAATTAATCCAATATAGCTTGAAAGATTTAGCAAAGTGGAAATCAACACACCTTTGATTGAGGCTATAAAAAATTTGCCAAGGTGTGCTAGTTTGGACAAAGATTTTTTTACTACCAAACATTCTTCTAAAGAAAAGCATCAATTAATTATGAGTGAGCAAGTGTCCACATTGATAAAAAGGAATGTCCTACAAAAGTGTATTGATCCAGACATGTTTTCTATTTTTTGTGTAGTTGATGGGAGAAGAGTAGATACGTATATTCTTGATTTAGGTGATTTTAATAATGATATCCCTCTGTCTCTCTATTCTTCTATGTTTTCCGGAACTTTGAATGATATATGAATTGTGGTTGCATTTGCAGATATATCAAGTACACTACCTCACTGGATAGTGAAACACCTGTTGGTCTAAGTGAATAACATGATTTATTTACTTCTGATTTTTATGTCTACGACATTGGTGAGAATCCATTAGCTCATCTTTGTTCTTAGGTAGATGCTTTTTGACAACCGAACAAGCAAAAATTGATGCGAATAAAGAGGCTTAGACACTGGAGTTTGGTGGTGGGGAATTTAAATTCAACTTTTATGATGCAATAAAATACCCATCTTCATGTGATCCCATCTTTATTATTGAATTATGTGAGAAATGTTTTTTTTCTTTTTGTTATGTTAGAGGAAAAACAACTGCAACAGGTGTACATAATTAAATTTATTACTGAAGGACTTGAAGAGACATAGATTTTATCTCCTAACAAAAATTTTCTAAATGTTGGGGCAATTTCTACAGTTACCGGAAGGGTTGTTCTTCAACATGAGCCAATTATTTTGTCCGCTATACGTTTGGTTCTTTCAATTGTTAAGGAACCAAAGCTAAAATTAAAAGTACATCCTCCACTTTTGAAGTATGCACTTTTGAGTGATGATGAGAGACACTCGCGGTTATTATAAGTTCAAAATTGAAAAAGGAGCCAAAAAAATTTTTATTTGTGGTGCTCAAAAACCACAAAGAAGCCATTGGTTGGACCATTTTCGATCTCAAACGTATTTCTCCCTCACTTTTTATGTACAAGATAATTCTTGAGGATAAACATCAATATTCACACACAAGAAATGGCATGTTGTAGAGAGAAAAACTCCTTGTCTTTTTTCTAGGAAGGAAACCACCTCTAACTCTCTTGTGTTGAGAAAATGAAGTTTGAGTGATTCACAAAAATGCATGATTTAAATAACGTGTGCTAAAGAAATGCATGACACATTTTATGACTTGACATGTTTTTGCGACAAACCTGCCTTATATACTTTATATATAATGTTGCCGTACTAACAAGCCATGAAGCTTTAAAGCTCACATCAAATGGCAAACACTTGTTGTGTTTGAACTATTTTCAGGTGCCACTGTTAATGAACTAAAGTAGTTCATTAAGTGAAGTACTTAGTTAAATAAACTAAGTAGTTCATTAAATGGAGAAATATTTAGAGAAGACATAAAGGCAACAAACATGGAAATGGAAAGTCTCCTACCCTTAATCACACGTTTTACATATATATATATATATATATATATATATATTTAGATTTTTTTAAAAGGCACTATACACATATATTTCAACATACTACCGACACGTTATATATTTTTTGAACATATGTTAACGTCACACCACTATACTTACCTCATATTTATGAGTATATCCAGGTCTTATATCATATGATATAAGTCATGGTGATGCAAAATTATTACAATGTTACAAGGTTGTAAACTAAAAATTGTCGTATCGGGTGATTACCGAAACTTCGTCAACATGTCACGTACTTGCCATATATAGATGGCCAGCCCCTACACTTCAAAAATGGCCAAAAATTTCTTGGCCTACATGGTATATTCATAAATAAAATCATTTCATGTTGGCACACACAAATCATCCCCAATTAAGGCCAAATTGTGAAGATTTCAATTTCATTCTTTTATGTCACATGTGGCGCCATTTGTCTCAGCCATTAAGAGCTGAATATTCAAATTATTTTATGTATATTATGTGTGACATAATATATATAACATGTGCAAAAATTTTGAATTTAATCAGAGAAAAATCGCGTAATCGACAAAAGTCGAAAATTCGGTTTTCTGCGAACACAACACATGGAACATTTTTGGCATGACATGTAACATGTATCTAGACACTTTTTACATATTCAAGACATATTAAAGTGTTCTATAATGTTCAAATTAGGGCTGATTGGAATATAACATATATGTGTAATTATTGTGCAATATTTGACAAAGTTGACAAAAGTGAAATTCAGCACATGTACAATCCATATCACACGCCACTTCAGCCATGATGGAGCTTAGGTGGAGCTTATTTGACACTTATTTGGCACTTTAATTGGTGAAAAATAAGCCACACATGATTGGTGACATTGAAGAGGACAATACACAAGGAAACAATTCAAATTACAACACATGCTGAAATTTCAGCACATGTTCCTTGTTATGGACGAATTTAGCATGTGTTTGTCTTCAATTGTCTTCCAAAATTGAAGGGGGATTAATGTGTGATTGTTTGGTAACCTTTTGACTACTAATTGGTACATGTTTTATGAGTTTTAATCAGATTTTTACAGCACACTAAATGATGACATGTTGGACCAATCATCAAGTGACAAGTAAGCAAGGTCAAGTCATCCATCAAATCAAGTTGTGTCAAATAAGCAAGATGGTATCACATCTACACAAGACATTCTTCCAATGACATAAAAGAGAATTCTCAAGGTGAAGAAAAGCCCTAGGGGTGGCTATGTTGTCATAAAAAGAAGAGAAGAGAGCCAAACAAAAGAAAGACAAGTCTCATAATTTTCAAGTGCAAAAGGAGTCTTCCACTTTCTTCTTCCACATTTCTTTCTTCTTCTTCTCTTTCAAGCCTATTGTTCTTATATTCAAATATATTGAATAGGCTTTGTATAGACCACCATACACGCTCATTGTTGTAAAAGATTGATCAAGGTGTGATCAATCCTTCATTCGTTCGGTGGTGGTGTTCGTGAAAAGTGTGATTGATTGTATCGTTTGTAAAGGGTTTGAGTTGGTGTGTAACTCCAGCAACCCTTTGTGGTAAGGTGTTATTTTGTTTAGTGATAACCGAAGAAGGTGTCCTCAAAGACTGGAGTAGGTTGATTTAACCGAACCAGTATAAAATCCCGTGTGTTCTCTAATTTCCGCTCAAGTGTGAGCTATATGCCTCAGGCAATGGAGAAACAACAAAAGCCAATAGCTGAGGATGCTGCTGCATACCAAGACTTGGAACAGAGTTCTTGTGATACTAAGAAACTAACAGATTCTTGCTACTTTCGGGAGGATTTTGGCTCAGGTTGAAGAGCTCAACAACTAAGCCTCAGAAGGTTGGGAGGATGGTTTCTGCTATCAGTGCATCCTCATCCACGAATGGTTGTTCAGGAAATTTAGGTCAAAGAAGTCAAGTTGCTGTTGATGCTTGTTCTTCTAGCAATAACTCTTCGGAGAAATGTCAGGGATAGGATGAATTAGCCCACCCAAACTTTAAACCATTGGATAAAGACCAAGCTGATGTGACAACTCCAGTCAATCCGCCAACTACAGTCTCCCTTTTGTCCACTCCCACGTGCATCAGCCTTCCTCCTCACATGATAATTTGCCACCTTGATGTCTGGTACGAAATAGCCAGATGCCAGATGGACCAAACTCCACCAAACTGCCTTCTGACCAAGCCAACTCAGCAGCTGGAAATGTCCCCTTAGTGAGAAATTTGCACGCATCTAGTCCTCTTCCCCAAACCCTGCCTCAGCCATCTTCAACTCAAGGAAAAGCTTGGAAATCACTCTTTGCCAACAAAGAAAGCCTGAATATTTCCTTAAATCAAATAAGGTTGATGTTGTTTCACCAGGGAAAGTGCACATCAATGTTGATGAACTGCAAGCTGATGACGAACTTGAAAGATGTTTGGTATGCTGTTTTGCAGTAGGTTCCCTGACTGGCAAGAAGTCTATAATCTTTCAACATCTTGAAAGGTTAAACACAAAATTGATTTTCATGGCTTTGGCTGGATCTGTTGAGAATGTTATGTTTGAATAATTTCCGAAAGCATGATTTTATTAAATGTTAAAATGCTTACAGACTTCCACTTATGCTACAAAAATATCAAAAAGTTGAAACAAGTGAAAAGTGTCATCAATTTCTCAGGTTGAGACACATCGATCGATCAATGTGTACATCATCTCTCAAAAGAGACATTTATCGATCAATGTATGTAGAGATTAAAACTGGAACCTTAGTGTGAGACATCAATCTCTCAACCTAAGATACATCGATCAAATGATGTACATCATCCCCTACATTGATCGATCGATGTTGGACATAATAAAATCAGAACCTCACTGTGAGACATCGATTTCTCAATCTAAAGTACATCAATCGATCGATGTATACATCAGTCTCTAAAATTGAGATGCTCGATGTCAACGTGTTTTTGAAAAATTTCTCCAATGTATAACAAACAAGCAAGCTTTATTAGTATAGACATGATCTCCTTTGCATGAAATGAGTCTTTAAACATCACACATAATTTTATCATGTTCCATTACTTAAATTTGGTGTGTGTGTGCGCGTGTGTGTGTTTTATCGCTAACTTGCCAAGGAAGTTATTGCAACTTACCACAAGGGCAAAATAGTATTTTTGAGCTTTTTCAAGGCCATATCTCATGGAGAATATCTATATGAACAAATGGATAAAGTTGGAGTATCATTACACCTTTATTTAGCATATTTGGTGCTCAATGGTATTTTGGTCATTTTGGAGACAAATCTATTTTGGTCATTTACACAAATTTATTTTTTGTGTGATGCTGAAATGTTTGGCCTATGAACATCTTATTTATGGTCTTCATGATATTCATGGTGTTCATGGTCATTATATCTGCATCAACGATATATATGTTATGATTTTAGGTTATCTCGGTTGTCTTATATAGTGACATTTATTTTGTCACACTATATGACCATCATGGTATTATTTTACTGTATTTTGGATTCTTCCTTATTATTCTCGGCTGAATATTTGTCAAATAGTTGAGAAACAACCAGCCACACTTGAAGGAGAGAAAATGGTAAGTACTTTGGATCATAACATGACAATCGCTCCTCACTATTATCCAGCCATGGTGGTCAGATTTTTACATTATTTTGGACTCTTAAAAAAGTCCATTTATGTGTAAATGAGGTGGATAAATCAGATTTTTACAAATGTGCAAGACTACACCACATAGACCAACCAAATCTCTCCTGGATGACATATGGGCAAGGAGTAACATACTTGGCACCAAGGAAGGTATAAATCTTGGTTTTTTGAAGTTGAATAATCACTGATTTGGTCAGCTATTATCCATCACAAGTTGTTGAAGAGGTTGAGCAAAAGATGGATGAAAAAGTGGTCTCAAATTCACTTAATATTTTCTAAAAATTTCTGCAGAATGTTTCAGTATTTAAAATGGTCCAATCACATTTCTTAAAGGTGCCAACTAAGCAAGGTGGTGAGATGGTTATCCAATCAAATAAAGACAAGTGAGATTGATTACATGGAAGGTGACATGATGGCATCCTAATCCACAAGGAACTGCTCACACCTATAAATTGGAGTAGAGTTGAAGAAGGAAAACAACAATCATAAAGAACACTGCTTGAAGCTTTACTCTTTCTTTCTTCTTCTTCTCCATTCTTTATTTGTGCAGTTGAGTTGTAAAGTTCTAAAGTCATTATTGTGCTTTTTCACCTCTTGTATTTGCACATGTATTTCATTAGCCATTCTATAAGGCTACATCAATAGGTGGTGAGGTGATTATACTCTTATGTTGTAAAGGTGTTGTGATCAAGTCTTGATTAGGGTTTCCGTATAACCCTAGAATCAAGTACTAAGTAAGGTTTAAGCTGATCATTTCATAGTAAAAATCCAAGGAAAGGTCTTTCTTGGAACTGGAGTAGGTCACATTGACCGAATCAGGATAATTCTTGGTGTCTTTCTCTTTTTTACCTTTCTTCCTGTTTTCACAGTTTCTGCACACTAATTTATACGACTGTTTAACCTAGTTAAAAGTTTTTAAAATCTTTGATTTTTTGTGACTGCAAACTTTAGAATGTCAGATTTCATTTGCAACAAGAATCATTGAATTCGAGCAAAGGAAAGTTAGTCATTTAGTCTTTGAAAAATTACTCATGAGTTCTGCCAACGGATTGACCAGTTCTTAAACAACATGCACTTTCATTTTAATAAGCACAGTTTTTGGTCAAGGACTTCTGGAACATCTTAAGGAGTAATCTTTCTACAAGAACAACCTTTTTGAATGTGTATATAAAAAGTTACACTCTTTTAGGGTTTGTTAACTTTCTGTCTAAAATAGTTCCAACTGACCATATGAAGTTTCACATGTTTGAAGGGTACAAAATTTTTAATTTTTGATCATTTTTGGACAGAATAACTTCAAATCTTTGAAGTTTATTTCTGTAAAATTTTATAACTTTTCAAGTTGTGTATTGAAACTTACAATATTTTAAAAAAAATGTACTGATTCTGAAAATTTTCAAAATCAGTTTTGAGGGAAATTTTCAAAAGCTTTAAAATAGTATAATTTCCGCTAGCCACTGTTCACCTTTCCCCCTCTAGTAGTGTTTGTGCAGGTGTTACAGTCCAACATGATCATCTTTAAGTTCGACTTAGCAAAGGAAATGGAAGAGGACTTGTATGCAGGACCTTATTTTGTGTTTCGAAGACTTTTGATACTCAAGAAGATGCCGAAGCTCTTCGCCTTTAGGGCTACAGAGATGGAACAAGTGCTTGTCTGGTAAAATTCTCCATCCTCCAAATCTCTTTCTGGGTGGACCATGTCCAGTCTGGTATATGCTCACAGTTGGGTATCCCCTTTTATGCTAATCAGCTTACTGCAAACTGGAGTACTTGGAATTATGCAAGAGCTCTTGTAGAAGTGAACCTGGATAAAAAATTGATGGCCCACGTGGAGTTAGTTCAATGGCACTACAACGTTGCAAAAGATTGAGTATGAAAGACTCCCATTGTTCTGCAAAGAGTGCAAGCAATTAGGACATAATATTGGAAGCTACAAAAAGCCATCCCAGCAGGTTGATTTGAGACTACTGAACACATCCCTGTAGCTCGCCAGCCCAAGCATGTCACGCATGTCCTTCTCACCCCTCCTACTAGGTAGAATTCCAAAAGGGGTGACAAGAAAGTGACTCAAGCCAAAGACAAGCCTTCTGCTTCTCAACCTGAAGAACCTGCTCCTAGCCTGGATGATGTTGTCAGTCCCGAATTTCTGGTTGCAATCCTACAACCTAGTTTTGTTCACTTGATAAAATGTAACTTAACTCAGCCTATGCAAGAATCTTAGGTTGTATTGAAAATACACATTGGATCCATAATTGTACAACCCGGATCTGACCACGCACCCCGGATCAGACTCTGAACCTGGAACACAAAATATAAAATGCTGAAGACTGATTATCTGTTGTATAAAAGATGTCTACTCTGCAGACTGTCTTCTCCTACTCTCTAAGCAATTAATTACTGTACTACTGCAGCTTCTCTCCTGCCTTCTGTCTACTATGCATAGTCACCTTCAAGATGATAGAACCAACTGGTTCTATTCTGCACTGAATGTTCCCATCAAAGAGCCGTTGGAGGCTCTCGGTCTCATAGAAATATCACCGTTAGGCCATCTCCAACTACAAACACCAAATTTTACACTAAATCACCTATTTGGTGCAATAGACAGTAAAAAATACTACAACCACAAACACCAAATCTAACACCAAATAAGAATATTCCTCAAAGATTCTTCTATCCTTTTATTTTTAATTCATTATTAATAATAATTTAACACAAATTTAACATTCATGTAAATTTAACGTAAGTATTCATTCCAGATTTTTGTTATATAATTTTTTCTTATAACAAAATTAACGAAATTAAAATTCTTATACCAAAATTAACGAAATTCTTTTTTCTTATAACGAGATTAACAAAATTAAAATTCTTATCACAAAATTAACGAAATTAAATTTTTCTAAGGTAATTAAAATGGTTATGTGGCGGATGAATAATGATTTTGTGCAATGAATAGTGTTGCACCTATTTGGTGCAACACTATTTATTTTCACCTATTTGGTGCAACATTTGGTGCATGGTTGGAGGTGTTTTTGTGCACCAAATGGGTGTTTTAGTGCATGGTTGGAGATGACCTTAGCAAGGCCTTCTTACCTTCTTCTTATGTATATATATGTGTGTTGTTCTCCTCTGTTGATTAACGAAGAACCTTATGTTCTTCTGTTTTTGTGAGTATTTGAGCTTTATAGTTGAGCGAATGGTGAAGTTTATTGGTGAAGTGTGTATACACGTTCAGTGAACAAAAGCCTATTTATAATATAATAAGCCTATTTGTGAAGTTTATTCGTAAGGTGTTTTGTTTAACTTCTTTCTAATTGAAAGTCTATTTATAATATAACAAGCACAACTTACAGCTTCAGCCCAAATATTTAGGTACTTTGTTTTCACACAACATTGTCCTAACAATTTCTTGAATTGTTCTATTTTTACGTTCAACAACTCTATTGAGTTGTGGTGTTTTAGGTGGTGAGAATTTAAGTTTTATTCCATGTAATTCACAAAACTTGATTACACCTTTGTTTTTAAATTCTCCACCTTTATCACTTCTAATTCTTTTAACATCTTCTTCGTAAAGATTCTCGAGTTGCTTGATAAGAGTTTTGATTGCCAATTGAGCATCGTCTTTGTGTGTTAAGAACAATGTCTATGTGTATCGTGAGTAATCATCTACTATGACACACACATAGTAGTGTCCACCTAGACTTCTTGTCCTATTTGGACCAAATAAGTCTAATTGAAGAAATTCTAGTACATGACTAGTACTCACTTCATGTTTTGGTTTTATTGTTTCTTTTGTGTTTTCCTTTAATACAAGTTTCACATAGTTGAAAATTATCCAAGTCTAACTTAGGCATACCTCTAATTAGGTTCTTCTTAGATACCCTTTCTATGGTTGACACCCCTATATGGCCTAGTCGTCTATGCCATAAGTTTACATCTAAGTCATGTGATATTAAACACTTAACCTTAGCATCTAACATGTTATTTAGTGATAGTGTATAAATGTTACCATCCCTATTTCCTTTTAATAAAATTTCTCCTTTATCATTTGTTATATCACAAGAATCAGGGAGAGTAGAAACATAATAATCGGAATCTATAAGTTGCGAAATGCTTATTAAATTATAAGAAAGATTGCTTACTAACAACACATTTCGTATTTGAAATGTGTTAGGGTCTCCGATTGTTCCTTTTCCAACAACTTTTTCTTTGTTGTTGTCGCCGAATGTCACCTTTCCTCCATTCTCGATATGTTCCAACTAGGTGAATAGTTTGGGATTACCCGTCATATACCTTTAACATCCACTGTCTAAAAACTATTTAGTTTTTAGATTTTTTGACTTTGCCTCCTTCTTGCATTCCTTACGTTTATCCTACAACGGAGACAAAGTTTTAGGTACTCTTTACTTGGGTCCTTGAATGTTAGGGGCACCATCCTTGTTTAAATATCCCTTAGGTATCTAAACTTGGATGTACCTTCTAGGAACATATTTGACATTAGTTCAATAAAGCGGATTAACATGTACTTGACCATTCCATTTAAAATATGATGCCTTGTCATACATGTTATACCTTGGTTGATAATTATTATAAAGTGGCTGGTTTTGATAGTGTGTAAGGCAAATGATTTTGTTTCTTATATTGTGCTATGTATGTATGATCATATGTATTTCTATAAGAAGAATAAGAATGTTGCCTATACTTTGGTCTATATGCATCATAATGAGTTAGTTGTATTTTATTTCTAGTTTCATTTGTGTATATTTAGGCATAATTTCTAGGTTGTCTAGATGCAAAGTTTTGCCTGTAGAGATAAGGGGGTTTGAGTGATTTCACAATAAGTGACTTAAATGCATGATATATAAACGTGTACATGTATGCATGATATCTTGCCATTACTTGCCTTATTTAGCTTATATATTATGTTGCCGTACTAACAAGCCATGAAGTGTTAAAGCTTACGTCATATGACAAACATTTGTTGTGTTTATGCTATTTTCAGGTGCCACCATTAATGAACTAAACTAGTTCATTAAGTGAAGTACTTAGTTTAATAAACTAAGTAGTTCATTAAAGGAAGCCACATTTGGAAAAGGCACAAAGGCAACAAAGCTAAGGAAGGAAAGTTTTCTCCTCCTCCCATCCTTAATTACACACGCCATATACATATACATTACATATATTTTTAGAATTTTTGAAAAAGGCACATACACATGTATTCCAACGTACTATCGACACGTTATATATTTTACGTACGTACGTTAATGTCACACCACTATACTTAACTCATATTTATGAGTATATTCAGGTCTTATATCATATGATATAAGATATGGTGATGACAAATCAAATACGACACGATAAAAGGTTCTAAACCGAAAATTGTCGTATCGGGCGAATACCGAAACTTCGCCAACGTGTCACGTACTTGCCATAAATAAATGGCCAGCCCCTATACTTCAAAATTCCATAAAAAGTTCGTGGGTTACATGAAAAATTCAGCCAAAAATACTTTCCATGTTGGCACACACAAATCACCCCACATTAAGGCCAAAATGTAAAAATTCCAAGTTTAATTTTGTCACATGTTAATGGTACCACTTTAGACCAGCCAAGTGCTGAGATTTAAAGTATATATTATATATATTATGTATAACATAATATATATAACATGTGCAAAAGTTGGAATTTAAATTAGAGAAAAATCGGGTAATCGATAAATATCGAAAATTCGGTTTTCTACGCACACAACACATGGAACGTTTTTGGTACATCATGTGACACGTATCTAGACACTTTTTACATATGATATACATCTTAATGTGTTTTAGAAAATTAAATTAAGGGCTGATTGGAATATAACATGTGTGTATTATTAAATGTGCACTATTTTACAAAGTTTGCAAAAATAAAATTCAGCACATGCACAATCATTTTCAACGCCTACAACAGCCATTTTGGAGCATATGTGGAGCCTTGTTGGCATCTTGATTGGTCAAGAATCAATCACACAATGTTGGTGACATAAAGGAAGGAGCTACAAAAGGTAACATTTCAAACTATGTCACATATATGACACATGCTGAAAATTCAGCATATGTGTTGTATTATGGCCGAATTTAGCACTAAAAATGCCATATTTTACTATCTTGAATCATGAGGATTAATTGAGGATGTTATGTAAATGATTTGAATATTATTTAAATTTAATAAAGTGTGATATTCTACATATCACACATGCTGAAATTTTTCAGCATGTGTGAAGACATGGTGGCCGAATTTGTGAGCTTGAAAGTGTCCATATTCATTTCTCATGTGATAGGAATAATTACCATTAATTGGTGATTCATTTTAATGAGAAAAATCAAAGAAAAATGGTAATGATTTGAACTTTATCCCCATGTGTCACATGCTGAAAATTCAGCATGGAAATGTAACTTAATGGCCGAATTCTAGGTCAATTTTGTGAGATTTTTTTGTCTTGTAATTTATGTGATGTATCTCATGATTTATGGAAGTTATTTTGTGATGATTTTTGGCACATCTTTAAGTGAAATTCTCAGATTTTTCCAAGTCATCAATGATGACAATATTCATCCAATGAGAAGGTGCCAAGTAAGCGAAGACTAAATGATCATCCAATAAGAAGATGCCAAGTAAGCAAGACATTGTCACAATGATGTCTTACACTCTCTCAAGGACTTAAAAGATAATTTTCAAGAGGGGGAGACACACCAAGGGGGACGGCTGGACCATGTTAAAAGGAAAGAGAAGAGAGCAAACAAAACAAGCAACAAGCATTGCAAATCAAAGTGATCAAAAAGTCTAGCTCTTCTTCTTCTACATCCTCTTTCTTTCTCTCTTCTTGTAAGCCTATTGTATTAATATCTTTCAATCTTGAATAGGCTTGATATAGACCACCACTCATTATATATCTTTGTAAAAGATTGATCAAGGTGTGATCAATCTTCAATCTTGCAAGGTGGTGGTGTTCGTGTGAATTGTATTCGTCATACAAGGTTTGTAAAGGGTTGGAGTTAGGTGTAACTCTATCAACCCTGTGGTAAGGTGTACTGCGTGTGCGTGATTAGTGTGAACCAAGGAAGGTGTTCCTTGAAGACTAGAGTAGGTTGTTTATAACCGAACCAGTATAAAATTCTTGGTGCCATTTACTTTCTGCATTTACTTTTCAGTTACTACACTAATTACCCTTCTTGTTCGCATTCGTAAAAATAGTTAACGAATTTCAAAAATCACGAAAACTTCCAGAAATATACTCACACGTTCTAGAGTTAATTTGCCACAAGTTTCAACCCTTTTGGATAAGTATAAGTCAATCAAACATCAAAAGTTCTGAGACTAGTGTAGTCTGATTCTTAGACTTGCAAAGGTTGAGACTTTGATCATAGTTGACTTACTTTCCAAAAGAATTTTGCAAAAATGTTTCAACCCAGTTAAATATAGTGTATAAGGAGTTATTGTTCAAATTTTCAGAGCATTTGGACGTTCACACAAATAGGAATAAATTTTTCAAAACCATCTACCGTTTTAGGCAGATTCGAGCAATCTGAGTACCAACGGTTTTTGAAGGGGTTAAAGGTTGAATTTTAATTTGAAATTTTTAGGGGACCCTCATAACATCTGAAGCTATGTTCTCTCAAAATTTCATAATTTTTGGAGACCTCTAACCTAGTTTTAAAAACGTTTTAAAACTGGTCCTGAAAACAAAATCTGTTTTCAGAAGTTGAATTGTTCATGTTTAAAGAAATTTTAAAAACCACACTTTTCGCACCACCTATTCAACCCCCCCTTCTAGTGGTGCCTTGCAGATCCTACAAGTGGTATCAGAGAGCGGGAACACTCACTTCAAAGAATTCAACGATTCAGTGAGATGGCAACCACAAATCTCAAAACCGAGCAAGAAGGTATGTCGAGCCAAAGGCCTTCACTTTTTGGCGGTGAGTCGTTTTTTCAGTGGAAACTTAGGATGAAGCTTTTTCTTATGGCTATAGATATAGATCTTTGGTCAATCATTGAAGATGGTCCTTATGTCCCATCTAAGGTATCCACCGTAGACGGAGTCACTTTAGAAGTTGTTAAAACTAGACAAGAATATACGAGTGATGATAAAAAAAAACTTAGTATGAATGCTAGGGCTATGCAATTGCTTTTAAACGGATTAAGTAAAAGTGAGTCTAGTTATGTGTCAAACTGTTCGAGTGCACAAGAAATGTGGAGGATACTACAAATGAAACACGAAGGCACAAGTCAAGTGAAAGAGTCAAAAATTAACATGCTTATGTACACACTTGAGTCATTTAAATTATTGCCCAATGAGTCTATTGTAGATATGGATCTTCGTTTGACTAACATCTACAACACTCTTGAGTCTCTTGGTAAGGCTTTTACTACGCAGGAAAAGGTACAGAAAGTCCTACGAAGCCTTCCTTCTGAATGGGACCCTAAAGTGACCGCAATAGAAGAAAGCAAGGAAACTAAATCAATAAAGATGGAAGAACTAATCGGATCACTTAAAGTTTATGAGAATAAACTCACCATACGGAAATCGGAGTCATCTAAACAAGGTAAAGCTATTGCTTTTAAATCAAATGAATACGTCTCCCCTCCCTCCGATCACGTAGATGATAGTGATTCTGAAACGGATAACGATGACTTAATTCTATTGGCTAAAGGCTTAAGGAAATTTATGAGAAGGTCATTTAGAAACAAAAATAAGGGTACTACAACCAAGAGAAATAAAAACAAGTCAAATGATAAAGACGTTAAATGTTATGAATGTGACAAACTCGGACACTTATCATATGACTGCCCCAATAAAGAAAAGCAAACAAATAAATACCCTGACAAGGAGCAGAACAAAAATAGACTCGTCTCAGAACCTAAACAAAGGAAACGTGCTCTAAAGGCCTCCACCTGGAGTGATTCATCTGATTCAGAAACTGAGACTGAAGAGGAGACTGCACAAGTATGCTTTGCATCCAAAGCATCTAATGAGGTATCATCTGACTCTGACTCTAAACCCTCTTATGAAGATCTTTTTAGTCAGTATTTGGAACTGCATAAATTCACTAAGACTCTCGCTAAGGAAAAGAAGCGATTAATTGAAGACAAGAAACTGTTAGAATCCTCTAACGAGAATCTTGTCGCTCAATTAAGCGATTCAAAGAAAGAGTCATCATGTGTCATTACTGAATTAAAGACAGAGATTTCATCATTGACCACTAAAAATAATGAAATGAAATCCGAGATTTCAAGTTTGAAATCAAGGAATACCGATTTAGAGAAAATGATGAAACAGTTTGATACGGGGTCCAACATGTTGCATCGCATTATATTATCACAAAAGCATGACAGTGACAAAACGGGTTTGGGATAGGTTGATACAAATGAAGTATCAACCAAACCAACCAAGTTTGTGGTGTCTAAAAAAGTAGACACCCTAAGCCTCAAGTGGCGTCTAAGATGACGCATAAGGCGCCCCTTTCCTCATCACGCCCCACCTCTTCTTCATATCATGTAAAATATAACTTTTTACCATATAGATATGAAAAGAAAAGAACAATGCATACACGAAACTCATATCATTCACGCACTACGCACACATACACAAGGACATATCAAAAACGTCCTTCATTTAGTGAGTATAGAGGAGTCCTTGGGCAAAGGCCCAAAGTGCATGCACCACATGTCTACTATGTCGCACCTTCATTCTTGCTATTTGATAGACCGAGAAGGATCATCCAAGTATGGGTACCGAAAGGTACTTTTACTAAGAGGTGATTAACTAACTCGAAAGGACCCAAAGTTAAAAGGGTACCTAAATCATCTTTGCACATTGCAGGGAGCCCACACATCGAAAGATAAATCTATTAAGTGGTTCCTTGACAGTGGATGCTCGAGACACATGACGGGTGACCCAAGCCTGTTCACCAAACTAAAGAAGGTCACAAAAGGCAGATCCGTGACCTTTGGAGACAACAACGAAGGCAAGATCATCGGAAAAGGTATGATTGAAGATCCAAATACTCTCCAAATCTCCAAAGTCTTTTTGGTAAGCAACTTATCTTACAATCTTCTTAGCATTTCTCAATTTGTTGACAATGGTTTTAATGTGTGTTTTACTCACCCTTATTGCAACATAATAAATAAAAATGGAGAAACCGTTTTAAAAGGAAAACGAGAAGGTAATATTTTTACGCTTTCTATGGATGATGTAGTAGAAGCTAAAGTTAAGTGTTTTATGTCAAATGAACCCAATGTGAATTTATGGCATAAACGTTTAGGACACATAGGCATTTCCACACTAGAAAAGCTTCAACGAAAGAACCTAGTACGGGGATTGCCTAAGCTTGATTTAGACAACTTTCAGTTGTGTGAATCTTGCATAAAAGGCAAACAAACACGTGAGTCACTTAAGCCTAAAAACGAAATAACCACAACTAGAATCTTAGAACTATTGCATATTGATTTGTTTGGTCCTAGTCGCACTACAAGCCTTGGTGGGCGCCACTATGCATGCGTAATTGTTGATGACTTTTCTCGTTATACTTGGACTTTATTTCTTGCACATAAGGATGATAGCGCCATTGAAATTGCAAAATTGATTAAACAACTTGAAAATCAATACGGTGTAAATGTGAAAAAGATGAGAAGCGATAGAGGCGGTGAGTTTAAAAACAAAGAGATGATTTCGTTTTGCGAAGAAAAAGGAATTAAGCATGAGTTTTCGCCACCTAGAACTCCACAATTAAATGGAGTAGTAGAAAGAAAGAATCGTACATTACAAGAAATCGCTAGGACTATGCTATGTGAAAATAAATTGCCTAGATTTCTATGGGCTGAAGCCGTAAATTGTGCATGCTATATTGTAAATCGCTTATCTATAAGAAAGAAAATAAACAAGACGCCTTATGAGATTTTAAATGATCGCATGCCTAAGATTGACTATTTTCGTGTGTTTGGATGCAAATGTTTTGTTCTAAATACAAAAGATAATTTAGATAAATTTGAATCCAAATCAATTGAGTGCATTTTTGTTGGATATTCTATAAATTCGAAGGCATATAGATGTTATGATCCTCTCACTAGACAAATCATGGAATCTATTCATGTGAAATTCAATGAAGTTGGTGAGATTGATAAAGATAAGGAATATGAAGATGATTTTGAATTAAAACCCGTGTTGAATGAAAATGATGATTCTTTTGATATGCATGATATGAATGACACACTAGAAATGCATGATCACATAGAAATGCATGATAACTTAGAAAATAATCAACCAAGATGGCATAGAGATCACCCACATGATCTCATCATATGCGACCTCACTCACGGTGTGCGACCACGTAAAAGAATTACTTTGGATGAAATAAATGAATTTCATGCTATGATTTATGAAATTGAGCCCAAAAATATGCATGATGCTTTGAGTGATTCTTCTTGGATTGATGCCATGCATGATGAACTTAATCAATTTGTTAGAAACGATGTATGGGATTTAGTGCCATGTCCACAAGATAAGACTATAATAGGCACAAAGTGGGTATTTAGAAATAAAATGAATGAAGAAGGAAAGGTTGTTAGAAATAAAGCGAGACTTGTAGCACAAGGATATAATCAAGAAGAAGGAATTGACTACGATGAAGCATTCGCATCCGTAGCACGTCTAGAAGCTATACGACTATTACTTGCTATTGCTTGCATGAAAGATTTTAAATTGTATCAAATGAACGTAAAAAGTGCTTTCCTAAGCGGATTCATACAAGAAGAAGTATACGTAAAACAACCACCCGGTTTTGAAGATTTGAAACATCCAGATCACGTGTACAAACTAAAGAAGGCACTACATGGGCTAAAGCAAGCACCGAGAGCATGTTATGATCGTTTTGCTACTAACCTTTTAGAAAATGATTTTAAACGTGGTACTATAGATAGTACACTATTTTTGAAACAAGAAAAATCGGATTTACTTATTATCCAAATCTATGTTGATGACATTATTTTCGGTTCTACCTCACATAGACTTGTTAAAGATTTTGAAAATTGCATGAAATCTGAATTTGAAATGTCTATGGTTGGTGAACTTAATTATTTTCTTGGTTTGCAGATTAAGCAAACGAGTAAAGGGATTCATATAAGCCAAGCAAAATATGTTAATGACATGATTAAAAAGTTTAATTTTGAAAATTTGAAACCATCCCCCACCCCTATGAGTGTCACTACTAAATTAGACAAAGAGAACATGGTAAAGACGTTGATAATGGATTATATCGATCTATGATAGGTTCTTTGCTATATTTAACTGCTAGTAGGCCTGATATCATGTTTAGTGTATGCATGTGTGCACGTTTTCAAAGTCAACCTAAGGTGTCTCACTTCAATGCGGTAAAAAGAATATTCCGATATATTAAGCACACGCCCATCTTAGGAATTTGGTATGATAAGGATTCTACATTTGACTTACATGCTTACACTGATGCAGATTATGGTGGCTGCAAAATAGATAGAAAAAGCATGAGCGGAACCTGCCAATTTATAGGAAATTCTCTTATTTCATGGTTTTCCAAAAAGCAAGCAAGTGTTGCTTTGTCCACTACTGAGGCTGAGTACATGGCTCTTAGCCTTTGTTGCACACAGTTGTTGTGGATAAAACAACAACTTTCGGACTTTGGAATTACCGTAAATAAAATTCCTATATATTGTGATAGTATGAGTGCCATAAATTTGTCTAAGAATCCCGTGTTACATTCTAAGGCTAAGCATATAGAAGTACACTATCACTTTCTTCGTGATCACGTAAACAATGGTGATATTGTCATAGATCACGTACGCACAGAAGCACAAGTAGCGGATATCTTTACAAAAGCCTTAAATCAAGCCACGTATGAATCTCTTCGTTCTAAATTAGGCATGATTCCTGTTGATATGATTTGATTTGACATGATTTGATTTACTTTCCTTTTTGACAGGAATCTTTTGATTTACTTTCCAAAATAAAGGGGGAGAGAAAAGTATGATTTAAGGGGGAGAGAGACACTAATTGATATTGATTGCACAAATCAAGGGGGAGCCGGATTTGAAATTCGAAATTCAAATTTAAAATTTGTGCATGTTTCAAAGGGGAGAGATAGCATTTAAATCATGTGCATAAGTTATTTTGAAAATCATCAAAAGTGGGAGATTGTAGAGATAAGGGGGTTTGAGTGATTTCAAAATAAGTGACTTAAATGCATGATATATATAAACGTGTACATGTATGCATGATATCTTGCCATTACTTGCCTTATTTAGCTTATATATTATGTTGCCGTACTAACGAGCCATAAAGTGTTAAAGCTTACGTCATATGGCAAACATTTGTTGTGTTTATGCTATTTTCAGGTGCCACCATTAATGAACTAAACTAGTTCATTAAGTGAAGTACTTAGTTTAATAAACTAAGTAGTTCATTAAAGGAAGCCACATTTGGAAAAGGCACAAAGACAACAAAGCTAAGGAAGGAAAGTTTTCTCCTCCTCCCATCCTTAATTACACACGCCATATACATATACATTACATATATTTTCAGAATTTTTAAAAAAAAGGCACATACACATGTATTCCAACGTACTACCGACACGTTATATATTTTACGTACATACGTTAATGTCACACCACTATACTTAACTCATATTTATGAGTATATTCAGGTCTTATATCATATGATATAAGATATGGTGATGACAAATCAAATACGACACGATAAAAGGTTCTAAACCGAAAATTGTCGTATCGGGCGAAAACTGAAACTTCGCCAACGTGTCACGTACTTGCCATAAATAAATGGACAGCCCCTATACTTCAAAATTCCATAAAAATTTCGTGGGTTACATGAAAAATTCAGCCAAAAATACTTTCCATGTTGGCACACACAAATCACCCCACATTAAGGCCAAAATGTGAAGATTCCAAGTTTAATTTTGTCACATGTTAATGGTACCACTTTAGAACAGCCAAGTGCTAAGATTTAAAGTATATATTATATATATTATGTATAACATAATATATATAACATGTGCAAAATTTGGAATTTAAATTAGAGAAAAATCGGGTAATCGATAAATATCGAAAATTCGGTTTTCTACGCACACAACACATGGAACGTTTTTGGTACATCATGTGACACGTATCTAGACACTTTTTACATATGATATACATCTTAAAGTGTTTTAGAAAATTAAATTAAGGGCTGATTGGAATATAACATGTGTGTATTATTAAATGTGCACTATTTTACAAAGTTTGCAAAAATAAAATTCAGCACATGCACAATCATTTCCAACGCCTACAACAGCCATTTTGGAGCATATGTGGAGCCTTGTTGGCATCTTGATTGGTCAAGAATCAATCACACAATGTTGGTGACATAAAGGAAGGAGCTACAAAAGGTAACATTTCAAACTATGTCACATATATGACACATGCTGAAAATTCAGCATGTGTGTTGTATTATGACCGATTTTTAGCACTAAGAAATGCCATATTTTACTATCTCGAATCATGAGGATTAATTGAGGATGTTATGGAAATGATTTGAATATTATTTAAATTTAATAAAGTGTGATATTCTACATATCACACATGCTGAAATTTTTCAGCATGTGTGAAGACATGGTGGCCGAATTTGTGAGCTTGAAAGTGTCCATATTCATTTCTCATGTGATAGGAATAATTACCATTAATTGGTGATTCATTTTAATGAGAAAAATCAAAGAAAAATGGTAATGATTTGAACTTTATCCCCATGTGTCACATGCTGAACATTCAGCATGGCAATGTAACTTAATGGCCGAATTCTAGGTCAATTTTGTAAGATTTTTTTGTCTTGCAATTTATGTGATGTATCTAATGATTTATGGAAGTTATTTTGTGATGATTTTTGGCACATGTTTAAGTAAAATTCTCAGATTTTTCCAAGTCATCAATGATGACAACATTCATCCAATGAGAAGGTGCCAAGTAAGCGAAGACTAAATGATCATCCAATAAGAAGATGACAAGTAAGCAAGACATTGTTACAATGATGTCTTACACTCTCTCAAGGACTTAAAAGATAATTTTCAAGAGGGGGAGACACACCAAGGGGGACGGCTGGACCATGTTAAAAGGAAAGAGAAGAGAGCAAACAAAACAAGCAACAAGCATTGCAAATCAAAGTGATCAAAAAGTCTAGCTCTTCTTCTTCTACATCCTCTTTCTTTCTCTCTTCTTGTAAGCCTATTGTATTCATATCTTTCAATCTTGAATAGGCTTGATATAAACTACCACTCATTATATATCTTTGTAAAAGATTGATCAAGGTGTGATCAATCTTCAATCTTGCAAGGTGGTGGTGTTCGTGTGAATTGTACTCGTCATACAAGGTTTGTAAAGGGTTGGAGTTAGGTGTAACTCTATCAACCCTGTGGTAAGGTGTACTGCGTGTGGGCGATTAGTGTGAACCAAGGAAGGTGTTCCTTGAAGACTGGAGTAGGTTGTTTATAACCGAACCAGTATAAAATTCTTGGTGCCATTTACTTTCTGCATTTACTTTTCAGTTACTGCACTGATTACCCTTTTTGTTTGCATTCGTAAAAATAGTTAACGAATTTCAAAAATCACGAAAAGTTCCAGAAATATACTCACACGTTCTAGGGTTAATTTGCCACAAGTTTCAACCCTTTTGGATAAGTATAAGTCAATCAAACATCAAACGTTCTGAGACTAGTGCAGTCTGATTCTCAGACTTGCAAAGGTTGAGACTTTGATCATAGTTGACCTACTTCCCAAAAGAATTTTGCAAAACTGTTTCAACCCAGTTAAATATAGTGTATAAGGAGTTATTGGTCAAATTTTCAGAGCATTTGGAAGTTCACACAAATAGGAATAAATTTTTCAAAACCATCTACCGTTTCTGACAGATTCGAGCAATCTGAGTACCAACGATTTTTGAAGGGGTTAAAGGTTGAATTTTAATTTGAAATTTTTAGGCGACCCTTATAACATCTGAGGCTAAGTTCTCTAAAACTTTCATAATTTTTGGAGACCTCTAACCTAGTTTTAAAAACGTTTTAAAACTGGTCCTGAAAACAGAATCTGTTTTTAGAAGTTGAATTGTTCAAGTTTAAAGAAATTTTAAAAACCACACTTTCCGCACCACCTATTCAACCCCCCTTCTAGTGGTGCCTTGCAGATCCTACAGGTAAGTTCTTCATCTGATGTAGATTCTGATAATAAAATGTCATTTGATGAGATGTACGAAGAATTTCTAAAAAAGGCATGCACACTATAAACGACAATCAAAAGAGAAAAAGAATCCAATTGAAGAAAATGACAAGTTGAAGACGTCCAACTTGGAATTTTTAGATTAATTAGAATCTCTTATACAAGAGTCTACTAATACTCTTGATTCTCTTAAGATTAAAATTAAATCATATAAGAAGAATGAACATGCATTAAAAATCGAAAATAGATTGTTAAAAACTAAGATAGACAATTGTGAAAAAGAAATTTCTCAACTTAAATTATCTAAACTAGACTTAGAAAAAATGTCAAAACAATTTAAGTCTGGAACTAACATGCTAGATACACTTATATCGTCTCAAAAATATGGAAACGATAAACCCGGGTTAGGATATAAAGAAGAAAATGGAAAAGTAGATAAAAATACTAAGTTTGTTTCATCAAGTACTGAACAACCTTATAAAGCAACAAAAATAAAATCAACATTGCCTGCTACACTTTCTTCTACTCCTTCTGCATATTCCAAGGTAAAAATGCAACATGCACCCACAAAAGCGCACACATATAAACGTGCAACTAGGCAATGTTAGGTGCAGCAATTATCCCGTGGCGTAGGCCGGTGGGCGTAGGCTGTGTGGGCCAAGTCACAGTCGAATGCCGTAGGCGCTTGTGTGCTGAATGTACTATAAGGCTAGGGTATGCGCATCTACTGTCACCAATTGGTTTTGGGAGAAATGGTAGCGCCTGAGGTCCTACAAGTGGTATCAGAGCGAGGTCACAGGTTCGATTCCCAGCAGGAGCAATTGCTGAGGGGGAGATTGTTAGGTGCAGCAATTGTCCCGTGGCGTAGGCCGGTGGGCGTAGGTTGTGTGGGCCAAGTCACAGTCGAATGCCGTGGGCGCTTGTGTGCTGAATGCACTATAAGGCTATGGTATGTGCATCTCCTGTCACCAATTGGTTTTGGGAGAGATGATAGCGCCTGAGGTCCTACATTACCTCGTTGGATACGGAGCAGATTTGAGCTTCCTCAGTGTCAGATTCTGAGTCGGATGAGTCGCTCCACGTGCTTGCCTTCATGGCTTGTTTGCCTCTTCTTGATTTGGACTCCTTTGTCTTAGGCTTTTGTGCCTCCTTGTCCATGACTTGTTTATTGTTATTATTATTCTTGTTGTTATTTTTCTTTGTTGGACAATCATAAGAGATATGTCATTTTTGCCCACATTCATAGCATTTTAATTCTTTATTATACCACTTGTTATTATTTGAGTTATTTTTCTTAGATTGAGAAGAAGAAGAAGAAGACTGTTGTCTATTCCTATTAGACAGTTTAAAACACTTTCTAAGTTTGCTAGCTACTAAGATTAAATCATCATCTAATTCACTATCGCTATGACTTTCACTATTATTATGTGTCTCAGATGTTTTGAAAGCAGTAGACTTACCAGTAGATTTTGATGACTCAGACTTCCGTTGGTTTAGTTTTACCTCGTATACTCTAAGTGAGCTTATCAATTCGTCCATTTTTGTGATTGATTTTGTTTCTTCATTTGCCGTGACTTTCGGATCCCATTCAGCAGGAAGACTCCGTAGCGTTTTTTTGAACCTTTTCGTTGCTAGTAAAAGATTACCTAAAGTTTTATACGCATTGAAAATATTAGTAATCCTCAAATCCATAGATGTTATGGATTCGTTCGGCAACATTTTGAAAGATTCAAGTTCAGTTATAAGCATATTTATTTTTGACTCTTTTACATCGCTAGTATCTTCATGCTTTAATTCTAAAGATTTCCACATGTCATGTGCACTTGTGCAATTTGATACATATCCTGATTCAGAAGTCGTTAGTCCATTCAAAATTAATTGCATAGCTTTAGCATTTATAGACATTTTCTTTTTATCTTCAGATGACCTTCACTTTTATATTTTTACACTTCATATGTTACACCATTTACTTGTACAACTTTCATTGGAATGTACGACCCTCCATCTTCAACTATAGACCATAAATCGATGTCTATAGCCATTAAGAATAGCCTCATTCTAAGTTTCCAATCAGCAAAATTATTACCATCGAAAAGAGAAGGACGTTGTGTAGATGTACCTTCCAACTCACATTTGTGAGAAACTATGGTCATTGTATGTACCTTTGATTTGAGATGTGCAGGCTACAAAGAATTGTTATTTTCTTGGCCTTGCTTTGTTCGTATGATGTTGAATCTTGCTTTTTTGAGTGGTGTTGGCCTGGCTCTGATTCCAATTGTTGGACCATGCACCTGCAGTAAACACCACAAATTATGAAACTTTCCAAAAATTAACTTCAATGTATTGACTAGACCCTGTCCAAAAATGAGACAAACATAAGATTGACCCTTCAAACAAATAAAAAGATTCACATGGTCAATCTGGACAGAATTGGACATAATAGTGTTGTACTTTGAAAATGTGTTTCTCTTTTAATACTCAACCAAAATGGTTGATCTTTATATCAAAACACTCCTTAGGATGTCTAGTTTATGTTTCCAAAAGTCCCTGACTTTAAACAATTCTTGATGAAAACAGAATTCAAGTTTTCTTGAAACTGGTCAGGTTAGAGCCAGATTGGAGTAGTTATCTTGCAACGACTGAAATACTAATTTTCTTTTGCTCAAATCAAGTGATTCTTGTTGAAAGTTAAAGATAACAGTCTGAATTATAACTCCACCAAAAATCACGAATTTGGAAAGTGTTTTGCTATTTTTTCAAAACAAGAAAACTTGTGTGAAATCTACAGTGAAAACGGGCAGAAAACAGAAAAGTGAAAAGAAGACAAGAACATCAAAGATTTATCATGGTTCGGTCAATGTGACCTACTGCAGTCCCAAGGAACACCTTTTCTTGGATTTCACCATGGTATGAACATAATTACAACAAGAACCAAGCTTGATCCTTGGGTTAAACACCAACCATATTCAGGATTTGGATGAACACCTCTATGCAACTCTTGGTTGCAACACCTCTATCACCTTTTGATGTAGTCTTATAGATTTGGCTAATCAATCTTACAAATGAGACACAAGAGAATTGTACCTCTACAACAAATATCACAAAAACACCTTGGCTACACAAAGAATGAAACAAGAATGGAGAGAAGATAGCAAGACAATGAGCTTCAACTTTTGCTTTCAAGTGTGTGTTCTTCTTCTTCATCTTTGCCTCCTATTTATAGTGTGAAATAGGTCTTGAAGATAAGACCTCCAATGTGTCACCGCCTTCATCATCAATGCTTAAGTGTCTTCAATCATTGGTTGGCCACATAATCACTTTGTACATTTGGCAAAATAAAACAACATAATTGGTCCACCTAGGAACTCATCTTGGCCGATTTTGCTGTCTTGAAAAATGATTTGGAATTGATTGAAAAATGAAGATAATACCACCAAGAAACCCTCAACTCCCTGGCAAGATAATAGGACATGTGAGGCTGAAATTTTCAAACAAAATCAGCTCCAATTCTCAGCCATAGCCGTAGCCCCCTTTTTGAATTTTCCATGTTGACAATTTTGCCAACTAGTTTCTTTTTTGTTGGTCCACTTGACATAAAATCATAAAATGAATACACCATCATTTCGACCTGTATTTACACGTTTGGAGGGTTATATATATGTATATCAACTCAGATTTAATGAAGAGAAATCAACAAATAATAGTTGACAAGATTATGTCAACTTACAATATCGAAATTCCCTCAATTTCTCCATATATGTTGTGATGAATTCCACACCATTAACACCTTTAAAATCTCTGAAAAATGATGATTGAGACTCTCCAATAACATATATAAGAAGGTTTTCGAGAAAAAAATAGAATGTGACATCACAACCCGTCACATATCCTATTACCGTCGATAATATCATCAAATAAAAGAAATAATAGAAAATCACACAATAATCTCCAAGATAATCATAAATCAACTTCAGAATGAATATAATAAGATACTCAAGAGATTCCTTGAGTAAAAATACCGAAGCTGTCCTTAGGGGTAAAATGATCAAAATACCCCTGGTAAGCGAAAACTCCACAAATGACTCTGATGGTCAGAAATAGATATAATAACACCTTTATGATGATGAATAAGATATGAATGTGTCTTTGAAACATTTTCACCATGTCAAGTACCTACACAAACTCAAAATACCAATTTTGCCCATTTTGGTAAGTTGTAAAAACTTCGAAGGCATGTTAGTCACAAGACATTTATAATCATCAAAAACACACAATATCAACATGATAAACATATATAAATCATGTACAAATAAAAACAATCATTTTATCACATTTTGAAAAAATATTTCTAAACACCCTAGACATCAATCGATCGAAGTGCCTCCGCTTGAGAGATGGATGTCTCACAATGAGTTTCAAAGTTTGTCTCTGACCTACATCGATCGATCGAACTATGGGTTCGATGTACATCGATCGATCAATGTGTCTCGGGTTTAGAGATCGATGTCTCACACTAAGGTCTTGGTTTTTTTCTGCCTTACATGGATCGATCGATGTGAGGGATCGAAGTGCAATAACCTGAGAGATCGATGTCATTTTTCTTCACTTTTTCAACTTCCAATCATTTATAACACTATGTGTGACATTTTTAAGTATTCACCACTTAAAATCATGACCTTGCAAATTTCCCAAACATATTTCCCAACAGTCTTCTCCTACTCTCTAAGCAATTAATTCCTGCATTGCTGCAGCTTCTCTCCTGCCTTCTCTCTGCTACGCATAGTACCTCCAAGATGATAGAACCAGCTAACCCTATTCTGCGCTCTGAATGTTCCCATCAAAGAGCCTTTGGAGGCTCTCTGTCTCATAGAAATATTACCATTGGGAAGGCCTTCTTCCCTTTTTCTTATGTATATATATGTGTGTTCTTCTTCTCTGTTGATTAACGAAGAACCTCATGTTCTTCTATTTTTGTGAGTATTTGAGCTGTATAGTTGAGCGAATTGTGAAGTTTATTGGTGAAGTGTGTATACACGTTCAATGAATAAAAGTTTCGTTTTTCTTCTTGAATCTGAGTATTCGGTTATAAATTTATCCATTTTTTTCTTATTTTATCTTTTCAGTGAAGTGAGCGTGAAGTAATTTGTGAATCATGTGATTCATTGTTTATGTGATCAATTAATCGATTTCAGTGATTAGAAGTGAATTGCATTCAATTGATTCAAGTGTTCTTGTTGAGATTTGTGAAAGCTTGAGTCTTTCTTCTTCTTGATTAATCTGAAGAGTGTGAATCGATTTTCCCTAATCTGGGATCAACTTGGTTAGGGATCTGATTTCCCACAGGCTGGACCTTCTGGACCTAAACAAGACATGCCTTTCCAGCACCCAGGTAATGCTAGATTGACCATCATGTAGGCAGGCTCAGGTCTTTTCAAAATGATGGTTTCACATAAGTCATGACCAGAAGGCTCTTGTTATCAAAGAAAAGCCATAAAGCTGTGCACAGCAAAGGAAGGGTAAGGGGTTCCACCTAACAATCACTATGATCATTGGTTTTTTGAACATTCGAGGCTGTAAGCCTCTAAAACAAAATGGTCTGCATATTTTTGTAAAGAAATATGAAGTAGATATTTTTGGTATCTTAGAAACTAAACTAAATCGCAAAATGTTTCTGTCTCTACAGTAATAGTTTAAGAACTGCATAATTTTGATTCCCATACTGGCAAAAGGATTCTTCTATGCTGGAATCCTATTGCAGTAGATGTTCAGGCTATTAGCATTGATGCCCAGACTATTTGCACTTGAGTGACAAGAACACTAAGTTCTTCAATTCTATATTTAAAAAGAATAAGGCCAAGAATGGTATTACTAGGGTTCAGCTGACTGATGGCACCATGTCCATTTAAATTGAGGAGGCTGGACAACAGTTTGTCTAGTTTTCCACTGAATTACTTTACGGTGAGCAACCTGTCCAGAAAATCAGCTTGAATGTTTTAGAGGGTGGTCTATGCTCTCTGCTTAGCACTATGGTACTCTAACTGCTCCAGCGATGGGAGTAGAGATAAAAGCAGCTCTCTTCTCTATTGGGAAGGACAAGGCTCCAAGGCCTAATGAGTACTATTCATTTTTCTTCATTAGGGCCTGAGAGATAGTTGGCTTTGATCTTATAGCTGATGTGCAGGAATTTTTCAGAAATAGTGCCTTCCTCAAGCAACTTAATCATGCCACTATTGCTTTAGTGCCTAAGTGATGAGGTCCAAATAGCTGAACTGCATGAAGAGGATGTGCATCAGGATGAAAAAGGAGGAAGCATGTCTAAGGATTCATGTAATTATTTTCAAAGCCCAATTATAAGAAGAAAACGACTAGACTTGCTGGACTTTAAATTTCAAGGCGTACAGTTTCAAGTGATATAGTCTTGCGTGGCATTGATTTCGGCCCATAAGACTTGTAAATATTGTTATTCTGTTTTTAGAGTCTTTCTTGATGATTTTAAAACCTTTTGGTATGTGCGAATCCAGGTAGAATTTGATTCGGTGGGTAGGAATTGCTTTGTAGGAACTTTCCTTTTAAAAGAAATTACGGTTTTGACTACAGTACCAGTCGTTGGTATTTGGAGTATGTCTTTGTTCACAGACACTGGACTGACATGATTCCAAGTTCTATGGAAAGCTTAGATTCGTATCGGCAACTCTTAAGAGGGGCTCAGCATCAGATTCAACTTCTAGAAGGCGATAATCCACGCACAAAATCAGATAACATTTCAGAATCCTAGATTGATTAGGAATCTTTTCTTTTCTTTTCTTTTTTCTAGCTTAGGTTGTGCCTATTTATAGGCCTTGCATGCACGAAATTTGAAGAACTGAATATAATTTCTTTGTTTTTTTAGACAAAAGGCTTAAATTCTTTGCCAGTTTTACATGTGTTTGATCTTTTATCAAAATTACTGTTCATATCAAGGCCTTGAGCAAACCTTATGGGGAATTTGAGTTCTTCACCATTACAAAAACGTACCAAGGGTGCGAAATCATTCTTGGGCCAGGAACAAGTTTCAAGGAAGAAGAATCTTACTCATTTCAAGCCAAGAAGTACACTGCCAAGGGTGATCTTTGATTGTATATTGAAAACAAACATGATTTCTTGAGGAGGATCGTTTAGAACAAGGAGATCCTATCTTTGTATGCAAAACTCGCATCTATGTGGTATCAGAGACTCAGGCTCATTTAATCTAAACTCGTTCTTTATTCATCCATATTTTTTTATACGCACCATACATCAACAATCACAAAAAGAATATCTGTCCACAATAAAAAATACATATGCATACAAGCAGTCCGCATGCTTTTTTGTTTTCATTTTCTTGCTCATCTAGAATTGGGTTACCTCGTTAATTGGAATATAATCTACATAATCTTGTTGCACATACTTAGTATTCTTGAACCTGGGGTTTGCATCTAGTTACTTTTGTTAGGTCCAAAATACACTCTAGAGGGGGGGGGTGAATAGAGTGTTTGGCTATTTTGCGGAATTTTCTCGTTTGCTCAACTCAAAAATATATTCAAAATCAGAGCAAGAATGGGAGATGAGAAGTAGTAAATGAGTACACCGGATATAGAGTGGTTCGAATCGTAAATGATTCTACTCCACTACCACTTTGTTTCCAAAGTGGATTTTCAACAACTACTCTTCTTATTATGAACAATAAGAACAACCACAGCAACACTTACACTAACGCTTTAGTGTAAGCCACAACAACAGCAACTTCTTGCACAAAACACACTTGTGCAACTACAGCAACTACAGCTCTTAGCAAGAACAACTTCTTGCTTCCTTACAACTTCAACAAAAGTTCCCTCAAGAACTTCTCACAGTGGGTTGAAGAAATATGGTAAGGTTCACACTTTCTCACAAGTCTAAGCACAAGCAAGAGATCAAATATTTATGGTTCCTCTTGTGCTTGACTCTCTTTCTCTCAATATACAACAATGAAGATCAAAGAAAAGCTAATCAAGCTTTAAACAAATTTACAAGTATGAGAGAAATATACAACAATGTAAAATGAAGCTAGATGATGTTGAAAGTGTGTCTTTGCTCCATCCAAGCCTCCTCTATTTATAGATGAAGTTCACCACATTTTTGAGGCTCTCCACCAAGTCTTCATCTTCAAAAATGTCAAGATAATGCCCAAATAGTCTCTAGCCACCCTATGGAGTGATTTGATCTTGGATAGCCACCCTAGAGAATCTTAGACATGCATACAATAGTCAAGGAAACATGTAATAGGTTGGGTTAAAGTCCACAAGAATTTTGAGCAAGATTGGAAAGAGAAAACATCATAAATCTCCCTTGGATTTTGTTCCAGCGTTCAGAAAATTTGAACTCTGGGGACATCGATCGATCGAAGTCCGTGGAAGGGAGAGATCGATGTCCTCAGAAGATTGCAGTTTTTGACACTGCCTGACATCGATCGATCGATGTCAGGGGCTGAAGTGACATCGATCGATCGATGTCACTTGGTTTAGAGATCGATGTTTCCTGATCAACATCGATCGATCGATGTCAGGGGCTGAAGTGACATCGATTGATCGATGTCCTCTGGTTGAGAGTTCGATGCTCTGTGATTGACATCGATCGATCGATGTCAGAGGCTGAAGTGACATCGATCGATTGATGTCCCCAGCTTGAGAGATCGATGTCAACCAGTGAGTTCCAATCTCAACCATCTTTGGACATAGTGTGTTTTGCCCATCTTGCATCAAATATCAAACACAAATTTAACTCATTCAAAAACATCTTTTCATCATCAAAACGTTTTACAACTTAACAATCTCCCCCTTTTTGATGATTTCAAAACCATAATTCAAAAGATTTTTTTACATGATACTTTTTCAACTAAACTTGATATTTTACAACTCCCCCTTAGTTCATGCTCCTCCTCAACCTATGCATCAAGTTTCACATTTTCATCATTTTAATATGTGATTTCAAAACCATAATTCAAAAGATGTTTTTACATGATACTTTTTCAACTAAACTTGATATTTTACAACTCCCCCTTAGTTCATGCTCCCCCTCAACCTATGCATCAAGTTTCACATTTTCATCATTTCAATATGTAAGATATCATGCCAAGAGACTTCATGCTATGTCATGCCACATCCAACTTCTCAAAGCTAACATGTTATGCATACTACCAACTTAAGACAATATAGCTAACTTAATATGTCAAACCATGCCATGCCAAAACTATACCAAAAAAAATCATATCAAGTCATACTAAGAACATGCCAAAACTATACCAAGCAATGTCTACCAACAATTCCAAGCATGGTGTCATACTAAGAACAACTATACCAAGCAATGTCTAACCAACAATTCCAAGCATGGTAAATTCAATGCCCAAACAATCATGCCAACAACCAAATATTTCTCCCCCTTTTTGAAAGCATCAAAACATAAGAGATATTAAAATGAAGGATAAATATCATTAGGAATATACCAAGTTTTGAGATACATAAGTAAACTCAAACTTGTAAAACTACTCCATAGCTACGAGGGAATGGGGATAACTACTCTTCATCAGAAGAGAAACATAATCCGGAGAGTGCCGCTTTAAGCTTTGTCTTCAATTTTTGGTACTTGGTCTTTTGTATAGTGAGCTCCGTTTCTAAATTTTTGACCCTTTTTGTGAGATTTGCGTTGTCCTTTTCCAAGTCATCAATACGGACTGCTTCCTTAGTTAAATCTTCTCCCCATTGACCAAGTGTATCACGAATGTCATCAATTTCGGCCTCCGCATCGAACTCTTCATCTGAACCACTCCCTTCCATCATTGGGGCTTTTCCTTTTCCCTTTTGGGATGTGGAGGCTTGTTTTGGGGGTGGTTGTGGTGATGGATGAGAGGAGGGTGCCATGGGAGGTTCGGTAGGAGACGGTGGAGGGATAGGATCTTCCGGCTCTTCCTCTTCTTGTTCTTGTTGTCCTCCCCGTTTTTGAGCCTCCTTCTGAGACTTATGTATTTGTTGGATGTTGGCTTTGGTGTAATAATCCTTATTGGTAATCTGTTCAGTGTAATCTTCATCCAATAATACATTAGCCTTTTTGAGCAATCTATAGATGAGATTGCTATAGGGAAGAGCCTTGGATTGCTTTGTTACGGCTTCCAGCATATTTGCAAATATAATCTCCCCAATATTCATAGCTTCTTTATTTGCAAGCCGATAAGCTATATAAAAATCCAAGTTGCTCGGAAGTTTAGCTGATTTTCCATTGATACAAAAAGTGACAATGGCAAGTAAAACTCTATACACCAAAGGCATGTCATTTGTATTTTTGGTGGGGTGAAATCCAAGAAAATATTTAACTTCATTCTCAGAAATTTGATACTTGTAGGAATCCCACTTCCATGGATCAAAGTCTTCCCAACCCTCAGCAGGAAAGTCAAGCAAATCATTGATAGTCTTAGAACTAAACATCAACAACTGTCCATCTATCATTGTATGTAAGGCATAAGGCACACCATGTTGGTATTCTACCCACATATTAGCATAAAACATCCTAGTGTATCGAGTAGACATATTTGTCATTTGATCGACATCCCAAATATGTATCCATTTTTGATGATTAAACCAATCAATGATTGGTTTCAACTCTTCATTTCTCAAAATGTCTTCAATTTTGAGCAGTTTAAGTGGAATGGTGGATCTTTTCTTGCGTTCCCATTCATGAAATAATGTTTGAGCTTTAAGAGTGATGTAGCCAAATTTACCTGTCCCTGTTGGCTCTATCAAAGCATCCTTGTAATCTGAACACTTCAGCCATGGAAAATTGTTGAGAGTGAGCTTTTCCCTTGTTTCCTTCAACTCAGTGTTCTGAGATGCAGTTGATTTCTTCCTCAAACCTTGTGTTCTAGACCCCGTCGGAACTTGAGGGTGTGATTGTTGTGCCTCACCTTCACCTTCTTGTGAAGTTCTTGCTCTTTTGGAAGAGGGTTTTGATTTTGAAGCCATTTGATGTTAAGGTTCAGATTTTGGAGATGGATTTGAAGAATACGGTTGTATTTGTATCAAAGATGGAGTTTTTTCACAAGAATTCTGAGTTTAGCAGAGAAATTTGGTGTATTTGGGACAAATTTCTTCGGTTTTGCAGAGAGAATTTAGGGATTTCATTTGGGAGAAGAGGGAAAGTGAAGAGGAAAGAGAAAAGTGCAGATTTTAATGGCATGTCCGCGTTGACATCGATCGATCGATGTCTGGGACTTCGATCGATCGGTGTCCTAGACATAGATCGATCGATGTCTGTTTTTGCAGCAGATTCTTTGACTGTCACATAGATCGATCTATGTATGCAAGGATCTGCATTTTTGACCTTTTTGACCTTTTAACCTTGGTTAATCATTCCTAATCTTGCTCTAATTGATTCGAATGTCTCAGTGGGAAGGGATTTAGTAAAGATATCCGCTAGTTGGTCATTTATTGCAACAAATTCAACGCATACCAATTCTTTTTGAATGCAATCCCTTATGAAGTGATGCCTCACTTCTATGTGTTTTGTTCTACTATGATGAACCGGGTTTTATGCTATACTTATGCTGATGTGTTGTCACATAAGATGGGAACCTTTTCAAACTTAACATTGTAATCGTTCAAGGTGTTGATAATCCAAAGTAACTGTGCACAACACGAAGCGGCCGATACATATTCGGATTCCGCCGTTGAAAGTGACACACTATTTTGTTTCTTGGAGAACCTTGAAACTAAGCAATCTCCAAGGAATTGACATGTCCCGGAGGTGCTTTTCCTATCAACAAGATTTCTGGCATAATCGGAGTCACTATATCCTCTTAGATCAAAAAAACCATTTTTGGGATAAAACAATCCAAAGTTCAAGGTTCTTTTTAAATACCTAAAGATACGTTTAACAGCAACTAAATGTGATTCCTTAGGCATAATTTGAAATCTAGCACATAGACACACAACATGAAAAATATCCGGCCTACTAGCGGTTAAATAGAGTAAACTACCAATCATACCCCTATATTTTGTTACCTCAACCGGCTTTCCTTTTTCGTCTTTGTCAAGCTTTGTACTTGTGCTCATCGGATTGCTCACACTTCTTCCATCCTCGAATTTGTACTTCTTGAGCAAATCCTTTGTGTATTTTGTTTGAGATATGTATACTCCATCTTGAGTTTGCTTGATTTGTAGACCAAGGAAGTAGTTGAGTTCACCCATCATGCTCATTTCAAATTCTCCTTCCATCAATTTTGCAAAATGCTCACAAAGAGAATCATTAGTAGCACCAAATTTAATATCATCCACATAAATTTGAACAAGCAATTGATGGTTTCCTTGTTCTTTTATAAAAAGAGTAGTGTCGAATTTTCCTCTTGAAAACTCGTTCTCAAGTAGGAAGTTACTTAACCTATCATACCAAGCCCTAGGAGCTTGTTTAAGTCCATAAAGGGCCTTTTTTGAGTTTAAAAGCATGATTTGGATAATCATGATTTTCAAACCCCGGAGGTTGAGCTACATAGACCTCTTCTTGAATTATTCCATTCAAGAATGCGGATTTCACATCCATTTGATATAGTTTGAAATCCTTATAGCATGCATATGCTAATAGCATCCTAATAGCTTCTAACCTAGCTACGGGGGCAAAAGTTTCATCATAGTCTATGCCTTCCTCTTGCCTATAGCCTTGGGCTACTAATCTAGCTTTGTTTCTAGTGATGTTTCCTTTATCATCCATTTTATTTCTAAATACCCATTTAGTGCCAATTACGGGATGATCACTAGGTTTAGCAACTAATTTCGAAACATCACTTCTTTCAAATTGATTTAATTCTTCTTGCATAGCCAATATCCAATCTTCATCATTTATTGCCTCCTTTATGTTTTTAGGCTCAACTTATGAAATGAAGGCATTTTCATTGAATTTTCTCCTAGTCATTATGCCTTGGCTAGTTTCACCTAATATCAACTGTTTAGGGTGATCTTTCCTATACTTATATGAATCCGGTAAATTTGAGGTATCTCCTCCTACTTCTTCATTTTCAACCTTAGGTTCAAGTGGATCAATCCTAAGGTCAATAACAATATTACCTTTTGGATTCTCAAATTTCTCTATATGGCTTACTTCAATTATTTCATCATCATCATCGTCATCATTAATGTTTGATTTGTCCTCATTGAGTTCGCTAAATTTGACATGAATTGATTCTTCAACTTTCATGCTTCTTTTATTATATACTCTAAATGCCTTGCTATTTTGAGCATAACCCATAAAGATTCATTCATCCGCTTTGAAGTCGAGTTTATCCAAGTTATCTTTGGTGTTAAGTATAAAGCACTTACAACCAAAAACCTTGAAATAACCAATAGTTGGTATTCTACCTTTCCAAAGCTCATAAGGAGTCTTTTTGAGAAATGATCTCAAATAAACTCTATTGATCACATGACAAGCGGTATTTACCGCTTCGGCCCAAAAATATTTGGGTAACTCAAATTCGTTTAGCATGGCTCTACTCATTTCTTGAAGTGTTCTATTCTTCCTTTTCGCAACATCATTTTGTTGAGGAGTTCTTGGAGCTGAGAAATTGTGTCCATACCCCTTGGATACACAAAATTCTTGAAATTCTCCATCAAACTCACCACCTCTATCACTTCTAATTTCCTTAATTGTGTCCTCCCTTTGATTTTCTAATCTCTTACAAAGCTTTATAAATTCTTGACATGTATCATTCTTTTTAGCTAAGAACATTACCCAAGTGTACCTAGAGAAGTCATCTACCACCACAAAGGTGTAATGTTTTCCACTTAGACTTGCTGTACCAATGTCCCCATACAAATCTATATGTAGCAATTGTAGAGGTTTGGTGGTGGAGATTTCACTTTTGGGTTTGAAGCTTGTTTTAACAAGTTTTGCCTTTTGACAAGTGTCACATAAGCCATGGTTTTCAAAATTTAATTTTGGAAGACCGTGGACTTTTTCATTTTTGCAAATCTCTTTGAAGTTTTTAAAACTAATATGTCCAAGTCGTCTATGCCATAGTTGAGTCAAATCATTTTTGGCAACTAGGCAAGAAACATTTTGTGATATCAAATCATGTGTGCTAAATTTGTAAACATCATTTTTACGTATAGCCTCAAAAACTATCTTATCGTTCTTTTTCACAACACATTTTCTTTTCACAAATTCAATTTGAAAATTAGCATCACATAGTTGGCTCACACTTATCAAATTATACTTAAGCCCTTCTACATATAATACATTATTAATAGTAAAAGAAGAGTTACCAATTTCTACATGTCCAAGGATTTTGGCTTTCCCATTGCCAAAATGCACAGTTACCCATCTTGGAGCTTGTGCTTGGTGAACAACGTTTTGTCTCCAGTCATGTGCGTTGAACATCTGCTGTCCATAAGCCATTTGGTTCCTTCTTCTTTGGCTACTCCATTTATCTTGAGAGCCTACAAAACCAAAAGATGTATGCATTGGTACCCTTTGATGGTTGGGTCCTTTAAGGTTAGTTTGTCGACCCTTAGGCTTCCAAACATATGTGCTTGCAAATCTAGCTCTACATGCTTTCTTCACATGTCCTAGTTTGTTGCAATAAAAACAAGTGGGTACATGCTTTGGTTTAGAAGGTGATGAATTTTGTTGTGTTTTTCTATTATTTGCCCTCTTCTTTAAGGGCTTAGGTTTAGTAGAAGAAGATGATGAATTAAATCCTAAACCGGATTTATCATTTCCAATTCTTTGATTTCCAAGTAGTATGTCTAAATTGTTTTTGCCATTTGTTAGTCTTTGTAAGTCTATCTTTAGTTTCTCACATTCTTTTCTAATTTCTACATTTTCAAGAGCTACGGTTTTATGCATGGTGATTATGATGTCATGCTCTTGAAACATCAAAATATTCTTGTCATGCAAGCTCTTATTTTCTAAGATGCATTTCTTGAACTCTTTCTTCAAATGCTTATACTTTAAGTTCAATTTTTCAAAGTCATCTTGTAAATCTCCTATTTCATCATGCAAATTTGAAGGATTAGAATTTACCTCAAGATCATCTTCAATCGCCATGAGACAAGTATGTTGAGTCTTTGGATTGTCAACGGTTGCAACAAGTCCAACACCTTGATCTTCACTCTCTTCTCCTTCCGATTCCGAAAGGAGATCATCCCACGTGGTTATTTCCGCATTGAGGGCTTTCTTCTTTTGAGGAAAGACCTTCTTCTCTTGCTTTTACGGCTCTTTTACGTGGCAGTCGGCAATGAAATGACCGGGTCGACCACATCTATAGCGATTTTCACTTGCTTCCTTTTCTTTAGATGGTCTTTTGAAAAACTTTCTTGCTTGTGCTTTGTTTCTAGTTGCCATTCTTCTAAATTTTCTTACTAGAAGGACAACTTCTTTATCCGAGTCATCGGACTCTACCACCAATCCTTTGTGTGATGTTTGTGTGGGCTTGATAGGGTTCATCCTATTTTGTTCATCAATAAGAATTTCATGAGTAAGAAGATTACCGGATAGCTCATCAAGGGTAAGAGTCTTGAGATTCTTTGATTCGGTGATGGCGGTGACCTTGGGTGTCCATTCTCTTGGCAAAGAGTTGAGGAGTTTTGAGACAAGGTCTTCATTTGAGATTTTCTTGTCCACCATGGAGAGTTGATTCACTATTCGTGTGAATCGATCGATTGTCTCCTCAATCTTCTCACCGCTTTTCATTCCGAACATCTCATACTCCTTCATGAGCATAAGTCATTTGGCCATTCTTACTTGCTCAGTTCCTTCATGTATCATTTCAAGCCTTTTCCATGCCTCATGAGCTGTTTCAAGACCTTGAAGTCTTATAAGCTCGGTGGTGGTGAGAGCACTTGAGAGAATATCAAATGCTTTGCCATTAATGGCAAATCTTATCTTTTCTTCATCGGTGTAGTCATCCTCATCTTTGAATATTGATTCTCCTTTTGAGTTGGTAATCATAGGAACTTCAATTCCTTTGACAACGGCTCTCCATATATCAAATCCACAGCCTTTCAAGTGATTGATCATTCGAAATTTCCACAAGGAATAATTTTGGGCATCAAACATAGGTGCTTTAGTGTTTGATCCGGAAAATAGTGCAGTAGACTTAGGAGATGAAAAGGTTGAGGTTGAGGTTGAGGTTGTCATTGCTATGATCTTTAACCTTGCTATTTGCAAAGATAGGCCAAGCAATCAAGGTTAGGCTCTGATACCAATTGTTAGGTCCGAAATACACTCTAGAGGGGGGTGAATAGAGTGTTTGGCTATTTTGCGGAATTTTCTCGTTTGCTCAACTCAAAAATATATTCAAAATCAGAGCAAGAATGGGAGATGAGAAGTAGTGAATGAGTACACCGGATATAGAGTGGTTCGAATCGTAAATGATTCTACTCCACTACCACTTTGTTTCCAAAGTGGATTTTCAACAACTACTCTTCTTATTATGAACAATAAGAACAACCACAGCAACATTTACACTAACGCTTTAGTGTAAGCCACAACAACAGCAACTTCTTGCACAAAACACACTTGTGCAACTACAGCAACTACAGCTCTTAGCAAGAACAACTTCTTGCTTCCTTACAACTTCAACAAAAGTTCCCTCAAGAACTTCTCACAGTGGGTTGAAGAAATATGGTAAGGTTCACACTTTCTCACAAGTCTAAGCACAAGCAAGAGATCAAATATTTATGGTTCCTCTTGTGCTTGACTCTCTTTCTCTCAATATACAACAATGAAGATCAAAGAAAAGCTAATCAAGCTTTAAACAAATTTACAAGTATGAGAGAAATATACAACAATGTAAAATGAAGCTAGATGATGTTGAAAGTGTGTCTTTGCTCCATCCAAGCCTCCTCTATTTATAGATGAAGTTCACCACATTTCTGAGGCTCTCCACCAAGTCTTCATCTTCAAAAATGTCAAGATAATGCCCAAATAGTCTCTAGCCACCCTATGGAGTGATTTGATCTTGGATAGCCACCCTAGAGAATCTTAGACATGTATACAATAGTCAAAGAAGCATGTAATAGGTTGGGTTAAAGTCCACAAGAATTTTGAGCAAGATTGGAAAGAGAAAACATCATAAATCTCCCTTGGATTTTGTTCCAGCGTTCAGAAAATTTGAACTCTGGGGACATCGATCGATCGAAGTCCCTGGAAGGGAGAGATCGATGTCCTCAGAAGATTGTAGTTTTTGACACTGCCTGACATCGATCGATCGATGTCACGGGCTGAAGTGACATCGATCGATCGATGTCCTCTGGTTGAGAGTTCGATGCTCTGTGATTGACATCGATTGATCGATGTCAGAGGCTGAAGTGACATCGATCGATCGATGTCCCCAGCTTGAGAGATCGATGTCAACCAGTGAGTTCCAATCTCAACCATCTTTGGACATAGTGTGTTTTGCCCATCTTGCATTAAATATCAAACAGAAATTTAACTCATTCAAAAACATCTTTTCATCATCAAAACGTTTTACAACTTAACAACTTTATTTCTGCCTACATAGAAAGCAAGCTACTTTTGCCTAAAGTGCCACCGTGTGTTTCTTGAATCTTATTGCTAAGAAGCTCTTAGGAAATATTGGTTTTTGTTTGTGATTTAAACGTGTGAATAATGGTGGATTGTGCGCATTAAACGATTCCAATAGCCACTGCCTAGACCACACACCCCAAAGTTTCAAACTTTCCTTTGAAAAAAAAGAACAAAACAGAAATACAATCAGCCATTATATAGCCCCTAACCAGAAAACTCCACAAATATAAAGCACCATTTTTATCACCAACAAAAATCCTTGCTTCAAAAATAAAACCCAAATACGACGCGCCTAGTTCAAAATGCAAGGCAAACAGCCCTACATCCGGCTACACAACAATCATGCGAATCGAAAATTTTTGGTACAAGAACCACGATTTTGCACAGTTTGCAAGGCGTTGAAGCATCAAGAAACATCAAAATATTGTGAATACTTTCTCTTATTCAAAAGACAAAGAAAAAAGAAAATGTACAAAAGAAAATTGAAGAACTTTCCGCATAAACATTAAAATTGAGGTATTCAAAAGGCATATTGATCTTTGCTTTTTCTACTACTGAGTTGTAAAAAGAAATTGGGAAAGAGGTTCAGGAAAACTGTTTTTACTTGAAAACCGAAGCGGTCCAGAAAACCGTTAAAGTTCAAAATAGTCCAAAATTATAAATCTATCTAAAACTAATCCTTGACCTATTTTGGAACGTCGTTTCATGCATATTCGACCATTAGACTATTAAGATTGCTTTGTTTGATTTCATTTTTCTAGACATGAGAATGGCACCACAAAAAGAATTTCATTTACCGACGAAAACTTCACAGACGAACCGTAGTTCGTCGGTGTCGCGTCGGTACTTTGCGACGCATTTGCGATACACTAATTTTCGTCGTTAATTGCGAAGAAAATACGATGAAAAGCATTGTCGCTAGCAGAAAAGTAGTCAGATTAATACGTTTGTCGGTGTTTTGTCGGTGGTGCGTCGCTATTCTGTGTGTTTTATTCGTCGCTATGTAGTTTGTAGCCTTACGTCGCTATATCGTAGCTATTTTGTCGCTAAAATTCCAGAACAATGATAAAATAAATTCGTCGGTGAGTAGGTTCTTGGCATTGTGTATCGTCGGTTTTTTTGTCGATGAAACCCGCGTGTTGAATTATTTAGATTCATTGATTAAATTATTTAGATTCATTGATTGGATTATTTAGATTCATTGATTTCATTGAATTATTTAGATTCATTGACTTAAGTGGATTATTTACATTCATTGACTTAAGTGGATTATTTATATTCATTGATTTCTTATGTTGCGCTGTTGTTTTTTTTGTATTCGTATATGGTTAATTTAAGTAGTATATGTGTTCATTTGCCTTTTTCTTTTTATTTTTGCTTTGACTTGGGAGAGGCCTTTAAGGCCGGGATACCTCCAATAAACGAATAGGTCATGCCGAAATTTTTAAAATTATGGATTTCACTAACATATTTTATTTCATTCTTTCAGCAGGAGGAGACGGGGGAGTGGCCAGCCTCCTACGATCTCTTCTACAAGACGCATCGGAAGAAAGCCTCCGACGGAATGGAGGACTGGATCACGGCGAAGGCGCGCGACATCAGTGTAAGTAGACTACGATATCATTTGTTTTTTCCTTAGTTTGTTTTATTGCTAAACCCTAAACCCTAACAATTCTTATTCTCATTTCAGGACGAGTACAACAGACTACTCGCACTTAGGGGAGAAGAGGTCGACAAGAACCGCGCTTATTGGGATGCGGTTCGGACCGTCGGCCCTCAGAATAAGAAGAAGAGGGAGGTGTACGAGGTCGGATCAGCAGCACCGCGATTCTTTCCCGAAGTTCTGCATGCAGGTGCTTCCTCTGAGGCCAGCACCTCCGCGCCTTCTACGGCCCCAGAGAGTCTTTCGCGCCTGGAATCAGAGCATGCGGCGCTGCAGCATGAGGTGGAGACCATCAGGGCGCAGCATGAGGAGAGCGTACGAGCATTGCGGTTGCATCTGACTCAGACCCAGCAGGAGCTGCAGCAGTCGCTTCAGCAGACGATTCAGCAGGTGGTTGAGCATACGCAGCAGCAGATGATGCAGGTGCAGCAGCAGACGAACCAACAAATCTCGCAGCTATCGCATCTCATCATCTCTATGATTTCCAGCTCCTCGCAGCCTCAGCCTCCCCCTGATGGTCACTCTTCTCCGCATGATCCCCCTCCATCTTCCTCTGCATAGTATTTCATTTTTTGATTTTTCGTACAGTCTATTTCGTTTATTGTATTGAGATATTCTTTGTACTTTTATATTTTATATGACATTTATACGGATTCTATTTCGTTTGTGTTGTTTACGAACTTCAATACGCAAGTACTGTATTTCGGTATAACATTCGTACAAATGATTTAATATACAAAATATTTTTATTATTATAAAAATTAAATAATAATAAAAACTATTTAATTAATAATATATTGTATTATTTTTAAATTAAAAATATTTAATATTTAATATTAAATTAATATTAAATATTAAATTAATATTAAATATTAAATTATAAAATAGCGACGAACCTGCGACGAAAACGAAATGTCGCAGACCGGAAATAAAAGAATCAAAAATTTAAAAATAGCGACGAAAAAATATACCGACGAAACTTTGCGACGAAATAATATGTCGCAGAAAGAAAATAAAAAAATAAAAAATTATAAAATAGCGACGAAAACATACACCGACGAAACAACAACGGCAGTAACTGGTCGCAGAACTGACAGTTTTTCGTCGCAATTGTGCGACGCTACACCGACGAAATTTTTCCGTCCCAATATAGCGACGCTTCACCGACGAAATTCACTTTGCGACAAGCCGTATCGCGACCAACTTTTTTCGTCGCTATTTCGTCGCTAAATATCTGTAACGACGACATAGCAACGACTTTTGTCTGTCGCTATATATTTTTTTTTTTGGTGTGGATTTATGCGCCTATGCGCCTAAGAAAATCCTTGCCTTTTTTGCCGGTTAAATATCGATTTTCACAATTTAGAAATCAAGTTCTGCATTTTGACTTTCGTTGATTTTTTCACTTTTTTGGTTTAGAATCCTGAGGATTTTTGCACGCATCTCGTGCCTCCTACATACTTCTCTATCGTTGATGTCATGCCTGCCATTTTTAAAAATTTGCATGCATTATTACATGCACAACCGTCGGTTATATAAATAAACATATGTATATACTAAATATATTATACACATACACATACGGCATATAGCAGAAAAGAAAAACTAAAATTCTAATGTGACTAGGAGAATAACTCCTAGCAAGATATAACTCCTAGTTATCTTAGAATTTTACTAACGTAACTGCACTAGAATACTACCTAAACCTAGCCTATATCTATGCATACGCATAACACAAAATTTTCACCCTATTCACCATAAACAAATTGGCCACCATCTCCCAAAAATTTCCAGTCTCCAGCTGCCAGCTTTAGGGATCAAAAACAATAATTTTTGGTCCGTTTTTCATCCCATTCATTGCGTAGCACGTATAATCAAGACATGGGGCAAGTACCTTTGCTCTATTTGCTATGATTTTCCAACGTTATTAAGCTATTTTCATATCAAATTGGATCATGCATACGTAGTGTTTTACATAAATTGATGTATATAAATATGTAATTGTTGCATCTATGTATCTATTATGTGTATATATGTATAGAAATTGCATGAATCTTGTTGAATTCCATGTGATAGGCTACGGTTGGGGGGTGAGTGCTCAATTATATATATGACAATGATTAATTCCATCCTCATATGTGTAATTCTACGTGATCAAATTATGTGCTATTTGGAATTTAATTTGACGGAATTGATGATGTTATGGCCGAAATATATGTGCTGACCAGTGGGGACAAAAATTGAGGAATAATGATGGATAATCATGAACTGAATCGAAAGAAAACCGAAATAACAAAAATTATGATTTTTGTCGTTAAAAGAGGGGAAAATCAATTTTAAAAATTGGGATTTTTGGTTTTTTGAGGGCAGAATATGGACGGAAATATGGAGAGGAGAATTTTTGTGGTGGAGGTGTCGGAGACGCATTGGTGCGTGGGCCACACACGCCGGTCAAAGGCGACGCATGGCCGCTGATCAAGCCGCGTGTGTGGGCGTGTCAGGCGTCGTTTTTCCATGATTTTCATGGAAGTGTGTTAAGGATGAACAGATCTAGGTATCTATGGAGTTAGATGTGAGAATAAGTAAGTGATGAGAAATCGCATTGTAAACCGAAGTGGTTAGTGGGGGGGGAGGGGGAGGAATTAGGGTTTTGGAGAGGGTTGAGGGCGCTGGGGGCTGGGGGTACTGGGCTGAGGAGCAGTAGGAGTGTCCGTGGGTTAGGGGTGAGGTGAGTTGGTTAGGGGTAGGGGGAAAAGTGAGTCGAGGGCAAATTATGTGAGTATAAGCGCGTATTTGCACGTGTATGGGCACAGGCATATACATGGGTATACTTATACGTGGGTGGTGAAATAGAATTAAAATAATAAATGGAAAAGTGTAACGATAAATGAAAAGTGGTTGCGAAAATTCATGTTTTGGAAAAGTCACCCTTACAAAAGAAATGTATTGCGTAGTTGAGTTTGGTTCCAAACAAATGGGCCGTCCAAGCACACATTGACTACACTGTAAGGAGCTAGGCCGCTGGACACATATTGACCATCAATTGGGCCGTCCAGGCACATATTGACTCTGCTGTAAGGAGCTAGGCCGCCTGGACACATTTGACTATTGGTGTAGCGCCCCGCTTCCGAGCCCTAACATCGGGAACAGTGCACCCGCCGTATCTCACTAAGGAGAATACAAAGCGTCGAATCAATCTCTTACATGTCAAAAATGATGTAGAAATTTTTCGCTGAAACGTAAACCATAAGATATATTAAACCCCAATAATCGTCATTACATTGCTAAATAAAAGTTATGGTAATAAAAGTAATAAAGAAGTCTGTGAAAATCCCCAAAAGATAACTACGAAAAATCAGCTGCAGAGTTCCCCTCGTATCCTAGCTGCAGCTATCAACCAGCCCATTCAGCTATGTCCGTCCCGTCCTCAACAAAGATGTGCTCGTAGTCCTCATCCGGCTCACCTGGGAAGTAGGGGTGAGTGACAGAATATCACCCAGTAGATGCCTACCTCAAACCAATACAAAATGTACATACCGAAATGATATAGCCACATAGCACATAGACATGATATAACCACATAGCACATAAATATAAGATAGCATGCATAGGATAAAGTAAATGCGGTAAGTAAAGCACTCCACATAAAAATGCGCAAGTATGTGATGCATGCTCAATCAACGTGTCACACGCAACAAAGTCATGTCACACATAATGCCAATATCCATACCGTGTAATGCATGAACCTGGGTCCTACTGAGTGGCTGCAGGTCGTACTCCCCACAGTCACCATACTGAGTATGCGTGGCCGCACCACCGCACACCATCCTGAGTGTCGTGGCCCCGCCACCGTACACCATCCTGAGCGCCCGTGACCCGTACGTCACGACCCGCCATCAATGCAATGCACGTGCCATGAATGCAAAACACAATCGCCTGGGGCCCGTACGCCCATCCTCATCGTCTCTGGCACTCAATATTTGGTTTCGTAAATTTTCGAATATTGGAAAGTTGTTATTTATCACCACCTATTTTTTTTCCTTAGCTTGTATTCATTTACTAGAATTTTCTACTAATTTCCACTATGTTTCTCTTACTTAATTATATTTATTACTATTAATTTTTAATTACTTAAATTTACCAAACTTCAGAAATTAAGTGAAAATAATTTAATCTTAAGTTTTTATATTTTCTGGAATTTATTTAAATTCTTATTGGTATTTAATTATATTTTCCTGTCCTGATCCGCCAGACCCGATACATTATTTTTTTGAAGAGGTTAATGGGCCGCCTTCGGTCTGACCCGCTGGCCAGTCGACCCGGTCCGTTGGCCGGCCTGTTCTTTGCTTTAATTTAATTATTTATTTATTTATCTAATTTGATGTTCCACCAGTGGCAACGCGCACTGTGATTTTCTTTTCGATCCCAACCTCCATTTCCTCCTATTTCCAGTCTATAGGAACCTATTCTAAGGCCAAAACATAACTTCTTAAAGACTCCTAATGTAAAAGTTCTCTTTTTCCCCATTTTTAAGGATGTTTTGTTTTCGATTCAATCATACCACCAATTTCACACACACATACACGCACATAGCAGCCATAAATAATATATCTCATGCTTTCCAACATATACAAAATTTACAACTTAAACAAATAAAAAAACGAAACAAAATTTACAACTTAAACAAGTAAAACAACGAAACACATTAGTATACCATTAAAGCATGCATGAATCATACCCGTTTGAGGGGGGAAGAGGCACCTACCTTTTTGACGAATTAACTTCCTTCTCTTCTAGGCTCGAATCTAAACAATTGTAGTATAAACATCAATACCTAATAATAAAGGTTAATTTGACTTACTCAAAAAAATTAGTTCATAGCTTTCTAATTTTTTTTTCTATTTGTCATATATATATATATATTATAAATAATATATAATAAAAATATCATATGCTCTTCTTACTGACCTAGTACAATTTTATAGATCGAATGGCCACTGTCCATTTGCATTATTAGCCACGTAATCGTCAAAAGCAAGAAAATAAGGTAACATACAGCAACCTTCAATTTGCATTTTGAAATATCGTTCATGCATAGCCACTGTTATTATCTAATATATAAAAATACATTCATGCGAAATTTCAGTCTACTGTATAAAACCACTTTTGATTCCTCAAACTTATTAATATATTAAATCTATGCACACTTAAATTATATACATACCATGCACATATATACAGGAAACTCCATTTTGCAAATTGCATATTCATCAATCTTTTTTTTGTCGGCGGCCTTATGAAATTAATTCAACAAGATTTCTATATCTCTCATACGTATATATACATAATCGTCACATATATACAACCAATGCTTACGTATATACATCAATCTATGCAGATCATAATTACGAATGCATGATCCGATTTTATATGAAAATAGCATAATCACTTTGTAAAAGCATAGCAAATATAGAAAAGATACTTGCATATAGCCTCGATATACGATATCGTATGAAGAACCGGGATGAAAACGGACCAAAATTACTTGTTCTTGCTCCTTGAAGGGGCGGCGGATTTGTGCTTCATGGAAGGGGCTGCCGTTTATATTTTTTGAAGGAGAAGGATTATAATTTGGGTGGTGTGTATATGTATGAAAAAAAAACAACTGCATCTCCCTTTTTTTTCCTGGAATTTCAATATGATATATATATATTTCTTAATATCACATGAGCACTGACGCAAGACACTTTTTTTTAATTCATTTATGCCTATATTTAAACTACTGTCAATTGTTCTAGTATTTGTATTCTTTAACAAGATTCCAACCCACACCCATTGCAGTAACTTCAATTCATCAAACAAATAATTATATATATCCCGTACACAAAAAGCGACACTATACGTGTGTGTGTCTATATATATATATATATATATATATATATATATATATATTCACATATAATTCAACAAACTATGCAACCAAAAGTATTCAAGTATGATCCGATTTTGATACGAATATATAGCCATAAGATTTGAAAAACATAACAAATATAGGAAGGATACTTGCCTCGATCTAAGTGTACTATATCGTAAGTCGAATCGGGATTGAAATCGGCAAAACTTAGCTTTCTTTTCCACTCTTTCTACTTGCTGTGGTGTTGTCTTGGGGTGTCAAACAGCAGCAAGGCTGCCAATCTCCATGGGAAAGTTTAAGGGGTGATTGGGGGAGGGCTGCCACGGGTAGAATCTTAGGTTTCTCTTCTTCTTTTTTGTTTCTTATTGAGGGAGGCAGCAGGTATGGAGGGATAGGATTTGGGGTCATAGTGTATAAATAAGCAATTATGTAGGTGTTAAGGTTAGGAAGTTTCCTTGTCGATAAAGTTTAATTTAGATAATCCTAATCTCTTTTGGAATTCGATTACTAACTTACTCTTTTAATTATAATCTAGTTAGGATAAGTGTTTTAATATATATATATATATATATACACTCACACAAATAATTATATACGTTTTTCTTTTCTTTTAAAAGTAGCGGTCATAATATTCTCCTCTCCTTACAAAAAGTTTCGTTCTCGAAACTTGCGTATTATGTAATCAACGTCTCAGTATGGTTCTACTTAATTCATTTGCCTAGATAATGTCAGTACTAAACATCCAACAAGTCCTCCAATATGCTAATCCTTACTATCCCTCAATGTAGGACTACGTCTTCAAAATCAATTCTTATACTTAAGATCTAGCTCTATGATCACGTTCTTACTTTTCTGAAGATATCATCAACACCCTAGTATATGAAGTATGTGTATGGACATGTTTTCCTTCAATTTTAAAGAAAAGTATCTTACGTAGCTATAATTTGGAATATAGCTTTAACTATTTAAAATAACATACATTTTAATTTTTTTGTAACACAACCAAGGTATTATGTATATCTATTTTCACAAGCGGTGTCATACATGGCCTCTTTTAAAACACTGGTATAATTGGTTCTCAAAAGTATTACGATTTAAAACCACTTTAAAACAATTGAGACATAACAATCGGAGAATTTCTTTTTACAAAATGACTTGAACGCGGTGTCTTTTTCTTTCAACGATATATATATATATTATATATATATATATTATATATTTTGAAAATTGAGAGAAACAGATATGAGGAGAATGACGGCGCTGCTCTGGCGATCACGAGAGGCTTTGCGGCGATAGCCGCCGCCGCCGGTTTTTTCACCATCTTCCTCAACATACCGTGAATACCCTGACTTTTTCCGCCATCGAAAACACCCGAAAGAACACATCTTTTTGTTGCAACCCACAGTCGCTGTTTTTCATTACCTCCGATTGGGATCACTGCGATAATCATTAATATGGCATCAACGGCCCCTTCGTTCGCTGCCGTCGTTACTGGTGCCTCCTCAGCCGAGAAAATCAGCATTTCACCCAAAACGGTTTCAAGGCACAAAGGTATTCCAATGATCTCTTTTCTCGACTCCGAAATCGATGCACTAGCCGCACTATTCAAATATTCTTTGGTCGGTACGTTTTGGTATGGAAGACCACCGTTGAAGGTGATCCGAGAAGTATTTGAAAAAATTGGTTTTCATCACGATTTGCGCATCACACTTATTGATCAATCTCACATTCTTTTAAATTTTCGTCAAGAAGCAGATTATCTCAGATGTTTCTATCGTAGATCATGGCATATATCAGGCTGTCATATTCGTATAACTAAATGGACAGTCGACTTTGATCCTACGACTGATGTTCCCATTGTTCCAGTTTGGGTAGCTTTTCCTGGTTTGCCAGTTCATTTGCATTGTTGAGAAGCTTTATTTGAGATAGTGAAGCCGATAGGCTCCCCACTTAAGCTAGATGTTGCGACATCGGATGCACTTCGCCCGTCTGTGGCAAGAGTCTGTGTTGAAGTTGATGTATCACAGGAACTGCCGCCAAAAATATATCTGCAGGCAAAGAAACGCCTTATATTGCAGTCAGTGATCTATGAGGATTTGCCAAAATATTGTACTGCTTGTCGTCGTTTAGGGCATGATCATGCGACTTGTGAGCCAAGGCCATCGGCACCGCCGACCATTCCGCCTCCGCCGCCACCACCTCTGTCTCGTCCGTCAAAACAGAGATGGACTCCAATTAAGAAGAAGACAGCTGCACCACCTTCTCATGAACCATCATCCTCCCTGCCACCTCCAGAGTCTGATATGCCACCAGTGACGGAGCCTATATCGAATGATCCGTCAGTTCCTTCAGTCGCTGAGTTTTATCCACAGGAGGTTGAGGAAGGTCAAATACACGATAACTTTTGTAATGCTCCGGATCACCAGTTGCCGGAGGACGTCACCCATACCGATCTTGGTCATTTGTCGGACACGGAACTGCCGACTGAGGTGAATGCCGATGACCCCCTCATAGTTCCTGATGAAGTTGCACGTCGCATGCAACAGTTAAACTCGTCACCTGAGGACGACATATTAATATCTCGACTACCTGATCACACGGAGGAGGCACCATTCGTGCCTGTTGTCCCACGTCGGAAACGCCACAGTCGAAAGGAGCTGCCACCCTTACCGCCGTCGACAATTCTGACACGCAGCGCATCTCAGATCATTCAGGGAAGTGACTCTAACCTTTCTCAATGAATATATTAATTTGGAACATTCGAGGCATGCGTACATCCTTGCTTAGATTACAGCAGTTACTTAGAGATCATCGTATAAATTTGCTGGCATTAATTGAACCTAAACATACCCCATCACAAGTACATAGATTTTGTTTGCGTCTTGGCTTTTCCCATTGTTATGCTTCACAGTCAGAACATATATAGTTTTTTTGGCGGGATAATGAGTTTCATATGCTTGACACACAGGATCAGGAGCAAGTGGTCCACTTGACTCTTTCTTCAGTCACGCAGCAGCATTCCTTTGTTCTCTCTTTAGTTTATGCAAAACATACAGCCACACATCGTCAACACTTATGGCGTGCCCTATGCGATTTCTCCACGGGATTGCAGTTGCCATGGTTGATTGGTGGAGACTTCAATACGTTCCGCACAATTGAGGATCACAATGGTCGCTCTACACCTTCTTTATCTGCCTTACAAGATTTTAATGACTGTATTGAGGCTTGTTCGCTTATGTCCCCACCATATCACGGCACACACTATACTTGGGCTGAAGGCCGTGGACTTGGCCGTGTTCGCTGGAGACTGGACTGGGCATTTATTAATTCTTTGATGCATGATATGTTTGACACTCTGAAACTCACTCACTTGCCGCGTGTCACATCGGATCACACTCCCCTATTGATACAATGTCAGGCAAGTGCCCAACCAATTCGTCGTACTTTTCGGTTCTTAGACGCATGGCTCCAGCATCCGGATTTTCATAATTATGTGCGGCATGCATGGCTCTCGTATCCAACAACAGGTGGCATGCGCGGCTTTTATGACAAATTATTTTCTCTCAAGAAAGATATTCAGCACTGGAATAAGACTATCTTTGGGAATATTTTCAGCAATTTGAAGGAGGCCGAAAATAATCTGAATACAGCAGAAAATAACTAGGATGCTAATTCTACGGCGGAAGTGAGAGAGGCTTATTCTCAGGCTAAGGCACGATATTTGCTTGCCTCAAAATATGAACTCTTATACTGGAAGCAAAAGGCTCGAGTTAAATGGTTACAAGAAGAGGATGCTAATACTAGTTACTTTAACTCTCTTGTCAAAGGTAAACGATCTCAGCTATCAATTCGTCAACTTCAAGATTCACAGGGAACATTGTTGACACAACATGAGGATCTTATGAGGGCGGCAGTAGATTTTTATACGGATTTATTTGCCCGAGTGCCTACCAGCAATCATACGGAAGTATTATCATATATCATATGTCTAGTCACTGAGGCGGATAATTTAATGCTTACACAGTTGCCATTGGAATCAGAGGTCAAAGCAGCGGTATGGAGTTTGGATCCGCAAAGTGCGGCAGGGCCCGACGGATTTCATGGACACTTTTATCGTTCATGTTGGTCGATCATACATTTGGATGTGCTCAAAGCTGTGCAGGAATTTTTCATTGGGGTCCCTCAGCCGACGGTTATGGCAAGTGCATTACTTACTCTCATTCCAAAAGTGCAGTCGCCCCAGACATTTGGTGATTTTCGTCCAATTTGTCTTACAAATTTCATCAGCAAAGTTTGCACTCGTATTATTGCCACTCGTTTGAATCAGATCTTATCAAAATTAATTTCGCCGGAGCAAACGGGTTTTCTTGCGGGTAATGATATTTCTACTCAATTTCTTTTGGCTCGTGAAATGGTGCATGTGTTGGACAGAGGCGGGCCACAGTTATGTCTGAAACTAGATATGATGAAGGCTTTTGATCGTGTTAGCTGGGATTATCTCCAACTGCTTCTAAGTAAGTTTGGGTTTTCTGAATTTTTCATCCAGGTTATCATTAATCACCTAGGTGCTACGAGGATGTCAGTATTAATCAATGGGCAGCCATCACAATACTTTCGTCCTTTCAAAGGCGTTAAACAGGGGGATCCCTTATCGCCGTTACTGTTTATATTGTCGTCTGAGGGTTTTAGTCGAGGGTTGAAGGCTCTGGTTCGCGCGGGCAGGATTCGATCCTTTCGGTTGGGCAGAATTCCTATGAACATTTCGCACTTGGCTTACGCAGATGATTTGCTTATCTTCCTGCAAGGTACTCAAAGGAATCTTCGCCGCTTCCATGCATTTCTCACTACATATGAAACTGCGTCGGGACAAAAAGTTAATTTTGGTAAAAGCAGCTTCATTCCATCTTCCAATATTACAGCAACACAATGTCAAAATATCAAGGGAATCCTAGGCATGCGACAAACATCTCTACCTTTTCGCTACCTTGGTTCTTATCTTCATAAGGGCATCCCTCGGGCTAGGCACTGTTCGTCATTATTACCGCATGTGGATGACCGGTTACAGGGTTGGCATTCTCGCCTGCTATCTTTAGCAGGACGGCTGGTGCTACTACGCTCCGTCATTGCGGCGCTCCCGTTACATATTCTGGCAGCAGGCGGCATGCCTAAGTCAGTCATTCGCATGCTCGAACGAAAGATGTCAGCGTTCTTTTGGGGTGATAGGCACCATTGGGTCGCATGGAACACTGTTACTACCCTAGTTGAAGAAGGTGGATTAGGGCTTCGCAGTCTTCGTGAGCTGCAACAGGCATATGCATGTCGCATGTGGTGGCAATATCAGCGCCATGATACATTATGGAGTAGATATATGCATCTTAAATATGGACGACGGGGTGACTATACTCCCAGACTACCAGATTCAGCAGTTTGGAAATCTATTTGTCGCATTCACCCCATCTGTTTTTCTCACTCAACTGGCTTGGGCACATTTCTATCATGGACGGCCACGTCTTCCGGGGAGTTCACACTTAAGTCGGCCTATGATATATGTCGGACATCGCGCCCAACATTAATTTCGACAGCATTTATTTGGTTTAAACATCACTCTCCCTCCGTTCGGCTATTGTTGTGGCGCTTTTTCCATTCAGCCATGCCATTTGAAGATTACATAGGACAATATCAGGTGGTGCGTCCTACACAATGTCTTTTTTGCAAATCACATTCAGCTACAGTGGACCATATATTCGTTTACTGTTCCCGCATCCGATATTTCTGGAGTTTTTTTGCTGCGGAATTACACGGTGTACCGCCGACATCTCTGTCTTTGCGGCAATATTTACTATCCTGGTGGTATCGGTCAAATTCTACATCACTTGCGGGAGTTTTGAAGATTGTCGTTCCTACAATAGTATTATCAAACATTTGGCGTCAATATGCACAGCTCATCTATGGGGACACAAAAATTTTCTCGACAGCGGCATTGCGTAACTCTATTCATTTTGATATACACGTCTGGACGATGCGAATCCAGGGGACCAAGTTGGCAGCAGGTCCATTGCCATCTCTCTCCTGGCTCCCTTGGATTCGTGCTCCTCGTCTTCGGGTTATTCGATGGCAATCCCCCCCTTCTGGTCGTCTCAAGTTAAATGTGGATGCAGCAGTTGGCCAGCATTATGCTGCAGGCGGAGTGATATTGCGTGATCACAATGGTTGTTGCATCCAGGCCCTCTCTTTTCGTCTACCTCACAGTACACCGTTGCAGGCTGAGATTCAGGCTACTCTTTTTGGCCTGATTTATTTTCTTCCCTTATACCGTTCGCTCATGATAGAATCGGATTGCGCTCAAATGATAACATGTCTCTGTAAGTATCGACAGCCAACAGGAAATTATCATCTTCGGCAGCTTCACACTCTGGTTCGCCAGCATCAGCTGGAGCTAATTCATACGTACCGGGAGAATAATATGCCAGCATATTATCTTGCACAACATGCAATGATGCATCCTATGACGAGGTTGTATAATCGTCATACTCTTCCTTCCATGGTCAAGGCTTCCGTGGCACTGGATCTCACATCGGCGTACTTGCGCACTGTCTAATGGATTGCTGTTATTTTACATCTTCTGCCCGTGTCCTACCAGTCACGGGCAGACCCGTCTTCCATACGGATTGGCACCGTCCCTTTCTTTCTGCCTGCCCTACATTTGGTGCAGGCAGGTATGGTTCGTTTTCTTTCCTTTTGACTATCTGGTCTCGCATTCACATTCTGTTTACACTGATGATGCTGTTTTATTTGCACCATGTATATCGGATGACAATACGTTTATCCACTTCACTTGGGGCTGTGAGGCGTCTTGTTGGTGTCAAGGTTCCCTCTCGATATCATATCTCTCAGACGACCAATGCATGTCGCCTGAAGTACACAGGGATTGGCTCTTCACACGTATTTCTGCCGGCACTTTGTTTTGTGCCGGCAGCGCAGGTTTGTTCTATGCCCAGAATTCTCCGGTTTTTCTCTGTTCTGGCTTTAAGATTTACTCATATTTTTCTTCTCTTGCTGCGTGGGAGAGCCCATGGATCGCACTTCATCTTTGCACACTGAGTATGTTCTCGCCTACATATTCGGTATATACACTGGTTGGCTGCGCTGTTGGTCATTGGATACATGGGAGACACACATATGTTGCAGTTTATGTTCACCACATTGACGGGCACTCGAGGAGCTTCGGCGATGCTTTTGCTTTTTGGCTTCTTTTATCATGTTTGTGTAGAGCACGGTTACCTTTTTCCAATTCATTACACAATAGCGAATATCAACTATCCAGGCATATAAATATGTATGCTTTTTCCTTCGCCGGTGTTTTATCCACAAGGGTGGTTTTACTCGGCAAGGTTTTAATGCGGCATATCATATATTGCCTGGATGTTGATAATCAGTTGCTTTTCTCTTTACTGATTCATTTGAGTGTAATATGGTTTTCCTCCGCCACAAGTGAGGGTTTTATCAAATAAAATACCACGGTTTTAAAAAAAATATATATATATATTTTGAAAGCTATGTTTTGTTTCGCAGGATACAACGATCGGAAATTCGGCAAATATAAAGTTTTATAGAACAATTTTGAATACGATACCTCTCTTCTTCAAAAATAAGTACATATATTAGAAACTATTTCTGCTTCGCAAAGTTAAACAAGTTCATCGCAAGCAGATAAATATATTCAAAAGCATTTAATGGTAAAATGCTTGCAATATCGATAGTTGTCAGATAAAATTATTTTAGCAAAATTGATATAGCTAAACAAAAGTTTGAGAAATAGTATAAGAACTATATAAACAAACCGCTGTTCGGAAACATCATTATTTTAAAATATATCAGTTTTGTCAGGGGTAATCGAAATTCCGTTAGGTTGCTATACGAATTCGTAAGAGAATAGAGCCTTGTAAAGTAATATACTATATAAAAAGAGAATGACAGTAGTCGGAGTGTTTAGAAGCAAAATATTTGAAATACCTTTGAATATAGAGTGTATTTTAGTATACGTGCTTATATGAAAATAGCTAGCTAATTGAAAAATAATAGTCCAATGCTTCGTATGAATTTTCTAAGTCACCCCTTATTGTCAATGACAAATCCGCCTACGTACTGTCAAATCCTAGCATGACACACTAAATATTGATCGACTTAGGACATTCTAATTCACCATGCTTCACACTGATCTATGGTACTTCTTCACTTGGTTATTTCAACCGCTAGTTCTAATTTAGTTAGATCACACCTGAAAAGCACACACTACTTGTTCATACTTACTCTATTTCAATTCAAAGCCTACTCGATACATTAGTACTTACATGTTTTTTTAGGGATCAACACTAAACCTAGACTGAAATCAATTGTCATTCCACTGTATTCATTTTAGTAGTGTTCACTTATCCCTGTTAATCGATATCCCTAATAAGACTAATATCTTCGGCTTATTTGATATTCTAAATTTAGCATCTTAATCATAACTATAAACCCCTTACTACGGTATTTTTTGCTAAATTCTACTGACCATAACGCTAATAAATCGTTTCTTAGTTATCATCATTTTACTAAAAATCATTTCTTAAGAACTACTATCCTAGCTTAGACCTAGTCGCGTTACGACACTATTGTCGAGGTAGAGGCTCAAACCCGCTTCATTTATCGTAATGGTACCAGGTTTGCAGGAGTCGGGTCCAAGGAATTATGCAAATGGTTATAGTCAGCAATAAGGCAAATAATTAGAGTCGCCTGGAGTGTCCTAGCTATACGTGGGCATATCCCTTATCCAATCGTCACTAAAGTCTAATATCATGACTTATTTCTAGAATCGATACTTGGTATCATCATTTCTTACGTCTAAAATCATTACTTATTTCTAAGTTCAATGCTTATAATCACAGCTTATGACTAAGATCAGTGCTTATGTTCAAATCATCATCTGATGTTCATATCACCACTTATGTCTACGATCACTTCTTATTTCCAAGTCATATTTGTTGTATAATCAACGTTTATGACTAAAATCAATGCTTACGACTAAAAATCGATACTTATGTCTAAGATGTGACTTATGGGCAAAATTGTAACTTAATTCCTAAGATCATAGCCTAAATCTATGCTTCCGCTGTGGATCTAGAGCCATGCTCTAAAAGACCACACTGTCGAACACGCAGTACTTCTTAAGATTATTCCAAAATTATATCCAAGTGATTGGCGGTGTCAGTTGTGTTGCGCTGCACCATCACTGCTCTGCATCTCCTTGTCGACGAATCTCAGGTCTGAGTGAGGTGGTGGTGGAGGCGGTGCATGCCAGTTCAGCAGCTGGTGCGACTTTGCTAAGGTGTTGGTCATGGTGACTATGACATCTTCTAGTGCTTGGGAATGATCCCCTGGTTCTGGTGGTTCTCACCACCATTTCCAGCTGGCTCACGTCGTGGAGGCATTTCTGTAATTTATGAAAAGAAATCAGATTAGTCAATAGCGAGTTAAGAGGGTTGGACCCGGGGTAAAGTGGTAATTAGACAGGGAAAGCTCACCATCGGCACACACCTCCCATAACCCGATCATAGCCTAAGTCTAAAATCATCTCTTAAGTCTTCTTTGTTTATTAGGGGTAAAATTAAAATTTTATAAAAGATCGTAGCTTATGTCTAAATGAGCTAGTTAATCCTGCGTTTCCGAGGCGGATCTGAAGCCTCAGCTCTGATACCACCTGTAGCACCCCGCTCCCGAGCCCTAACATCGGGAACAGTGCATCTGCCGTATCTCACTAAAGAGAATACAAAGCGTCGAATCAATCTCTTACATGTCAAAAATGACGTAGAAATTTTTCGCGGAAACGTAAACCATAACATATATTAAACCCCAATAATCGTCATTACATTGCTAAATAAAAGTTCTGGTAATAAAAGTAATAAAGAAGTCTGTGAAAATCCCCAAATGATAACTACGAAAAATCAGCTGCAGAGTTCCCCTCGTATCCTAACTACAGCTATCAACCAGCCCATTCAGCTATGTCCATCCCGTCCTCAACAAAGATGTGCTCGTAGTCCTCATCCGGCTCACCTGGGAAGTAGGGGTGAGTGACAGAATATCACCCAGTAGATGCCCGCCTCAAACCAATACAAAACGTACATACCGAAATGATATAGCCACATAGCACATAGACATGATATAACTACATAGTACATAAATATAAGATAACATGCATAGGATAAAGTAAATGCGGTAAGTAAAGCACTCCACATAAAAATGCGCAAGTACGTGATGCATGCTCAATCAACGTGTCACACGCAACAAAGTCATGTCACACATAATGCCAATATCCATACCGTGCAATGCATGAACCCGGGTCCTACTGAGTGGCTGCAGGTCGTACACCCCACAGTCACCATACTGAGTGTGCGTGGCCGCACCACCGCACACCATCCTGAGTGTCGTGGCCCCGCCACCGTACACCATCCTGAGCGCCCGTGACCCGTACGTCACGACCCGCCATCAATGCAATGCACGTGCCATGAATGCAAAACACAATCGCCTGGGGCTCGTACGCCCATCCTCACCGTCTCTGGCACTCAATATTTGGTTTGGTAAATTTTCGAATATTGGAAAGTTGTTATTTATCACCACCTATTTTTTTTCCTTAGCTTGTATTGATTTACTAGAATTTTCTACTAATTTCCACTATGTTTCCCTTACTTAATTCTATTTATTACTATTAATTTTTAAATACTTAAATTTACCAAACTTCAGAAATTAAGTGAAAATATTTTAATCTTAAGCTTTTATATTTTCTGGAATTTATTTGAATTCTTATTGGTATTTAATTATATTTTCCTGGCCTGATCCGCCAGACCCGATACATTATTTTTTTGAAGAGGTTAATGGGCCGCCTTCGGCCCGACCCGCTGGCCAGTCGACCCGGTCCGTTGGCCGGCCTGTTCTTTGCTTTAATTTAATTATTTATTTATTTATCTAATTTGATGTTCCACCAGTGGCAACGCGCACTGTGATTTGCTTTTCGATCCCAACCTCCATTTCCTCCTATTTCCAGTCTATAGGAACCTATTCTAAGGCCAAAACACAACTTCTTAAAGACTCCTAATGTAAAAGTTCTCCTTTTTCCCCATTTTTAAGGATGTTTTGTTTTCGATTCAATCATACCACCAATTTCACACACACATACACGTATATAGCAGCCATAAATAATATATCTCATGCTTTCCAACATATACAAAATTTACAACATAAACAAATGAAAAAACGAAACAAAATTTACAACTTAAACAAGTAAAACAACGAAACACATTAGTATACCATTAAAGCATGCATGAATCATACCCGTTTGAGGGGGGAAGAGGCACCTACCTTTTTGACGAATTAACTTCCTTCTCTTCTAGGCTCGAATCTAAACAATTGTAGTATAAACATCAATACCTAATAATAAAGGTTAATTTGACTTACTCAAAAAAATTAGTTCATAGCTTTCTAATTTTTTTTCTATTTGTCATATATATATATATATATATTATAAATAATATATAATAAAAATATCATATGCTCTTCTTACTGACCTAGTACAATTTTATAGATCGAATGGCCACTGTCCATTTGCATTATTAGCCACGTAATCGTCAAAAGCAAGAAAATAAGGTAACATACAGCAACCTTCAATTTGCATTTTGAAATATCGTTCATGCATAGCCACTGTTATTATCTAATATATAAAAATACATTCATGCGAAATTTCAGTCTACTGTATAAAATCACTTTTGATTCCTCAAACTTATTAATATATTAAATCTATGCACACTTAAATTATATACATACCATGCACATATATACAGGAAACTCCATTTTGCAAATTGCATATTCATCAGTCTTTTTTTTGTCGGCGGCCTTATGAAATTATTCAACAAGATTTCTATATGTCTCATACGTATATATACATAATCATCACATATATACAACCAATGCATACGTATATACATCAATCTATGCAGATCATAATTACGAATGCATGATCCGATTTTATACGAAAATAGCATAATCACTTTGTAAAAGCATAGCAAATATAGAAAGGATACTTGCATATAGCCTCGATATACGATATCGTACGAAGAACCGGGATAAAAACGGACCAAAATTACTTGTTCTTGCTCCTTGAAGGGGAGGCGGATTTGTGCTTCATGGAAGGGGCTGCCGTTTATATTTTTTGAAGGAGAAGGATTATAATTTGGGTGGTGTGGATATGTATGAAAAAAAAACAACTGCATCTCCCTTTTTTTTTCTTGGAATTTCAATATGATATATATATGTTTCTTAATATCACATGAGCACTGACGCAATACACTTTTTTTTTAATTCATTTATGCCTATATTTAAACTACTGTCAATTGTTCTAGTATTTGTATTCTTTAACAAGATTCCAACCCACACCCATTGCAGTAACTTCAATTCATCAAACAAATAATTATATATATCCCGTACACAAAAAGCGACACTATACGTGTGTATATATATATATGTATATATATATATATATATATATATATATATATATGATATATATAAAAATAATAGAGGATGGCGCAGGGGTTCCGGGTTTCTCGGCGGCTTTAGCCGCCGCCACCGCTGAATTGGTCGCCGTTCACGCTGCCGCCATCACCTATTCGGTTCTCCGTCATCTGCGTTTATTCTGGCCGGATCAATACCATGTCATTGCCTCCTCCATCCTTCGCTGCTGTGGTTTCCGGTGCCACAGCAGCACAAAAACTCAGCATTTCACCCAAAACGGTCTCAAGGCACAAAGGTATTCCAATGATCTCTTTTCTTGATTCTGAAATTGATGTACTTGCTGCGCCATTCAAATATTCTTTAGTTGGTACGTTTTGGTATGGAAGACAACCATTGAAAGTGATTCGAGATGTTTTTGAAAAAATTGGTTTTCACAATGACTTGCGCATCACGCTCATTGATCAAACACATATCCTTTTGAACTTTCGCCAAGAAGCTGATAATCTCAGATGCTTCTATCGTAGATCATGGCTTATATCTTGTCATATGCGTATAACTAAGTGGACAGTGGATTTTGATCCAGCTACTAATGTCCCTATTGTACCGATCTGGGTAGCCTTACCTGGTTTACCGGTTCATTTGCATTGCCGAGAAGCCCTATTTGAAATAGTGAAGCCGATAGGCTCCCCGCTTAAGCTTGATGTTGCCACATCTGACGCTCTTCGGCCGTCCGTGGCAAGAATTTGTGTTGAGGTAGATGTTTCGCAGGAACTGCCCCAAAAAATATATCTGCAGGCAAAACAACGGCTTATATTACAGTCAGTGATCTATGAGGATTTGCCAAAATACTGTACTGCTTGTCATCGTTTAGGGCATGATCATTTGTCTTGTGAACCAAAACAGTCAGCGCCGTCAGCTATTCCGCCACCTCCGCCGCCGCCTCCGTCACGCCCACCAAAGCAGAGATGGACTCCTGTTAAGAAAAAACCAGCTGCAACCCCCTCTGCGGAACCTTCACGTCCAGTTTCTATGCCTACAGTACCACCGCAACCTTCTGCGGAACCTCCACGCCCAGATTCTATGTCTACTATACCACCTGTGGAGGAGCCACTGCTGAATGCCCCAACAATTGATTCGGTCATCAATATTGATCCACATGAGGTGGATGAAGGACAGACCCATGACACATATTGTGACGCCCCGGATCACCAGTTGCCAGACGATGTCACCCATACTGATCTTGGACATTTGTCAGATACGGAATTGCCGGACGAGGATCCGTCTGCATCTCCTCTTATAGTTCCCACAGAAGTTTCTCGTCGCATGCAGTTGTTAGACTCATCACCCGATGATGACATATTGATATCTCGATTGAATGATCAAACGGAGGAGGCACCGTTTGTGCCTGTTGTTCTGCGTCAGAAATGCCGCGCGAGAAAGGATCTACCACCGTTACCACCGTCTACCATTCTGACACGCAGTGCATCTCAGATCATTCAGGGAAGTGTTTCTAACCTTACTCAATGAATATCTTAATTTGGAATATTCGAGGCACTCGCACATCTTTGCCTCGTTTACAGCAGTTGATTAGGGAATATCGTATACATTTGCTTGCGTTAATAGAACCTAAACATACCCCAGCACAAATACAGCGATTTTGTTTGCGCCTAGGTTTCTCACACAGTTATGCTTCACAGACAGAACACATATGGTTTTTCTGGAGGGATAATGAGTTTCGTTTGATTGCCACACAGGATCAAGATCAAGTGCTTCACTTAACTCTTTCTTCAATCTCACAGCAGCATGATTTTGTTCTCTCTTTAGTATATGCAAAGCATACAGCCACTCAGCGTCAAATTTTATGGCGCGCTCTATGTGATTTCTCTGAAGGGTTACAGTTGCCGTGGTTAATTGGTGGAGATTTCAATACTTTCCATACAATTGAGGATCATCATGGTCGCTCCACACCTTCTCTATCTGCGTTGCAGGACTTCAATGATTGTATCGAATCATGTTCGCTTATGTCCCCACCATATCGTGGCACGCGCTTTACTTGGGCGGAAGGACGCGGCCTTGGACGTGTCCGCCAGAGGCTGGACTGGACATTTATTAACTCTCTGATGCATGATATGTTTGACACTCTGCGACTCACTCATTTGCCGCGGGCGACATCGGACCACACTCCACTTTTGATACAATGCCAGTTCAGTACCTAGCCAATCCGTCGCTCCTTCCGCTTTCTGGATGCATGGCTACACCATTCTGATTTTCATACCTATGTGCGGCATGCATGGCTATCGTATCCAACAACAGGTGGCATGCGGGGCTTCTATAACAAATTGTTTGCTCTAAAGAAGGATATTCAACACTGGAACAAGCATATATTTGGAAATATTTTCAGCACATTACAACATGCTGAGGATAATCTTAATGTAGCCGAACAGCGCTGGGACACCACTTTGACGGAGGAAGCGCGGGAGGCCTATTATCAGGCCAAGGCATAGTATTTACTTGCCTCAAAATATGAATTATTATACAGGAAACAAAAGGCTCGAGTTAAATGGTTACAAGAAGGAGATGCTAACACCCGCTATTTTCACTCTTTCGTTAAAGGTAAACGTTCACAACTCTGTATTCGCCAACTACAGAATGGACAGGGAGCATTGTTAACACAATCGGAAGATATTATGCAAGCGGCAGTAGCTTATTATAAGGATTTATTTGCCCAAGTACCGACAGCCAATCATACAGACATATTATCACATATCCTGCATCTACTCACTGACGAGGATAATCTAATGCTTACACAATTGCCCTTGGAGTCAGAGGTCAAAGAGGCGGTATGGAGTTTGGATCCGCAAAGTGCAGCAGGGCCGGATGGATTCCATGGTAACTTTTATCGTTCGTGCTGGTCAATAATACATTTGGATGTGCTAAAAGCTGTGCAGGAATTTTTCATTGGGGTTCCCCAGCCGACTGTCATGGCTAGCGCGTTACTGACTCTTATCCCGAAAACACAGTCCCCGCAGACGTTTGGTGATTTTCGTCCTATTTGCCTCTCAAATTTTATTAGCAAAGTTTGCACTCGTATTATTGCTACTCGGTTGAATCGTCTATTACCAACTTTAATTTCGCCAGAACAAACAGGCTTTCTCGCGGGGCATGATATTTCAACTCAGGTCCTTTTGGCTCGTGAAATGGTGCATCAATTAGACAGAGGTGGACCACAGCTATGTTTGAAATTTGATATGATGAAGGCTTTTGATCGGGTAAGTTGGGAATATCTTCAATTACTCCTATGCAAGTTTGGCTTCTCTGATTTTTTCATTCGGATTATTATCAATCATCTCAAGGCTACGAGGATGTCAGTCTTAATCAATGGGCAGCCTTCGCCATACTTTCGGCCATTCAGGGGGTTAAACAGGGAGATCCATTATCACCTTTACTGTTTATATTATCATCTGAGGGATTTAGTAGGGGGCTGAAGGCTCTGGTTACCGCAGGCAGAATACAATCATTTCGATTGGGTAGAGTTCCGCTGACAATTTCCCATTTGGCTTACGCAGATGATTTTCTTATCTTCTTAAGAGGTACACAGAGAAATCTTCGGCGATTCCATGCATTTCTCACTACTTATGAAACTGCTTCAGGACAGAAAGTAAATTTTAATAAAAGCAATTTCATACCATCATCTAATATCACGGCTAGGCAATGTCATACTATCAAAGGCATTCTTGGCATGCGCCCATCATCCTTACCATTTCGATATCTTGGCTCTTACCTTCATAAGGGCATTCCTCGGGCTTTGCACTTTTCATCTCTATTACAGCATGTGGATGCCCGGTTAAATGGCTGGCATTCTCGTCTTCTATCTTTGGCAGGGAGGCTAGTACTCTTACGTTCCGTCCTTGCGGCGCTTCCTCTACACATACTGGCGGCGGGTGGCATGCCTAAATCTGTCATTCGGATGCTTGACAGAAAGATGTCGGCGTTTTTTTGGGGAGAAAGGCATCATTGGGTTGCATGGAAAGATATTACTAATCCAGTCGAAGAAGGTGGATTAGGCCTTCGCAATCTTCGTGAGTTGCAACAGGCATACCAATGTCAAATCTGGTGGAAATATCAATGTCATGATACTTTATGGAGTCGGTATATGCACCTTAAATATGGACGGAGGAGTGACTATATCCCCAGGCTCACAGATTCTGCAGTTTGGAAATCTATCTGTCGCATTCATCACATTTGTCTTTCCCATTCAACTGGCTTGGGAACATTTCTATCATGGACGGCCACGCCTTCGGGAGAATTTTCGCTAAAGTCGGCCTACGATATATGTCAGGCACCACGCTCCACATTACTCTCGGCTACGTTTATTTGGTGTAAACACCATTCTCCATCCATTCGACTGTTATTGTGGCGCATATTTCATTCAGCCATTCAATTTGAAGATTATATAGGACGCTACTCCATGGCGTGTCCAACTCAATGTCCATTCTGCAAATCACATTCAGCCACGGTGGACCACATATTCATTAACTGTTCTCGCATACGCTATTTCTGGGTTTTTTTCGCTGGAGAACTACATGGAGTGCCGCCGACAACACTGTCCCTGCGGCAATATATAATGGCATGGTGGTATCGATCCAATTCCACATCACTCTTGGGCATCTTGAGGATAGTCATTCCTGCGGTTATATTATCCAACATTTGGCGTCACTATGCTCAGCTGACATATGGGGACACCAATCTCTTCTCTACATCGGCATTGCGTAATTCCATTCACTTTGATATTCACATATGGATGCTGAAGATCCAGGGGACCAAGTTGGCAGCCGGTCCATTTCCTTCTCTCTCCTGGCTTCCTCGGATTCGTCCTCCACGCCTTCGGGTTCTCCGATGGAAAACCCCTCCATCTGGACGACTCAAACTAAATGTGGATGCAGCAGTTGGCCAACACTATGCTGCGGGTGGGGGACTCTTACGTGATCAAAATGGTTGTTGCATCCAGGCTCTTTCATTTCGGCTCCCTCACAGTACACCTTTGCAGGCAGAGACTCAGGCCACCCTTTTTAGCCTGCTGTATTTTCTCCCATTTTACCGTTCGCTCATTGTAGAGTCAGATTGTGCTCAACTGCTTGCATGTCTCGGCAAGCCACGACGCCCAGAGGGGAATTATCACCTGCGGCAACTTCATGATCTAGTTAGTCAGCATCGTCTGGATATAGTGCACACATATCGTGAGACCAATATGCCGGCCCATTACCTTGCCCAACATGCGATGTTGCAGCCTATAACGGGGGTGTATAGCAGTTCTACTCTTCCTCCCCTGGTCAAGGCTTCAGTTGAATTGGATCTTACATTGGCGACCTTGCGCACAGCATGACCTTTGCTACCATCTTATGGGTTGCTGTTCTTTAGAATACTCTGCCCGTGTACTACTAGTCACGGGCAGGCTCGGTACGAATTGTACTCATTACATACGCTGCTGTATATTTTCATTGACTGTATACCTTAAGGCTGTTTTTATTACCATGTACAATGGCTGCTGCGGTAACTGTGAGGTCCATTTCGTGGGTGATCGCACCCCGAACATACGTACAGTCTTCCATACGGATTGGCCACGTAAAGTTTTCACTGCCTGTACTCCATTAGGTGCAGGCATCCTCGGTACGTTTTCTTTTCTATCGCACCAATGGTCTAGTTATCAAATTTTCAGCACGTTGACACCGTGTCTTTCCTTGCACCATGTATATCTGCAAATGAAATATTCTTGCAACTCGCTAATGGCGATGAGAAATGGAGTGGGTGTCAAGGCTTCCTGTTGCTATCAACTATCAAAGACGACTCAGGCACTCGGTAGTTTCCTGGTTGGCCGCAGGGGTTGGCTTGTCACATGTATCTCTGCCGGCACTTCAGTTTGTGCCGGCAGCACAGGTTGGATCTATGCTCAGCTTTCTCACCATTTTCGTTGGTTTGGATTTATGATATACTTACACTCTTCTCTTCATGGTGTGTTGGCGAGACAATTGATCGTAATTCATCTCAGCATATTATCCGCGCTCACTGCATGGTACTGGTTGATTATTGTACATATACTGGTTGACGCCGCTGTTGCTCCTTGTCCGGCTTGCCAAAATACCGATGTCATGCTCCCTGACATCGAAAGGCGCTTGAGAAGATTGCGGGATACCCTTCATGTTTTGATATTCATCCAGACTGATATCTCTTTCCATTTGTCTAGTACATGGTTCATTTCTTGTAACTTTTTATACACTTGCGTCTATCACCATTCCAGGTATATAAATATGCACGCTTTTTCCTTCGCCGGGGTTTTATCCACAAGGGTGGTTTTACTCGGCAAGGTTTTAATGCGGCATATCATATATATCCTGGATGCTGATAGTCACTTACTCCTGAATTACTTTTGTCACATTTTGCTGTAATATGGTTTTCCTCCGCCACAAGTGAGGGAATTACGTAATAAAAGACATGTTTTCAAAAAAAATACATATATATATATATATATATTCACATATAATTCAACCAACTATGCAACAAAAAGTATTCATGTATGATCCGATTTTGATACGAATATATAACCATAAGATTTGAAAAACATAACAAATATAGGAAGGATACTTGCCTCGATCTAAGTGTACTATATCGTAAGTCGAATCGGGATTGAAATCGGCAAAACTTATCTTTCTTTTCCACTCTTTCTATTTGCTGTGGTGTTGTCTTGGGGTGTCAAACGGCAGCAAGGCTGCCAATCTCCATGGGAAAGTTTAAGGGGTGATTGGGGGAGGGCTGCCACGGGTAGTATCTTAGGTTTCTCTTCTTTTTTTTGTTTCTTATTGAGGGAGGCGGCAGGTATGGAGGGATAGGATTTGGGGTCATAGTGTATAAATAAGCAATTAGGTAGGTGTTAAGGTTAGGAAGTTTCCTTGTCGATAAAGTTTAATTTAGATAATCCTAATCTCTTTTGGAATTTGATTACTAACTTACTCTTTTAATTATAATCTAGTTAGGATAAGTGTTTTAATATATATATATATATATATATATATATATATATATACTCACACAAATAATTATATACGTTTTTCTTTTCTTTAAAAGTAGCGGTCATAATAATTGGGGAACCAAAACTGTAAATCTTGCAATATAAGTCACTTGTAAGATAAGTGACATGGCATTGCATTGCATCGGTAAGATTGGATATCGTATATAGATATCGGAAGGGGTAATCGCATATGGATATCGGAAATGGATATCCATAGGGATAACAGAAGAGGTAATCGCCTATGATATCGGGAAACGGAAATTGGAAAATAAAATATGAGAAATGGAAAATGAAATATGAAATGGAAATGGATAAAGGATATGTAGCGCCTCGCACCCGGGCTATGCCCTTCTAAGATGCACCTGCCGTACTTCGCGAAGGAAAGTACAAGGCGTCAATGTGTGTCCACTACAAGTCCATGATTAGGTCATGGATTACTAATGGAAACATCAAACAGTGGTGATAAACAGGCAGAATTAAAACATTAAACATTCAATGTCCATAGCGCCGTACATAGTACAAATCATGAAAACATAGTCCCAAAATACTCTCACATAGTCCTTAAAACAGAAATCACTATCAATCCTAGCTGCCAAAACTCCCACGGATAAGGCACCTGGCTCGTCCTCGACATACTCAATCTCAGGTTCCTATGACTCTGAAAAATGAAAAATAAGGAGTGAGTGATAAATCACCCAGCAAGTAACCCTCTATTCTACCAAAACATATCAGAACTATAAATAAGAAATTCTAGCAATATGGTAATGGGATTTAGACATAATTACTTACATGTTGAATCAATCCTTTATTGATTTCCCTTGATATGCTAATTTACTGTTACACTTTTCCGTATGTAAATCTCTTACTATTTGTTGCAGTCTTGTTGCATTTTACAAGGGAAATGATATCTTGCAGATGAGATGCAGTACAAAACAAGACAAAGTGATGTAAGACGGAACAGGACAAGACAGAACGTATCAGAACAGAACAGAAACATTAAACTAAGGCCTTTACTCTCCCCGCATAGACCGATCATCTACTACGAGTGATTCCATCTAGAACAGAATAGTACCCCGTCTACTCCTAACCTACTAAAGATGTTACGTACAAGTCCACAAAAATACGTCGATATCAGGTCCAGAATAGAATAATACCATATACGAGTCCAGAATAGAAACATACCTCGACTACCATAGCAGGATGTTACGTTCGGATCCAGAACATAGTAATACCTCATATGGGTCCAGAACAAAACATACACCCTGATATCGAGTCCAGAATAGAATATATACCGGAATCAAACGTAAAGACAGATCGTTCGACGCTGGGTTTTAAAACTATTTTAATTTTCTTCCAAAACCGAACTTTTCTTTTTAAATGGTAACATGACATGCACATGATGCATAATGTAGTATGTAATGAGTTTCCAATGATCCAAACGTCCTTAAGTTCGTTCTTATAGCAATTACGTTCCATTACATATATTTTCCGCGAAGTAAAAAAATTCAGCATCATGTCGTAATGTTTTATTTACCGTTTTGACTCTTAAAAAGGTTCATTTTACCAAGACTCTTTATAAATTGGTTTATTTATGTCTCTCATTATTTAATTGTGAATAATACGCATCATTGGACGGACCTAAGGGCTGTCAAGTCTGTAACACACTCTAGAGGAGGGTGAATAGAGTGTTGGGCAATTTTGTGGAATTTTCTTGTTAGGCTCAACTCAAATGGAATTCAAAATCAAAGAGAGAATGGGAGATGAGAGACAATGAATGAGTACACTGGATATAGAGTGGTTCGAATCGTAAATGATTCTACTCCACTACCACTTTGTTGCCAAAGTGGATTTTCAACAACTACTCTACTTATTAAAGCTAATACGAATAATCACAGCAATACTTACACTAACAATTTAGTGTAAGAAACCACAACAACGACTTCTTGCACAAAACATCTTTGTGCACCTACAACAACTTCAGCTCTAAGCAAGAACAACTTCTTGCTTCCTCACAACTTCAACAAAGTTCTCTCAAGAACTTTCTCACAGTGGGTTAAATGAAGTAATGGGGATCATACTTTCTCACTAGTTTAAACACAAGCAAGAGATCAAATATTTATGGTTCCTCTTGTGTTAAACTCACTATCTCTCAATATACAACAATGAAAAAAAATAAAGGCTGAACAAGCTTTAAGCACTTTTACACATATAAGAGAAATATACAACAATGAAGAATGAAGCTTGATAATGGTGAAAGTATGCATTTACCTCATCTGAGCTTCATCCATTTATAGGAGGTGTTCACCACGTTTTTAGAGCCTCCACATGTCTTCAACTTCATCAAATGTCAAGATAATATCCATTTCATCTTTAGCCACCCTATGGAGTGATTTGATCCTCAATAGCCACCCTAGAAATTCCTAGACATGGATATAATAGTCAAGGAAGCATGTATTATATTAAAGAAAAGTCCACAAGAAATTTGAACAAGATTGGAAAGAAAAAAACCATGAATCTCCCTTGGATTTTGTTTCAACGGTCATAAAAATTTAAATTCTGGGGGACATTGATCGATCGAAATGCATGGGCTGAGAGATCGATGTCCTCTAGAGAGTTTCCAGTTTTGAACCTGCTTGACATCGATCGATCGAAGTCTCCCCTGGAGATAATGATGTGGCATCGATCGATCGATGTCTCCTGGACTGAGAGATCGATGTCTTCAGGAAACTTTCTTATTTGAGGCTGCCTGACATCGTTCGATCGAAGTCTCTCTTGGAGAGACTGAAGTGACATCGATCGATCGATGTCTCCAAATCTGAGGGTTCGATGTCTGATAGAGAGTTTCTGAATTTGAGCTTCTGTCACATCGATTGATCGAAATCTCACCTTTAGAGGCTGAAGTCACTTCGATCGATCGATGTCCCCTGCTTTGAGAGATCGATGTTGGATAGTAAAGTTCCAACCTTAACTATTTTTGACATAATGTGTTTTTCTCATTTTGCATCAAATCTCAACTGTAAATTTAACTCATTTAAAACATCTTCACATCATCGAAACATTATATATCTTAACAATCTTCTCCTTTTTGATGATTTCAAAACCACGATTCAAAAGATATTTTTGCTTGAAAAAATTTGCATTTGAGCTTTCTAAATATTTCAAACTTGATATTTAACAACTCCACCTTAGTCGATGCTCCCCAAGACATAAACCATGTGAACATATCCAAAACTCCCCCTCAACAAATAATCTTCCAAAACCAATGTATATGATGAAAATGTCAAAATGCCCCCCCTCAACCAAAACATGCATCAAGTGCATCATGCCATATTTTAAAATTATGTGCCAAATGTGCTAAAATTTTTAGTAGGCATATGCAACATTCCAATACCAAGCAAGCATACTAATTCTCCAACATTGTAACAACATACCAATATATTTCCATCAAGCAAGCATATATCAATATCACATACCAATATCAACTTCTACCAATATCACATATCAATATCAACTTCTACCAACATTGTAATCACATACCAATATATAAGCATATATCAATATCACATAACAATATCAACTTCTACCACTATCAAGTTCTCCCCTTTTTTCAAAGCATCAAAACAAATGAAAAAATATCATTAATAAACACAGAGTTTTAGATATAATAGAAAACATCAACTTTAAGCCTTATCTTATAGCTAAGAGGGAAATATGGGGAACGAGGAACTCTATTCTTCATCGGAGGAGAAACATGTTCCAGATATGGCTCTCTTGAGTTTTGTCTTGAGTTTCTGATACTTGGAATTTTGAACGTTGAGATCTGTTTCTAGCGTCTTGACCCTCTTTTGGAGATTTGCATTGTCCTTTTCAAGATCATCAATCCGAATTTGTTCCTTGGTGAGATCTTCTCCCTATTGATCTAGATAATGATAGAGATCGTTAATTTCATCCTCTGCATTGAAAAGCAACTCGAAACCACTACCTTGATCCATCAGAGCTTTTCCCTTATCAACTGGATTGGTTGAGTTCGGGGCTGAGATTGAGGTTCAGTGGGAGGCTCGGCGGGATGTGTTGGGGGAATGGGTTCTTCGGTAGGAATGTTCTCGGCCTCTTCCTCTTCAGGTTCATTTTGACCGCCTCGTTTTTGTGCTTCCTTTCAGGATTTGTAGATTTGTTAAATGTTGGCTTTGGTGTAATAGTCTCTAATGGCTATCTTTTCTTCATAATCATCATTCAACTCCACATTAGACTTTCTTAAAAATTTATAAATGAGATTCTTATAAGGTAACGCTTTTGATTTCTTAGTTACCGCCTCCAACACATTTGTAAAGAATATCTCTCCAAAATTTAACTTCTCCCTCATGGCTATACAATAAGCAATGTAAAAATCTAAATTACTTGGGAGTTTCGTCGACTTACCATTGACACAAAAGGAGACAATGGCAAGCAAAACTCGATATACCAAAGGCATAACATTAGTGTTTCGGGTGGGATGGAATCCAAGGAAGTGTTTAACTCATCTTCAGATACCTTACACTCATAAGTGTCCCACTTCCAAGGATCAAAATCATCTACACCCTCATCAGGAACACCAAGAAGGTCATTTATGGTTTTCGAATTAAATGAAACAAGTTGATCCTCTATAACCGAATTTAACAAAAATGGCATTCCATTTAGATACTCTATCTACAGGTTAGCATGAAACAATCATGTATATCAGGTAGACATATAACTCATGTCCGAGACATCCCAAATAGGTCTCTATTTTTGATAATCAAACCAATTGATGATCAGACTTAATTTTTTCATTGCTCAAACCATCTCCAATTTTGAGAAATTTTAATAGAATGGTGGACCTTTTGTGTTCTTCCCATTCATTAAATAAAGTTTGAGCCCTACGTGAGATATGCACAAATTTACCTGGACCCATTGGCTCGGTTAAGGAACCTTCATATTCACCGGACTTGAGCCATGGGAAGTTATTGAGTGAGTACAAGCAGTCTCCTACATTCCCTTAGCATGCTTTCTTGAGAAGTGTCTGTTTCTTCCTAAGTCTAGGTGTTCTAGACCCATTTGGGACTTGGGATGAGATGTTGGAGGTGCATTTTCTTTCTCATGAGATGTTCTTGCCCTTTTGGAGGTAATTTTTGATTTTGGGGCCATTTGAAAATTAGGCTACAAAATTTGCAGAAAACGGTGATGAAGGTTGTGAAATTAATGTAGGGATTGATTGAATTTGAGAAGAAAATGGGGATTTTTGAGTAGAAGAATAGGATTTTCTGGAAGTGAAGGGTTTTAGTCGCAGGTTGAAGAAATGAAGTGAAGAGGTTCTGATTTTCGCAGTTTTTATACTCCTTGATCCTGACGACATCGATCGATCCATGTCTGGGTCTTCGATTGATCGATGTCTTCAACTTCGATCGATCGATGTTGGATTTCACATCAGTCACTGAAACAGCTACATAGATCGATCGATGTATGTTGATATATGACTTTTTGGCACTTTTGACCCTCTAAATATTGTTTATCATGCCTAATCTTGTTCTAATGGACTCGAATGTCTCAGTAAGAATGGATTTGGTAAAGATATTCGCTAGTTGGTCATTGGTTGGAAAAAAGTCAACACATACTAATCCTTTTTGAATACAATATCTTATAAAGTGATGTCTCACTTCAATATATTTGGTCCTACTATGGTGTACCGGGTTTTGTGCTATGCTTATGGTTGATGTGTTGTCACATAAGATAGGAACTTTGTCAAACTTGATATTGTAATCATTCAAGGTGTTTATCATTCAAAGTAATTGGGCACAACATGAACTGACCGATACATATTCGGCTTGAGCCGTTGAAAGTGACACACTATTTTGTTTCTTGGAGAACCAAGAAACCAAGCAATCTCAAAGGAATTGACATGTCTCGGAGGTGCTTTTTATATCGACTAGGTTTTGGCGTAGTCGGAGTCACTATACCCTCTTAAATCAAAACAACTATTTCTGGGATAAAATAACCCAAAGTTCAAAGTTCCTTTCAAATACCTAAAGATACGTTTAATGGAAACTAGACGCAATTCCGTAGGCATACTTGAAAATCTAGCACATAAACACACAACATGCAAAATATCTGGCCTACTAGCGGTTAAATAAAGTAGACTACCAATCATACCCCTATATTTGGTTACCTCAACCGGTTTTCTTTTTTCATCTTTGTCAAGTTTTGTACTTGTGCTCATCGGTGTGCTTACACTCCTTCCATCCTCAAACTTGTATTTCTTGAGTAAATCCTTTGTGTACTTTGTGTGAGATATGTATACTCCATCTTGAGTTTGCTTGATTTGAAGTCCAAGAAAGTAATTTAGCTCACCCATTATGCTCATCTCAAATTCTCCTTCCATCAATTTAGCAAAATGCTCACAAAGAGAATCATTAGTAGCACCAAATATAATATCATCCACATAAATTTGAACAAGCAATTGATGGTTTCCTTGTTCTTTAATAAAAGAGTAGTGACGACTTGTCCTCTTGAAAACTCATTTTCAAGTAGGAAGTTACTTAATATTTCATACCATGCCCTAGGACCTTGTTTAAGTCCATAAAGGGGCCTTTTTGAGTTTATATACATGATTTGAATAATCATGATTTTCAAAACCCTGTGGATGAGCTACATACACTTCTTCTTGAATTATTCCTATTCAAGAAGGTGGATTTCACATCCATTTGATATAGTTTGAAATCCTTATAGCATGCCTATACTAATAGCATCCTAATCGCTTCTAACCTAGCTACGGGGGCATATGTCTCATCATAATATAGGCCTTATTCTTGTCTATGTCATTGAGCTACTAACCTAGCTTTGTTAGTGATGTTTCCTTTATCATCCATTTTATTTCTAAATACCCATTTAGTGCCAACTATGGGGTGATCACTAGGTTTAGCCACTAGTTCTCAAACATCACTTCTTTCAAATTGATTTAGTTCTTCTTGCATGGCTAATACCCAATCTTCATCATTTATAACATGTTTTATATTTTTAGGCTCAACTTGTGAAATCAAAGCATTTCCATTAAATTTTCTTATAGTCAATATGCCTTGACTTGTTTCTCCTAATATCAAATCTCTTTGATGGTATTTCTTATATTTATATGAATCCGATAAATTTGAAGTGTCCCTCCTCTCACTTCTTCATCTACAACCTTAGGTTCATTTTCAAGTGGATCAATCACAAGATTAATGACAATATTTCCTTTTGGATTCTCAAATTTTTCTATATGACTCACTTCAGTTATTTCTTCATCATCATCATTATTTATGCATTGTTCATCATCAAGAAGTTCACTAACTTAACATGAATTGATTCTTCAACTTTCATACTTCTTTTGTTATATACTCTAAATGCCTTACTATTTTGAGCATATCCCATAAATATTCCTTCATCCGCTTTGAAATCGAGTTTATCCAAGTTATCTTGGTGTAAGTATGGAACACTTACAACCAAGTACCTTGAAATACCAATATTTGGTACTCTACCTTTCCAAAGCTCATAAGGAGTCCTTTTTTGATAGATGGTCTCAAGTAAACTCTATTTATTACATGACAAGCGGTATTCACCGCTTCAGCCCAAAAATACTTGGGTAGCTCAAATTCATTTAGCGTGATTCTACTCATTTCTTTGAAGTGTTCTATTTTTTCTTTCTGCAACACCATTTTGTTGAGAAGTTCTTGAACCGAGAAATTGTGTCCATACCCTTTGGATACACGAAATTCTTGGAATTCACTATCAAACTCACCACCTCTATCACTTCTAATTTCCTTAATCGTCTTTTCTTTTTGATTTTCTAATCTTATACAAAGTTTATAAACTCTTGGCATGCATCATTCTTTTTTGCTAAAAACATGACACAAGTGCACCTAGAGAAGTCATCCACCACCACAAAGGTGTAATGTTTTCTTCCTAGACTTGCCGTACCAATATCCCCATACAAATCCATATGAAGCAATCGTAGAGGTTTGGTGGTGGAGATTTCACATTGGGTTGAAGCTTGCTTTAACAAGCTTTGTCTTTTTACAAATGTCACATAAGCCATTGTTTTTCGAATTTAATTTTGCAAGACCTTGGACCTTTCCATTTTTGCAAATCTCTTTGAAATTTTTGAAACTAATATGTCCAGTCGTCTATGCCATAGTTGAGTCAAATCATTTTTGGCAACTAGACAAGACACCTTTTGTGATATCAAATCATGTGCGCTAAATTTATAAACATCATTTTTCTTTATAGCCTCAAAAATAATTTTATCCTTCTTTTTCATAATGAATTTTCTTTTCACAAATTCAACTTGAAAACTAGCATCACATAGTTGGCTAATGTGGCGCCCCGCCACCCCGGCCCTGCCGAAGTCGGTGCACCCGCCGTACTTCACTAAGGAGAGTACTAGGCGTCATCCATACGCGTCGTGATCCATGATAGAATTGCATGGATTTTCGTGCTTACGCGCAATTAAGTAAGCGAAACCGTGGCAGAATTTAAAACTTCAAATGAAAGCACCATCACAAGCAGTTGAAGTTTACATCCCACATAATTGTAGCAGAAAATGACAAAAGTAAATTGTTTTCCATCACAATTACAAAACATCATCATCCTTAATGCTGGTACGCTTGGTCTACTATTCCTGGCCATCCTCCAACGCACTCACGGGTAGGGAACCCTAGGCTTGTCATCAATCCATTCAACTTTATCTCCTGCCACCTCTGGAGAAAAATAGGATGAGTGACAACGTCACCAGCAAGTATACTATAATAATCATGAGTAAAATGGAAAGTGCAAGCAAGAACCGAACCCCATATAATATTCGGTTATGAAACATACCTGTCCTCCGATCATCATTTGATAAGGATCATCGCTTAATAAGATCGTAACTTAATAACATCACTAGATAGAGTGAAACATACATAAGAAGACTGTAACATGCATTAATTAATAACACAATAATCATCATTACTTAGGATATACAAAATCGTGACAAACTCATTCTAAGTAGCATGTGTCGCTAAGTTACGACTCCACGAGTGACATGCATGCATATGCACATGTAATGCGTCATGATAAAATGAGAAAATGCCTTTTCATACTTTACTTTCAAAAACAAAATCGTCATAAAACCATAGAGTGTTCAGATCTATCTTCCCGGATCTGAGGCGGTAACTTCTCCCCTTCGAATCTATTATTCCCGATTCGATCGGTAACGTCATCCTTCTTTCAGATCTATCTTCCCGGATCTGAGGCGGTAACTTCTCCCCTTCGAATTTATTATTCCCGAATTCGGAACGGTAACGTCATCATTCTTTCAGATCACTTAACCCGGATCTGCTCAGGTTCATACTGGCCAGTTCATACTCACACACGGTACCGGTGGGGAAGCGTTTTAAGAAAACAAAACGAAGTCATCCTTTTGAAAACGCTTTTCATCATTCTTTCACGTAAAATCCATACCATAAAATCATGCATGTGACGATGATGCAATGTATGACATGTAACGTGCAAACTATAACATGACACATGACACAAGAACGGGCATGTCTCGTTAACAATGCTGGAATTTTCCAGCTTCGTATCATTCACTTCTTCTAAGGAATTTCTTGCTAAATTGCACGTGTTAGACCCGTTTAATCCCATGTACTCATCCGTGACTGTCATAAGCGAATGCCATGCATGCGTTGTGAGCTTACGATGTCATTAAGAGACCCATTTACTCCTTTTCATGAATCAATGCAATTTAAATTCTGAAACGACCATATTTTACTATAAAATTTGTTGTGGCCAATCCTTTGATCTTTTTCTGGAAATTCCAACTCCCTAACTTCATAAACTCATTGGGCTAGCATCCTGCCAATTTTTAGCCCAAGACCAATTCTTTAAGGCCTTTTTCCAGATCACGCAAAGTGGGTCATAAATTCTGTCTATCCAGCCAATTCGGTTTGACCAGTTTTAGTAGAAAATTAATTAAAAATAAACAACTTATTTTGATATATCTCCAACTGCCATTTCTTCTTTATTCATGAGGCTAGTACCATGCCGAAAATTAGTGGATTTGCACACCCCTAAGGTCCATTTTTAGGCTACTAAACATGTTGCTTAGATTCTGTCCAGTACAAATTTTCCAGCAAGACCAATCTTAGTGGGAAATTCATTAAAAATAAACCGTGGCTCTTTTTAAGGTGATTCCAACTCTCACTCCTAAAAACACATAAAATATTAGCATACCAAAAATAAATGAAATTGAAGGTCCCTAAGGTCCCTTTTCTGGCTTCCTAAATCAGCCTAATTTCTAATCCAGCTCCAGAATTTTCCCATTGGACATATATTCTTCCTAAATGTTCTTGGCTCACCTTTTCGTCACCCATACTTGGTATCAACCTTAAGATGAACACATACACACACCACGTCAGCATCATTATTTGATGTTAGTGAGAAAATGACCAAAATCAAAAGTATTTCAAGCCTAACATGCACAAGATCAAATCTTGCCCTCATTTCCTTACTATGTTGTTATTTTACATGCAACTTCACCCCACTTCCCCTTATCCCTTCCACCGTGGCCCTTTCACCATAAAAGAAATCTTTAACACATTCAAGCCTAGATTAGGACATAAACATGCATAAAGTCATCAAAGAACTCATCTTTAGAATAAAGTGCTCCTCCTACACCCTTACATGCATAGGGCCGAAAGCTTTTGGCTTAAAACTCACCTTTTCACAACTAAGATCAAATCTTAGATCTTTTCTAGTCATTCATGCACACACTTTCACATTCAAACCATAAAAAGTATAGTGTACTTGCCTTGTTTGCTTACTCTTCTTGGATATGTGTAAAAGTTGGAGTCTTTCTTCTTCTCTACACAACATTCCCCACGGTGGAGGGAGAAGGAAGGAAAAATGGTTAGTTTATGCTTTTAACTCAATATTCTTTCAAACGAAAGCTAGAGGGCTTACCAAAAGATGTGTGATTTGTCCAAACTTAAGCTAAAGTTCTTGAAGGCTTGGAATCCTTGAGCCTAGTGACCATGAAGGTCACGGTTTTGGAGCAAAGAGAACACCCATGAGTTTCATTTCCATAAAATCATAAATGTTTTCCTCTCTCTAGTTCCCAGGTGGACTCATCTGCAGAATGCTTCTTCCATTGTATTTTAACCATGGGTATAGTCCGTCTCCTTAGTACCTTTTCCTTACGATCTACTATCCTTTCGGGTTCTTCCTTGTAGGTCGTGTCAGCTTCTAGCTTCCAGGGTTGATCTTCTATGACATGCTTGGGGTCGTGTACATATCGTCGCAGTTGAGAAACATGAAATACGTTATGGATCTGAGATAGGGTGGGCGGTAAAGCGAGTCGATAGGCCACTTTTCCAATCCTCTCAAGAACCTCGTATGGCCCAATAAATCTTGGGCTCAACTTTCCCTTAACACCAAATCTCTTAACTCTTTTGTGTGGGCGTCACTTTTAGAAATACTTTCTCTCCTTCTTGAAATTCTAAGGGTCGCCGTTTCTCATCTGCCCAGACTTTGCTCCTATCCTGGGCCGCTTTAATCTTTGCTTGATAATCTTTATTTGCTCACGGCTTGCTCTACCAGGTCGGGTCCCGTGAGAATTTTGTCTCCTATTTCATCCCAGTAAAGAGGAGATCGACACTTCCTCCCATAGAGTGCTTCGTAGGGGCCATCCCTATAGATCGATGGTAGCTGTTGTTATACGAGAATTCTACTAGTTTGAGGCTTCGATCCCAGCTCTTCCCAAAATCAAGTATGCAAGATCGCAACATGTCTTCGAGTGTCTGTATAGTTCTTTCTGATTGGCCATCCGTTTGAGGATGGAATGCTGAGCTCATGTGAATTTCCGTCCCCATTGCCTTTTGAAAAGCGGTCCAGAATCGCGACGTGAATCGAGGGTCGCGGTCACACACATACTTAGGGCACACCATGAAGACTCTATTTGTTCCACGTACATTGCGGTCAACTTTTCCATTGGGGCCTTGATTGTCATGGCCATGAAGTGGGCGGTTTTGGTTAGGCGATCGACAACCACCCAAATAGCGTCGTAACCGTTCTTCGTTCTAGGCAAGTCAGTCACAAAATCCATCGAAATATGGTCCCATTTCCATTCGGGGACCTCAAGAGGCTGTAGCAACCCTGCGGGTTTCTGGTGTTCTGCTTTCACCCTTTGGCACACTAGACATTTTCCCACGAATTCTGCAATCTGTCTTTTCATACCACGCCCACCAGAATCGTTGTTTCAGTCTTGGTACATTTGTTAGCTCCCGGGTGATGGATAATCGCGAGTTATGTGCTTCCTTAGAACTTCGTTCAAAATGTTTTCGTTCTGGTACACACAATCTCTTCGAAACCACAAACTATTGTCATCCCGAACCTTAAATTCTCCAGGGGGTTTCGTCTGTACTCGATCCTTTATCTTCCTTAGAGTTTCGTCCCTGTCTTGCTCCTCTTTATTCGATCTATTAACGAAGGAATTATCATTAATTTTGCGAGCATGCCCTCAATTGAATCGACTTCTTCCAAACCAAATTCTTCCATGTCACGCTGCAAGGGAGGTTGGCGTGGATGACTTGTTTTCCTACTTAGTGCGTCCGCCACCTTATTAGCTTTTCCCGGGTGGTATTGTATTGATAAGTCATAGTCCTTTATTAGTTCCAGCCATCTACGTTGTCGCATGTTCAATTCTTTTTGGGAGAACAAGTATTTGAGGCTTTTGTGATCCGTAAAGATTTCGCACTTTTCGCCGTACAAATAGTGTCTCCATATTTTTAGTGCGAAGACCACAGCTGCTAACTCCAGGTCGTGTACCGGGTAGTTTTGTTCAAAGGGTTTCAACTGTCGAGATGCATATGCGATTACTCGATCCTTTTGCATTAGCACACATCCTAACCCGTTCTTAGAGGCATCACTGTATACCACAAAATTTTCTCCAGAAATGGGCTGTGCCAAGACTGGGGCGGAAGTCAGTCTCTTCTTTAATTCGGTAAAGCTACCCTCGCAGTCTGAGGTCCACTCAAACTTGGTTTTCTTTTGGGTTAAACGGGTCATGGGCAGAGCAATCCGGGAATCCTTCCACAAACTTTCGATAGTAACCTGCGAGACCCAGAAAACTTCGTACTCCGTAACGTTGGTCGGTCGGGGCCACTCCGTGATTGCCTCGATTTTCTTGGGATCTACAGATATTCCTTCTTCGGATATCACATGCCCTAGGAAGGCTACGCTTCGTAGCCAGAATTCACACTCATTAAACTTTGCATACAATTGCTCTCTGTGTAAAATGTCTAGGGCGATCCTTAGATGAGTTGCGTGGGTTTCCTCATCTGGTGAGTATATTAGATATCGTCTATAAAGACTACGACGAACTTGTCCAATTGTTCTTGAAAAACTCGGTTCATTAGATCCATGAATGCGGCAGGCGCATTGGTCAGTCCAAACGGCATTACCAGGAACTCGTAATGTCCATAACGGGTTCTGAATGCCGTTTTGGGGACGTCCTCAGCTTTGATCCTCAATTGGAAATATCCCGAGCGAAGGTCGATTTTACTGAAAATTCTTGCCCCCCGAAGCTGATCGAACAAGTCGTCGATCCTTGGCAAGGGGTACTTATTCTTTATGGTGATTTTATTGAGTTCTCTATAGTCAATACACATTCGCATACTTCCGTCCTTCTTCTTGACGAACAGTACCGGAGCTCCCCAAGGCGATACACTTGGGCGTATCAACTTCTTTTCTAGCAATTCCCGTAGCTGCTCCTTCAGCTCTTTCAGTTCTGCAGGGGCCATTCTGTATGGGGCCTTCGATATCGGTTCAACTCCTGGAATTAGGTTGATCTCGAAAGCTATTTCCCGTTCCGGGGGAAGGCCTGGCAATTCTTCTGGAAAAACCTCTGGATACTCTCGGACTACTGGAACTTGGGTTAAGTCTGTGGGTACTTGGTCAGTGTTTATGGCGTATACCAGATATCCTTGATGTCCTTTCTTTAAAGCTTTACTGCGCGAATTGCATTTACATAAATGTTCCTAGGGTCCTTCCGTAACTTCGATCCCCCTTGAAACGTTACATCCTTATGTGTGGGGTCCTTAAAAGTAACTTGCTTCCCACTACAATCAATGTTGGCACAGTTCTTGGAAAGCCAGTCCATTCCAAGAATCACATCAAAGTCCACCATGGGTATGGAAATTAAATCGGCGTCAAACCGATGGTTATTAATCTCAAGTTCACAATTTTTGAACACTTGGTGGGCTACAAGCACCTGTTCCCCAGCTGCTTGGATTCTATAGGGCTCATCACTATTAGTTGGGCCTTTCTCAATATTCCTTGCGAATTTCTTGGATACGAAGGAGTGGCTGGCGCCACTGTCAAATAGTACGTTGGCAGGTATTGAACACACTAGTATAGCTCCTGAATCGTACAATTCTTACTGAGAAATCTTAAGGCAATAATGTTATAAAAGAATAGTAGTGTGATTTTTGGAAGATACCTGTCACTACATTGTCAGCTTCCTCAGCAGCTGCGTCAGTCATAGCGTGGACTCTTGCGTTGGCACGCTGACGCTGAGGTTTTTGTGGCTGTTGCTGTGGCTGGATTCCCTTCTCAGGACACTCTCTAGCCATGTGTCCTGCTTTCCCGCATCCAAAACAGGTGACTCCTTTTGTTGGACAGTCTTTTAGGATGTGCCCCGTCTGACCACATCCAAAACATTTACCAGCTTGGACATAACATTCTCCTACGTGGGACTTACCACAATGAGCGCATTTTGGAATGGCAAGTTGTTGTCCCTGATTCTGCGATTGGTTTCTCTGGGAGCGGCGTTGGAATCGGTTCTTCCCTTGACGTCCGGGCCCTTTAGCATTTTGCTTGGCGGTCTTACGGGGCCCTCCGCTTCCAGCTGTCTCTCTTCCTCTTTTCTGATTAAACTCATCCCTGCGGATAATATCCCGCTCAATCCGATAACAAGCATCTAGGAGGGCACCAAAGTTGGTTGGATTAGCATTAACCAACCACGTTCGGATTCTAGGGTTCAGTCCCCTTTCAAATTTCAGCATCTTTGTTTCCTCGTCATTCATGGTAGATGGTTGGAATCTCCCCAAAGCTATGAATTTGTTGGCGTAATCAGCAACCGTCATTCCCGACTCTTGCATCAAAGACTCAAATTCATGTCTTTTCTGTAGCTTGACCGAAGGGGGTATGTAAAACTTGTTAAATTCCTGTAGAAACCTTTCCCAGGGAATTGGTCTTGGCAAGGCTTGGAGATTGGCCTTCCACCATTGGTTGGCTTCTCCTAACAGGAAAGGTCGGACTGCTTGAGTCTTCATTCCTCTGGGCCCTGATCAGTTCGAAGCAGTTTTCCACCTCATCGAGCCACTTTTCAGCCATATCGGAATCTGACTTCCCTTCGAACGGCGGGACATTGGCTCTTTTCAACTTTTCAAAGTAGTACTGAGCATCTCTGATCGGCTCGTGAGGTTGAGGGTTGTTTTGTGGAGCATTACTTGTCCAATTTGTGTAACCGTTTGGCAAAAGTTTTGAAAGGTATTCATGTCCGGCATCATAGGTGGAAAAGGTCCTTGTGGTGGAGGGACATTCTGCACTGGCGGTGGTTCTTGGCCTTGCGGTGGGGGTGGTGGAGGGGCCTGAGCGGGCGGGGTGGAACAGGCTCTCGCACCTCGGGCCTAGCTCTGGTCGGTCTTCCCCTGGGTCGCACCATCTGCATCACGCAGTGTCGACTTTGTTTAGTATAGGAACGTCATATCTATTACAAAAGTAACTGAATATCAGAACGTAGGCATACACATTACTTTAGATAGGTCATTAGGTGGGACCTATACTGGATTGCACCTTTTCGTAGGTCGAGGTCGTTCCGTACTAAGGTCAACTCTCGTCAAGATCAGAACTTAGGTCTAAGATCAAACTTAGTTGACTATAATCATAACTTAGTTCTACATTCTGCCCGGATCTGGAGCCTTAGCTCTGATACCACCTGTGGCGCCCCGCACCCCGGCCCCGCCGAAGTCGGTGCACCCGCCGTACTTCACTAAGGAGAGTACTAGGCGTCTTCCATACGCGTCGTGATCCATGATAATTTCATGGATTTTCGTTTACGCGCAATAAGTAAGCGAAACCGTGGCAGAATTTAAAACTTCAAATGAAAGCACCATCACAAGCAGTTAAGTTTACATCCCACATATTGTAGCAGAAAACGACAAAAGTAAATTGTTTTCCATCACAATTACAAAACACATCATCCTTAATGCTGGTACGCTCGGTCTACTAATCCTGGCCATCCTCCAACGCACTCACGGGTAGGGAACCCTAGGCTCGTCATCAATCCATTCAACTTTATCTCCTGCCACCTCTGGAGAAAAATAGGGTGAGTGACAACGTCACCAGCAAGTATACTATAATAATCATGAGTTAAATGGAAAGTGCAAGCAAGAACCGAACCCCAAATAATATTCGGTTATGAATACCTGTCCTCCGATCAACATTTGATAAGGATCATCGCTTAATAAGATCGTAACTTAATAACATCACTAGAGAGTGAAACATACATAAGGAGACTGTAACATGCATTGATTAATAACACAATAATCATCATTACTTAGGATATACAAATCGTGACAAAACTCATTCTAAGTAACATGTGTCGCTACGTTACGACTCCACGAGTGACATGCATGCATATGCACATGTAATGCGTCATGATAAAATAGAAAATGCCTTTTCATACTTTACTTTCAAAAACATCGTCATAAAACCATAGAGTGTTCAGATCTATCTTCCCGGATCTGAGGCGGTAACTTCTCCCCTTCGAATCTATTATTCCCGGATTCGGATCGGTAACGTCATCCTTCTTTCAGATCTATCTTCCCGGATCTGAGGCGGTAACTTCTCCCCTTCGAATTATTATTCCCGAATTCGGAACGGTAACGTCATCATTCTTTCAGATCACTTAACCCGGATCTGCTCAGGTTCATACTGGCCAGTTCATACTCACACACGGTACCGGTGGGGAAGCGTTTTAAGAAAACAAAACGAAGTCATCCTTTTGAAAACGCTTTTCATCATTCTTTCACGTAAAATCCATACCATAAAATCATGCATGTGACGATGATGCAATGTATGACATGTAACGTGCAAACTATAACATGACACATGACACAAGACGGGCATGTCTCGTTAACAATGCTGGAATTTTCCAGCTTCGTATCATTCACTTCTTCTAAGGAATTTCTTGCTAAATTGCACGTGTTAGACCCGTTTAATCCATGTACTCATCCGTGACTGTCATAAGCGAATGCCATGCATGCGTTGTGAGCTTACGATGTCATTAAGAGACCCATTTACTCCTTTTCATGAATCAATGCAATTTAAATTCTGAAACGACCATATTTTACTATAAAATTTGTTGTGGCCAATCCTTTGATCTTTTTCTGGAAATTCCAACTCCCTAACTTCATAAACTCATTGGGCTAGCATCCTGCCAATTTTTAGCCCAAGACCAATTCTTTAAGGCCTTTTTCCAGATCACGCAAAGTGGGTCATAAATTCTGTCTATCCAGCCTAATTCGGTTTGACCAGTTTTAGTAGAAAATTAATTAAAAATAAACCACAACTTATTTTGATATATCTCCAACTGATTTCTTCTTTATTCATGAGGCTAGTACCATGCCGAAAATTAGTGGATTTGCACACCCCTAAGGTCCATTTTTAGGCTACTAAACATGTTGCTTAGATTCTGTCCAGTACAAATTTTCCAGCAAGACCAATCTTAGTGGGAAATTCATTAAAAATAAACCGTGGCTCTTTTTAAGGTGATTCCAACTCTCACTCCTAAAACACATAAAATATTAGCATACCAAAATAAATGAAATTGAAGGTCCTAAGGTCCCTTTTCTGGCTTCCAAATCAGCCTAATTTCTAATCCAGCTCCAGAATTTTCCAGTGGACATATTCTTCCTAAATGTTCTTGGCTCACCTTTTCGTCCCCATACTTGGTATCAACCTAAGATGAACACATACACACACCACTCAGCATCATTATTTGATGTTAGTGAGAAAATGACCAAAATCAAAAGTATTCAAGCCTAACATGCACAAGATCAAATCTTGCCCTCATTTCCTTACTATGTTGTTATTTTACATGCAACTTCACCCCACTTCCCCTTATCCCTTCCACCGTGGCCCTTTCACCATAAAGAAGAAATCTTTAACACATTCAAGCCTAGATTAGGACATAAACATGCATAAGTCATCAAAGAACTCATCTTTAGAATAAGTGCTCCTCCTACACACTTACATGCATAGGGCCGAAAGCTTTTGGCTTAAACTCACCTTTCACAACTAAGATCAAATCTTAGATCTTTCTAGTCATTCATGCACACACTTTCACATTCAAACCATAAAAAGTATAGTGTACTTGCCTTGTTTGCTTACTCTTCTTGGATATGTGTAAAGTTGGAGTCTTTCTTCTTCTCTACACAACATTCCCCACGGTGGAGGGGAAAGGAAGGAAAAATGGTTAGTTTATGCTTTTAACTCAATATTCTTTCAAAAGAAAGCTAGAGGGCTTACCAAAAGATGTGTGATTTGTCCAAACTTAAGCTAAAGTTCTTGAAGGCTTGGAATCCTTGAGCCTAGTGACCATGAAGGTCACGGTTTTGGAGCAAAGAGGAACACCCCATGAGTTTCATTTCATAAAATCATAAATGTTTTTCTTAGGAGGTTAAGAATGCTTACCTAAGCTCACTTGGTCTTGAAAGAGTTCACTTCTCCTTGGTATTTCTTGGCCGTGGTTGGAAAGGGAAGAAAGGAAAGGAAGAGATTCTCTTGCTTGAAATGTTCAAGTGTGTGTTGGAGGGAATTTCTCCTTTCCTTGCTATGTTAGCCGTTGGGTATAAGGGGTGGGGGTTAGGGTTTTGCCCTAGTTTCTACAAGTTAAATGGCTTAACCTTGGTTGCCTTGGGTTAACCAAGGTTACTTTCCACTTACTATAGTTACTTTTGGGTCAACCATAGTTTCTTTTGCTAACTATGGTTTCTTTTTAGGGTTGGTTAGGTTATATCTCTTTATTAGCCACCCTTCTCTTTAATTAGTCCCCCCTCCCCTTCTCTCCTTAATGTGGCCGGCGGTTGGGGTCATTAGCCTTTAAAATAAATTCTTGCTACCTTCTCCTTATTTTTCTAAAAAAAATATTAAAAATACTCATTTTATGCCATTAGGCTATCTTCCTTATTGGCCATGGGCCGAAAATCACAAGGCGATGAGACATTTGGTCCTTGCCTTGTAAGTACATGTAGTTTTCTCATGCCATACTTACAACAATTATTGACTAAATCAACTCCAAGCACAAGCGTGCATGGCCACATATTCACTGATTCAACCTTAGGTACAAGAAGGATTCTATAATTGGGTTACAACAGCTAAAACTTATCAAATTACCGTTAAAGGCCTTTTACATATAATGCATTATTAATATTGAAAAAAGAGTTACCAATTTCTCCATGTCCATAAGCCATTTGGTTCCTTCTTCTTTGGCTACTCCATTTATCTTGAGAGCTTACAAAACCAAGAGATTTATGCATTGATACCCTTTGATGGTTGGGTCCTTTAGGGTTAGCTTGTCGACCCTTAGGCTTCCAAACATACATACTATCAAATCTAGCTCTACATGCATTTTTCACATGTCCTACTTTGTTAGAATGAAAAAAAGTGGGTGCACACCTTGATTTATAAGATTATGAGCGATGTTGTGTTTTTCTCTTATTTGGCTTTTTCTTTAATGCCTTGGGCTTAATGGAATAATGTGATGAATTAAATCCTAAACTGGATTTATCATTTCCAATCCTTTGATTTCCAAATAATTTATCTAGATTATTTTTACCATAGGTTAGTTTTTGTAAGTCTAATCTTAGACTCTCACATTCTTTCCTAATTTCCACATTTTCTAGAGCTATGGTTTTATGCTTGGTGAGTATGATGTCATGATCTTGATACATCAAAATATTCTTATCATGCTAGCTCTTATTTTCTAATATGCATTTTTTAGATTCTTTCTTCAAGTGTTAATATTTTAAATTCAGTTTTTCAAACTCATCTTGCAAATCTCCTATTTCATTTTGTAAATTTGAAGAATTAGAGTTTACCTCAAGGTCGTTCTCAATTGCCATGCGAAAAGTATGTTGTGCTTTTGGATTCTCAACTGTTGCAACAAGTCCAACATCCTTGTCTTCACTTTCTTCTTCGGGGTATGAGTTCAATACAAGCAAGAATAAAGTCTTAGACACACTAAAACTTCCTATTCGTGGCTCCTCAATGTCTCTAGGATAATAAAAGGAGACTTGCCTTCTTAGCTCAATGTTGATGCCTTAAACACTTGGTCCTTCTTAAATCCTTGAGAATCATCTCCCTCTACTTGTTAAGGCCTACGGTTTGCACACATGGAGAGAGGGTGAGTGAAAACCTCTTGAATGAGTGGAGGGCAAGCTTAAAAAGGTTAAAGACTTTACCTTGGTAGTGTTAGAGTGATGTGCTTAGACTCCTAGAGTTCCTTCCCTTCTTGAGCTTGATAATACTCCTAAGGGAGGTGAAGGAGGCCATGGGTTTGCGGGTGGTTAGGGATAATACACTTAAACTTGATACAATGTTTCAAGGAAAATAAACTTAGTCCTTAGGAACTACATACTTACCTTACAACTTTGAAGATTAATCTTGATTGAGTTGTTCTCGTTATGTGCACCCTTAGGCCGAAAGTTGAGAAGCTTGGAGGATCACCAAGAGTAAGTTAGATTTGATACAAAACCTAAAGGTGTAAGATCTAACTACAAGTGGTTAACATACCTTAAAGGGAGTTGGAGAGTGGTGTCCTAGTCTTGAGCTTGTGATTCTCTCTAATGGCCGAAAGTTGGAGCTTGGGGAGGAGATGGAAAATAGTTGGTGAGCGGTAAGTGTTATGTAGTTGTTTTGAGTAATTTGTCTTCCAAGGGGAAGAGGGTGGCCAAATTTATAGGGATAAAGAACACAATTATTGCTTAGTTTGCATGCATATAAGAGGGGTAACTATTAGGGTGGCTAATTAAAAGTGGGGGAAGCTTTTGTCTTATGAGGCTTCTAGAATGGAGGCTACTTTTTGGGGCCTCTGAAGGGAGAGTGGCCAGCCACCCTAAAGGCAATTTGGTTTTCTTCCCTTAGGATGCCCTAATGGATCAACCTTTATTATTTACTAAAAGAATTATTTAAGTTTTAATTATGATTAAAATATGCATGGTCCATAATTTTATCTAAACGGCCTCTAAGATTTCCCTTTTATGGACATCACAAATTTTATACTTAAATGGAAAGTCACACATTTATACTTAGGATGGTTACAACATCCTCCCCTCCTTATAAAAAGTTTCATCCTCGAAACTGGACGTACATTAATAGAATAGTTGTGGATGTTGCTCTTGTAGGACCTGCAAGGCACCATTAGAAGGGGGGAATTGAATAGTGGGTGCAGAAAATTTGGTTTTTAAATTGTTTTTGAACCAAAAACCCAACTTCTGAAAAAAGTTTGTTTTCAGGACCTGTTTTGCAACGTTTGAATAACTAGGTTACATGCATAAAAAAATTCTGAAATTTGGAGAGATTGTAGTCTCAGATGTTCCGAGTATCTCTTAAAAATTTTAGATCACAATTCAACCTTTAACCCTTTGAAAAATCGTTGGTGGTCAGGTTGTGCAAATCTGCCAGAAACGGTAGTCTGATTTGAAAAATTTGTTCCGATTAAACAGTAGCTCCAAATGGTCTGAAAATTTAATGAAAAATCCCTTACTATATGTATTTAATTGGGTTGAAACATCTTTGAAAAATTCTTTTGTGAAGTATGTCAAATACGTTCAAATTCTAAACCTTTGCAAGTCTGAAAATTAGACTGCACTAGTCTC
>AP025041.1:17340023-17504336 GCA_036186865.1 Eustoma russellianum | reverse complement strand
TCAAAACTATTGACATTTGAATGACTTATACTTGTCCAAAAGGGTTGAAACTTGCGCCAAATGAAACTTAAATCGTGTGGCTATGTTTCTGGAAATTTTTGTAATTTTTGAAATTCGTTTGATATTTTTAATACTGCAATGAAAATGATGCACAATGCTGGAAACTGAAAGCACAATGCTGAAAGTAACAACACCGAGAATTTTATACTGGTTCGGTTAACACAACCTACTCCAGTCTTCGAGGACACTTTCCTTAGTTATCACTAAACACAAAATAAAACCTTACCACAAAGGGTTGCTGGAGTTACACCCAACTCCAACCCTTTACAAACGATACAAGCAATCACACCTTTCACGAACACCACCATCAAACGGATGAAGGATCGATCACACCTTGATCAACCTTTTGCAACAATGAGCGTGTATGGTGGTCTATACAAAGCCTATTCAATATATTTGAATATAAGAACAATAGGCTTGAGAGAGAAGAAGAAAGAAAGGTAGAAGAAGAAAGTGGAAGACACTTTTTGCATTTAAGAGAATACGTGAATTGTCTTGCATTTGAACGGCTCTCCTTCTCTTCTTTTTATTTTGCTTTGGCCACCCCCCTTAGGGCTTTTCTTCCCCTTGGAAATTCTCTTTTAAGTCCTTGGAAGAATGCCTTGTATAATTGTGACATCAACTTGCTTACTTGGCAATACTTCATTGGATGATCATCTTGGCCTTGCTTATTTGGCACTCATTGATTGGATGAGATTTGTCATCATTTGATGAATGTATAAATCTGAAAATGTCACTTAAAACATGTGCCAAATTAATCATAAAAATATTGCCAAAAGTCACATAATCAATCCCACTTAATTTGCAAGATGAATTGTCTTCATTTACTAAAGAAAATCGCCCACCTTATTCAACAAATGTTGAAATTTTCAGCATGAGTGATATTTCAAATATACTCAAATTATTTCCATAATATCATCAAATCAATCTATTTAAATTAAAGAGGACAAATATATCACCATTAAGCACAAAAAATCGGCCAACTTAATTTACACATGTTGAATTTTCAGCATGTGTCACATATGTGACATAGTTTGAAACATTACCTTGTGTAGCTTCCTCCATTATGCCACTAACCTTGTATAGTCCATTCTTCACCAATCAAGATGCCAACTAGGATCCACATAAGCTTCTCAAAGCTGTAGTAGGTGTGTGAACCATCTTCAACTTTGTAAAATAGTGCACAATAATTATACACATATGGTATATTCCAATCAACCCTAAATTGATTTTTCTAGAACACTTTAGTATGTATTGAATATGTAAAAAGTGTCTAGATACATGTTATATGTCATGCCAAAAACGTTTCATGTGTCGTGTTCGTAGAAAACCGAATTTTTGACTTTTGTCGATTACGCGATTTTTCTCCGATTAAATTCCAACTTTTTGCACATTTTATATATATTATGTCACACATAATATAAATAGAATAACTTGAATATTCAGCTCTAAAGGCTGAAGTAAGTGGCTCCCCATGTGCTAAAAATGTTCAATTTGAAATCTCTACAATTTGGCCTTAATTGGGGGTGATTTGTGTGTGCCAACATGGAATGATTTTGTGGATGAATGTACCATGTAAGCCACAAAAATTTTGGACATTCTTGAAGTGTAGGGGCTGGCCGTCTATATATGGCAAGTACGTGACACGTTAACGAAGTTTCGGTAGTCACCCGATACGACAATTTTTGGTTTAGAACCTTGTAACGTGTTGTAATAATTTTGTCATCACCATGACTTGTATCATATGATATAAGACCTGAATATACTCATAAATATGAGATAAGTATAGTGGTGTGACATTGACGTACGTTCGTAATATATATAACGTGTCGGTAGTACGTTGAAATATATGTGTATAGTGCCTTTAAAAAAATCTGAATATATATAAAAATATATACATAGGCGTGTGCTTTAAAAGGTAGAAGGAGACTTTCCATTTCCATGTTTGTTGCCTTTTTGCCTTCTCCAGATATTTCTCTATTTAATGAACTACTTAGTTCATTTAACTAAGTACTTCACTTAATAAACTAGTTTAGTTCATTAATGATGGCACCTGAAAATAGTTCAAACACAACAAATGTTTCCCATTTAATGTAAGCTTTAAAGCTTCATGGCTTGTTAGTACGGCAACATTATATATAAAGTATTTAAGGCAGGGTTGTTCGCAAAAAACGTGTCAAGTCATAAAATGTGTCATGCATTTCTTTAGCACACGTTATTTAAATCATGCATTTTGTGAATCACTCAAACTCCTTTTTTCTCAACAATCTCCCCCTTTTGATGATTTACAAAATAACCTAAGTTTGTGATTTAAATTTAGTTGCTCCCCCACCAATCGTGCACAAATTAAAATTTCGAATTTTGAATTCTCTCTCCCTTGATTTTTGCAATCAATTACTCTCGCTTTGAATTCTCTCCCCCTTGATTTGTGAAATCAATTACTCTCGCACCTCCTTAAATCATGCACTCTCTTCCCCTTTATTTTGGAAATAAAATCAAAAGTGTTAGGAAATCGACAAGATCATCGCAAAACGCACAGCGGAAAAACAAAAACTTGAGCTCCGATTTCCTACCAAGGATCCATGTTGTTCGTTTAATTCGATGAAAGAAACTCAAAAATTACCTCTGAAGATTCGGATTACGCAGATGAAGGAGGTGCAAAAACACGAACACCCTCTGTCGGTATCCACGAATGCTTCCGCCCTGAGTGCTAGCTCTTGAACGGTGGGGCTGAGAGATCTCGCTTTTCTCCAAAAACGATTTTTTCTTTTCGTTTTTCTACAGGTTGTGTAGTGTACGAGACACACCATGCTATATACATATATATATATATATATATATATATATATATATATCAAAATCCAATTCCAGATCGGATTGGTTAATGCCTATCATAATCCGTACCAAATACGGATTCTGTTAGGATTAGATAAAATCAATCAATATCCATATCAGATATGGATTCTATTGTTATTATCTGATGATATATATATATACACACACGAAAATGAAAATAATAATAATAATAATAATTAATATCTAATATTAATATTATTAATATTAAAAACGATAATAATAATAATAATTAATATCCAATATTAATATTATTAATATTATTAATCTCAGGCATACGCATTCTTGTGTGTGACCCGATAGGCCCATATTAATTGGCAGTTGATTAAATCTCTATTAAACCAACAAGTCGCAATTGGCCTCTAGCAAGGCATTACGACTACCCAATTAATACTAGTACAGTCCAATTAGCCTAATAATAGCACATGCATTAATCCCTTTGTCACACAATATCTAGTTTGAACATAAGTCATGGTCAGCGTCATACTTATATTGTTCAAACATATGATTACTCGATCTCTAAGTAGACTGATAAAACAAATGATATTGATCACACTATCAATTAATTTGAGCACGACCATGTATTTCACAGTCTCACTAATCGAGGGGCCGAAAGATATCTCTCTCAAAGAGAGGGACAAATTCTATCTTGATTGTTCAATATCCTCTACATAATTTCTATCACATTCAATCATGACCTTTATTATTATTCAGTTACGGATAACGTTTGATCATGTCAAAATATAATAGTCCTTATGTTGGAAACTATGACAATCTCAAGTCAAAGGATTAAAACATGACTATCATGAGATTTACTTATGACGCTAATCCATGTAGTAATCTCATGATGGTTCTATCCAATACACTGTTCTCTAACAAGTATTTATGAAATTGATTTGTATCACCATACACATAATCATCTCATGATTATCAAATCAATACTCATACTGATTATAAATTATTTTATCTCTATAACAATAATGAATCAGGGACATATATCAAAATTGTGTAACATACTAACCAACAATAATGATAATAAAACCTCTTTTAATAATAATAAATGTATAACATAAATATCCAAATCATGGCCTAGGGCACATGCACTAACAAAAAGTGCACGTAAGAAATAAATAGAAATTAGAAAAAAATGCATTTCAAGTGTATTGAACAATAACGCGGTCTTAAGGGTTATTTAATCAACCCTTTCCAAATGTCCCTTTTGGTACCCAAATTTGGGTGACCTTTCTAGGTCTTCCAAAAGGTGAGGTAGGAGATGAAGATGCAATATAATAGACCTTTGGTGTAAATCCGTTTGGCCTTTGGCCGAGAATGCCATCATGCACATAGTATGATCTTTGTTTTTGATGAGCATTTCGGTTTGCATGCACGGGGCGTGATCTAGATGCATTTTTATGATGTGGATTTCTCATATGCATCAATGGCTTTTTTCATACTTGTACGGTGCAAAATTATATCTCATATGATATGAAGATGAAGCACGTTGAAATGACATAGGAGGGATCTAGGCGTCTTCTTAGGCGCCACATATGTCTTAGATGCATCTATTTTCTTAGCTGGAATGAATTTGGTTGCCTTATTGTATCCTAATCTGATTTTATCACTATCGTGCTTTTGTGACAAAATGATGTGATCTAGCATGTTAGTTCCCGTGTCAAATTGTTTCATCATGTTCTCTAAATCCGTATTCCTTGATTTCAAATTTAAAATCTCAGATTTCATTTCATTTTTTGTTTCGTTAATGATGTGACCTCTGATTTTAATGCATTGATTATGCAAGACGACTCTTCATTTGAATCGTTTAATTTAGAAACAAGGTTCATGTTAGAAGATTCTAACAACTTCTCGTCTTCAATTAATCGTTTTTTCTTTTGCAAGAGTCTTTGATAACTTATGTAACTCTAAATATTGACTAAATAAATCATCATAAGAACATTCAGAATCAGAATCAGAGTCGGAGGATACCTCATTTGATGCCTTAGATGTAAAGCATACTTGTGCTGTTTGTTCTTCTGTATCAGTCTCAGAGTCGGATGTGTCACTCCAAGTGGAGGCTTTGAAGGCTCTTCTCCCTTGTTTAGGTTCTGAGACGAGTCTAGTTTTGATCCGATCCTTGTCAAGGTATTTGTTTGTTTTCTTGTCCTTGTTCTGGCAGTCATATGACAAGTGTCCAAGTTTGCCGCATTTATAGCACTTTACGTCTTCATTATTTTTATTTCTATGATCCTTAGATGAAGTAGGCTTATGTTTGTTTTTAATCGATTTTCTCAAGATCTTTCTTAATCTTTTAGCCATCGTGATTAAATCTTCATCATCGGAATCTGTGTCACTATCCTCTACATGATCATAAGAAGTAGAGACGTATTTATTTGATTTAAACGCAATAGCCTTATCATGTTTAGGACTAAATTCGGCATTCCTTAAAGTGAGTTTGTTTTCATATACCTTTAATGATCCAATCAAGTGTGGACATAAGCATATTGATCCTAGACTCCTTTACTTGGCTAGTCCCTTCATGTTTCATCTCAAGAATTATCCACATATCTTGAGCACTAGAATAATTAGATACGTAACTCGATTCACTTTTGCTTAGCCCATTTAAAAGTAGTTGCATGGCTTTAGCATTCATATTCAACTTCTTTTTATCAACGCTAGTGTATTCTTGTTTTGTTTTTATAATCTCTAGTGTAACACCATCAACAGTAGATAACTTAGATGGAACAAATGGACCGTCTTATATAATAGACCACAAATCAATATCAATAGCCATAAGAAAGAGTTTCATTCTAAGTTTCCATTGGATAAATGACTCATCATCAAAAAGAGAAGGCCTTACAGTTGACATTCCTTCTTGCATAGTTTTATAGCTAGTGGTTGTCATCTCACTAAGATAGTTGGATCTCCTTGTTGTGAGTGTGCCTACGCTCTGATACCACTTGTAGGACCTGCAAGGCACCACTAGAAGGGGGGAGGGGTTGAATAGTGGATGCAGAAAATTTGGTTTTTAAAATGTTTTTGAACCAAAAACTCAACTTCTAAAAACAGTTTCTGTTTTCAAGACCTATTTTGCAACGTTTGAAAAACTAGGTTACAGGCCTTCAAAAATTTTGAAATTCGTAGATATTGTAGTCTCAGTTGTTCTGAGTATCTCTTAAAAATTTCAGATCAAAATTCAACCTTTAACCCTTGGAAAATTTGTTGGTGGTCAGGTTGCGCAAATCTGCCAGAAATGGTAGTCTGATTTGAAAAATTTGTTCCGATTAAACTGTGGCTGCAAATGGTATGAAAATTTAATGACAAACCCTTTAATATATGTATTTAATTGGTCTGAAACAGTTTTGAAAAATTCTTTTGGGAAGTATATCAAATACGTTCAAATTCTCAACCTTTGCAAGTCTTAAAATCATACTGCCCTAGTCTCAAAACTATTGACGTTTGAATGACTTATACTTGTCCAAAAGGGTTAAAACTTGCGCCAAATGAAACTTAAAACGTGTGGCTATGTTTCTGGAAAGTTTTGTGATTTTTGAAATTCGTTTGATATTTTTACTACTTCAATGAAAATGATGCACAGTGCTAAAAACTGAAAGTAAAATGCTGAAAGTAATAACACCGAGAATTTTATACTGGTTCGGTTAACACAACCTACTCCAGTCTTCGAGGACACTTTCCTCGGTTATCATTAATCACAAAATAACACCTTACCACAAAGGTTATCTGGAGTTACACACCAACTCCAACCTTTTAAAAATGATACAAGCAATCACACCTTTCACGAACACCACCACCGAACGAATGAAGGATTTGTCACACCTTGATCAACCTTTTACAACAATGAGTGTGTATGGTGGTCTATACAAAGAAAGCCTATTCAATATATTTGAATATAAGAACAATAGGATTGAGAGAGAAGAAGAAAGAAAGGTAGAAGAAGAAAATGGAAGACACGTTTTGCACTTAAAAGAATATGTGAATTTGTCTTGCATTTGAATGGCTCTCCTTCTCTTCTTTTTATTTTGCTTTGGCCGCCCCCCTTAGGGCTTTTCTTCCCCTTGGAAATTTTCTTTTAAGTCCTTGGAAGAATGCCTTGTATAATTATGACATCAACTTGCCTACTTGGCAATACTTCATTGGATGATCATCTTGGCCTTGCATATTTGGCACTCATTGATTGAATGAGATTTATCATCATTTGATGACTGTATAAATCTGAAAATGTCACTTAAAACATGTGCCAAATTAATCAAAAAATATTGCCAAAAGTCACATAATCAATCCCACTTAATTTGCAAGATGAATTGTCTTCATTTACTAAAGAAAATCGCCCACCTTATTCAACACATGCTGAAATTTTCAGCATGTGTGATATTTCAAATATATTAAAATTATTTCCATAATATCATAAAATAAATCTATTTAAATTAAAGAGGCAAATATATCACCATTAAGCACAAAAAATCGGCCAACTTAATTTACACATGCTGAATTTTTAGCATGTGTCACATATGTGACATAGTTTGAAACATTACCTTGTGTAGCTTCCTCCACTATGTCACTAACCTTGTATAGTCTATTCTTCACCAATCAAGATGCCAACTAGGCTCCACATAAGCTTCTCCAAGCTGTAATAGGCGTGTGAACCATCTCCAACATGTGCTGAATTTTATTTTTGTAAACTTTGTAAAATAGTGCACAATAATTATACACATATGGTATATTACAATCAGCCCTAAATTGATTTTTATAGAACACTTTAGTATGTATTGAATATGTAAAAAGTGTCGAGATACATGTTATATGTCATGCCAAAAACGTTCCATGTGTCGTGTTCGTAGAAAACCAAATTTTCGACTTTTGTCGATTACCCGATTTTTCTCCGATTAAATTCTAACTTCTTGCACATGTTATATATGTTATGTCACACATAATATACATAGAATTACTTGAATATTCAGCTCTAAAGGCTGAAGTAAGTGGCGCCTCATGTGCTAAAAATGTTGAATTTGAAATCTCCACATTTTGGCCTTAATTGGGGGTGATTTGTGTGTGCCAACATGGAATGATTTTATGGATAAATGTACCATGTAAGCCACAAAATTTGTGGCCATTTTTGAAGTGTAGGGTCTGGCCATCTATATATGGCAAGTACGTGACACGTTAGCGAAGTTTCTATAGTCACCCGATACGATAATTTTTGGTTTATAACCTTGTAACGTGTTGTAATAATTTTGTCATCACCATGACTTGTATCATATGATATAAGACCTGAATGTACTCATAAATATGAGGTAAGTATAGTGGTGTGACGTTGACGTACGTTCGTAATATATATAACGTGTCGGTAGTACGTTGGAATATATGTGTATTGTGCCTTTAAAAAAATCTGAATATATATAAAAATAAATATAAATAGGTGTGTGCTTTAAAAGGTACAAGGAGACTTTCCATTTCCATGTTTGTTGCCTTTGTGCCTTCTCAAAATATTTCTCTATTTAATGAGCTACTTAGTTCATTTAACTAAGTACTTCACTTAATGAACTAAGTTCATTAATGGTGACACCTGAAAATAGTTCAAACACAACAAATGTTTGCCATTTGATGTAAGCTTTAAAGCTTCATGGCTTGTTAGTACGGCAACATTATATATAAAGTATATAAGGCAGGTTTGTAGCAAAAACGTGTCAAATCATAAAATGTGTCATGCATTTCTTTAGCACACGTTATTTAAATCATGCATTTTGCGAATCACTCAAACCCCTTTTTCTCAACAACTCTCGCATACACTGCTCCGGTTCTCATGTAGCTTCTTGCTCCGTGTGGTTACTCCACTACACCTTGACAAATGGAATGGAGCGCTTTCTCAGTGTCTGCTCCTTTCGATCCACTATCTGACTGGCACTTTAGTATAGGTAGATTCTTGAATTTTTAAAGGTTGTTTGCTTAGAATGTGACTCGGGTTGTGAACGTATCGACATAGCAGCGACACTTGGAAGATGTCGTACAGCTGTGATAGAGTACGAGGCAATGCTAGCCATATGCCACTTCTCCGACTCTTTCCAATATTTCATAGGGGCCGAAAAACCTTGGGCTTAGCTTCCCTTTTATACCAAATCGCATCACTCCCTTAGTCAGAGACACCTTCGAATATACTTTTTCTCCCTCTTGAAACTCAATCAGGCGTCTCCTGGTGTCGGCCCAAACCTTGCTCTAGTCATGTGCTATCTTTAGCCTCTCTCTGATGATCTTCACCTTTTCCAGCGTTTGCTCCACCAGATCCGGTCCAGACATGACTCTCTCTCTAATTTCATCCCAACGTAGTGGAGGCCGGCATTTGCGACCATACAATGTTTCGAATGGGGTCATTCTAATCGACCGATGATAGCTGTTATTGTAAGAAAATTTAATCGCTTTACATTTCTGGCCCAGCTACCTTTAAAGTCTAAGGCACAAGCGCAAAGCATGTCTTAAGAGTCTGAATAGTTTTCTCTGATTGTTCGTCTCTCTGGGGTGGTAAGCTATTCATCCGGATCTCGGTACCTAAGGCTTTCTGAAAAGCAGTCCAAAATCTCGATGTGAATCAGGGGTCTCAGTCGCAGACTATACTTATCGGTACGCCATGCAGACTAACTATCTCGTCCATATACATCATTGCTAATTTCTGCATAGGTGCACCGATAGACATGGGCAAGAAGTGAGATGTCCTTGTGAGGTGGGCGACTATCACCCATATGGTACCATTGCCGCATCTGGTCTTGGGAATGCTGGTGACAAAGTCCATAGTCACACGGTCCCATTTGCACTCTCGGACCTCAAGAGGCTACAGAAGGCCGAAGGGTCGCTGGGGCTCGGCCTTGACTTGTTGACAAGTAAAGCACCTCTCTACGTATTCAGCTATCTGGCGCTTCATTCCTGTCCATAGAAATTTTTCTTCAGATCTTGGTACCTTTTGTTTCCTCCCGGTGGATGTACAGTCCAGGGGCATGGGCTCCTTTTAACACTTCACTGATAAAGGCTTCATTATTCAGTACGCAAAGCCTCTCACAAAACCAGAGATTTCAATCATCTCGAATCTGGAAATCAACATTCGACTTTTCTTTCAACCCACTCATAATTTTCATCAATTCATCGTCGATCCTCTGGGCATCCTTGATTTTGTCGATCAGAGAAGGTTTGATAATTAGTGTGGCTAGGAAATTAGCAACAGAATCCATGACATCCAAGCCAAATTCCTCTATTCTGCGTTCCAACGGGGGTTGACGAGGGTGGCTTGATTTCCAGCTTAGAGCATATGCCAGCCTGGTTGCTTTTCCGGAGTGGTACTGGATGGTAAGATCATAATCTTTCATTAATTCCAACCATCGCCGTTGCCGCATGTTCAGTTCCTTTTGTTTGAAAAGGTATTTTAAACTCTTATGGTATGTCTAGATCTCGCATTTCTCGCCATATAGGTACTACCTCTAGATCTTTAAGGCGAAGACAACAGACGCCAGTTCCAAGTCATGAACTGGATAATTTTGCTCATACGGCTTTACTTATCGTGAAGCATACACGATTACTCAATCCCTCTACATCAGTACATATCCTAGACTGTTTTTTGAGGCATCACTGAATATGACATATCTTTCACCCGAGATCAGTTGTGCCAGGACTGGGGCGGTAATCAGTTTCTTCTTGAGCTTTGTAAAACTCTGCTCGCAGTCCGGGCCCCACTCAAATTTAGCGTTCTTCTGGGTCAACCTCGTGAGTGGGACTGCTATCTGCGAGAATCCTTCGACAAACTTCGGGTAGTAGCCGGCAAGACCAAGAAAACTTCTTAAATCTGTGACGTTGGTTGGTCTCGGCCACTCAGTTATTGCTTCAACTTTTCTCGAATCAACTGAGATACCTTCTTTGGAAATCACATGCCCTAGAAAAGTCATACTGTGTAGCAAGAATTCGCATTTGCTAAATTTCGCGTAAAACTTCTTTTCCCTCAGAATGTTCAATGTCGTCCGCAGATGTTCATCGTGTGCTTCCTTGTCCGATGAGTATATTAAGATATCATCAATAAATGCTACTACGAATTCGTCCAGTTGCTCTTGGGAGACTGTGTTCATTAAATCCATAAACACAGCTAGGGCGTTCGTCAGGCCGAGGGCATAACAAGGAACTCATAGTGTCTATAACGAGTCCTGAATGCAGTCTTAGGCACATCTGCGTCTTTAATCTTCAACTGATAGTAACATGAACGCATGTTGATCTTACTGTACATTCGGGATCTCTGCACAAAGGCAATTTAGTTCAAAGGTTTGTGGGTTCAATTTTGACTTATACGGAAATTATTCGTCATCCAATATGGTGCTTTTGATATGGGTTTAGCACGGGACTAGGTTTATTTCAAACTCTACCCCGCGATCTGGGGTAGTCCAGGCAGATCATCCGGGAAAACATCAGAGAATTATTGAACTACCGGGACTTGATCAAGGGAGAGGTCATCTTGTTCCGCACTTAAGGCATACACCAGAAACCCATTATTACCTTTCTTTAACGCATGGTAAGCTCGAGCAGCGGTCATGTAAATACTCTTCGGAGTCTTCCTCAGCTTGGTGTTCCCTTCTCTAGGTAGTCTTTCACCATATGGCCCATCTTTCCACAGCCAAAACAGCCTCCGGCCTTCCATCGGAGCTCGCCCAAGTGTGGTTTTTTACTGTTTGGGAAGGGGCGAATAGCTGGCTCTTAAGGCTGAGGTCGAGGCTGTGATCCCTGCTACTTTTGCTGTGGTTGCGGTGCCCTGGTCTGCTGCATCGGTTGAGTGTTTTTCTTGTCCATCTTCATCTTCTTGTTATACTGTTCTCCACTCGATTCCCTGGGCCTCTTGCCTTTCATTTCTTCTGTTGAGAAAATGGGGTTTCAATGATTCAAAGATGCATGATTTAAATATTACATGCTTACGAAATGCATGAATAAATTTTTACTTGACATGTTTATGTGATAAAAATGCTTTACGTGTTTATATATAATGTTGTCGTACTAACAAGCCATGAAGCGTTAAAGTTTACATCATATGGCAAACATCTGTTGTCTTTATACTATTTTCAGGTGCCATGATAAATGAACTAAACTAGTTCATTAAGTGAAGACATATTTAAAGAGAGCTATATGGCAACAAACTTGAAATGGAAAGTCTCGTCATCTCATTCGATATACACGCCAACTACATATATATTATATATCCATATTTTTTAAAAAAGGCACTATATACTAATATTCTGACGTACCATCGACACGTCACATATATTATAAATGTACGTCGACGTTACACCATTATATACACCTCATATTTATGAGTATATTCAGGTCTTATATCATATGTTACAAGTCATGGTGACGTCAAAATTATAACGACATGTTACAAGGTCATATACCAAAAATTGTCGTATCGGGTAACTACCAAACCTTTACCGACATGTCACGTACTTGCCGTATAAAGATGGCCAGCCTACATACATCAAAAATATTCAAAAATTTAGTGATCCACATGCTACATTCAGCCACAAGGTCATACCATGTTTGCACACACAAATCACCAACAATTTAGCCTAGATTTGTGGAGAATTCAAACTCAATTCCATTTTTGCACATTGGGAGTTTATACTTAGCTATTGGAGCTGAATATACACCTCATTTTATGTATAATATCTTTGACATAATATATATTACATGTGTAGGAAGTTTGAAATTAATTGGAGAAAAATCGCGTAATTGACGAAAGTCGAAAATTCGGTTTTCTACAAACCTACACACATGGAACGTTTGTGACATTGATGTAACATGTATCTATACATTTTTTACACATTCAAGACATGTTAAAGTGTTATAGAAAATTCAAATTAAGGTTGATTACAATTTACCATATATGTGTGAATATTATGCATTACATGATAAAGCTTACCAAAAGAAAATTTCAGCACATGCAGCCTATATCACACGCCATTCTTAGCATTGTTGCGTCGGTGAAGCTTATTTGGTACTTCAATTGGTGGAGGACATGCCACACAAGATTGGTGACATAGAAGAAGGCAACACATAAGGAAAGAATTCAAAAAAATACACATGCTGAAAATTTCACTACATGTTTGCTAGTTGGCCGATTTTTACCATTATTTGCCTTTAATTATCTTCCAAAACTTAAGGGGATTGAATTGTGATTATATGGTAGTTATTCACCTTGATTTTGAGCACATGTTTTCAGATTTTTTTTGAAGTAATTCCAGCTCATTTAAAGTGTGTCAAGGTGGATTAAAGCTGGCCAATCAGCAAAAGCCTACTAGGCAAAGACAAGTCATCCCTCCAATCATATTGCACTAAGTAAGCAAGGTTGTGTCATCATTTACACAAGAAAATCTTCCAAGGGCGTTCATGACAATTCTCAAGGAAGAAATAAACCCTAGGGGGGTGGCCACATTGTTATAAAAAGAAGAAGTTGGTGCAAGACAAGGCTAAGCAAAATTGATATTCTTACAAGTTCAAAAAGCAAGACTACTCTCTTCTTCTTCCTTTCTTTTATCTTGCTCTTAGCCTCAAGCCTATCATTCTTATATTCTATATTATATAGGCTTTGATTATACCACCTACACTCGTTCATTTATTGTAAAAAATTGATCAAGGTGTGATCAAGCCTTCATTAGATCGGTAGTGGTGTTCGTGATTGGTTTGTTTGGTTGTTTGATTGTAAAAGGATGGAGTTGGTGTTTAAATCCAGTCACCCTTGTGTTAAAGTGTTTTTGTGTTTAGTGAAAACTGAGGAAGGTGTCCTCAAAGACTGGAGTAGTTTGTTTTAACCGAACCAGTATAAAATTCTTGGTGTTCTTACTTTTCAGCACTTTTACTTATAGTTCCTGTTTTCTGCATCGTTTTCATTGCAACGATAAAAATAGCAAACGATTTTTAGAAATCGCAAAATATTTCAGAAACATAACCACACGTCCTAGACTTCATTTGGCACAAGTTGCACCTCATTTGGATAAGTATAAATCAGTCAAACGTTAATAGTTCTGAGACTAGTGCAATCTGATTTTTAGATTCACAAAGGTTGAGAACATCAATGTGGTTGACATACTTTCCAAGGGAATTTTCGAAAACTGTTTTAACCCAACAAAAGACACATATGTAAGGTCAAATCATAAAATTTTCAAGTCATTTAGAGTTCCCAATTAATAGGAATAAATTGTTCATTTCGGAGTACAGTTTCTGGCAAATTGACAGAATATGTACAGAAAATTCAAGGGATTGGAATTTTAATTTGAAATTTTTGTGAGACACTCAACATCTGATAGAACATCCTCACCAATTTTCATAATTTTTGGAGCTATATAACTAGGTCATCTAGATTAATCAAATCAGGATTTGAAAGCAGAAACTATTTTCAGAAGTGAGTTTTTGGTCCAAAAAGTTTTTAAAAACCAATTTCTTCGCACTCACTATTCAACCCTTTCCTCCTTCTAGTGATGCTATACAGGTCCTACTAGTGGTATCAGAGAAAGGTTCACTCACAACAACAAGATTTAACAATCTTTGTGAGATCACATCCACTAGCCACAAAACTGAGCAAGAAGATATGTCTAGCCAAAGGCCTCCACCTTTTGATAGTGAGGTAAATTCTTATTCTGATTCCGATTCTGAACAATCGTATCATGATTTATATGTTCAATATCTTTAATTACATAAGTTTACTAAGACTCTTGCAAAAGAAAAGAAATGATTAATTGAAGACAAAAAGTTGTTAGAATCCTCTAACACAAATCTTGCATCTCAATTAAATGATTCAAAAAAGTCATCAAATTTGATTGTTTCATTGAGACCTGAAATTCAATACTTGAAATCCAAAAATGCGGTAATGAAAGCCGAGATCTCAAATCTGAGATCAAGAAACGAAGATCTAGAATAGACAGTAAAACAATTCGATAGAGGTACTTGCATGTTAGATCGTCTCATTTCTTCGCGAAAACATGAAACCTACAAAACCGAATTAGGGTATATTGAAGATAATCAGGTACAAAACAAATCTACAAATTTTGTTTTATCTTTGTCTAAGCGACAACGTGTATTTAGAACGATCGTAAAGCCTAAGAAGACGACAATACAATCTAGCGAGCCCCACGTTGCGTCTCATCGCACTACTTCTACTACTTCTTTTTCATCACATGGAAAATATAATTATGTGCCATATAGATATGTAAGAAAGCCATTAATGCATATGCAACGTTCATATCATACAAATGCATCTAGATCACGCATATTAAAGCCAAAAATCACCTTATTTTGACAATGATAGATTCGGTCATCATAGGTCAAATAGAAGTGATCAAAACATGTACTATATTCCTTATTCATCTTTCTTTTCACCTTTTGTAAGATCAAGAAAGGTCACCCAAGTTTGGATACCAAAAGGTACTCTTCCAAAGGGTTGAATCAATAACCCTTAAGAACGCACTTGAAATCATGATTTATGTTGATATGCTATAAATTGCTCTTCGTTGCTACTAATGCTTTTGATGACATTTACAAAGTAAAGGGGGAGAGAAAAGCATGATTTAAGGGAGAGAAAGAAGCATGATTTAAGGGGGAGCACGATATGAAATTCAAGTTTTAAATTTCTGCATAATTGTAGGGGAAGCGATCACATTTAAATCATGGACCAATGTTATTTTGCAAATCATCAAAAGGGGGAGATTATTGAGAAAAAGGGGTTTGAATGATTTGAAAATGCATGATTTAAATATTACGTGCTTACGTAATGCATGAATAAATGTTTACTTGACATGTTTATGTGATATAAGTGCTTTACATGTTTATTATAATGTTGTCATACTAACAAGCCATGAAGTGTTAAAGCTTATATCATATGGCAAACATTTGTTGTCTTTATACTATTTTCAGATGCCATGATAAATGAACTAAACTACTTCATTAAGTGAAGTGCTTAAGTTAATGAACTAACTAGTTCATTAAATGAATACATATTTAGAAAGAGCTATATGGCAAAAATCTTGAAATGGAAAGTCTCCTCATCTCATTCAATATACATGTCAACTACATATATATTATATATCTATATTTTCTAAAAAAGGCACTATATACTTATATTCCGACGTACCATCGACACGTCACATGTATTATAAACGTAAATCGACGTCACACAACTATATACATCTCATATCTATGAGTATATTCAAGTCTTATATAATATGTTACAAGTCATGGTGATGTCAAAATTATAACGACTTGTTACAAGGTCATAAACCAAAAATTGTCGTATCGGGTGACTACCGAAACTTTACTGACGTGTCACGTACTTACGATATAAATATGGCCAGCCTATATACATCAAAAGTATTCAAAAATTTTGTGATCCACATGTTACATTCAGCCAGAAGCTCATACCATTTTTTCACACACAAATCACCCACAATTTAGCCTAGATTTGTGGAGAATTCAAATTCAATTCCATTTTGGCACATTGAGCGTTTATACTCAGCTATTGGAGCTAAATATACACCTCATTTTATGTATATTATCTGTGACATAATATATATTACATGTGTAGGAAGTTTGAAATTAATCGGAGAAAAATCGCATAATTGACAAAAGTCAAAAATTCGTTTTCTACAAACCTACACACGACATTAATGTAACATGTATCTATACACTTTTTACACATTCAAGACATGTTAAATTGTTCTAGAAAATTCAAATTAAGGCTGATTACAATTTACCATATATGTGTGAGTATTATGCATTATTTGATAAACCTTACCAAAAGAAAATTTCAGCACATGCAGCCTATATCACACGCCATTCTTAGCATTGTTGGAGCATCGGTGGAGCTTATTTGGTACTTTAATTGGTTGAGGACAAGCCACAAGAGATTGGTGACATTGAAGAGGGCAACACATAAGAAAAGAATTCAAAAGAAAACACATGCTGAAAATTTCAGCACATGTTTGCTAGTTGGCCGACTTTTACCATTATTTGTCTTCAATTGTCTTCCAAAACTTAAGATTATTGAATTCTGATTATATGGTAGTTATTCACCTTGATTTTGAGCACATATGTTCAAATTTTTGAAGAAATTCCAGCTCATTTAAAGTGTGCCAAGGTGGATTAAAGATGGCCAATCAACAAGTGACAACTAGGCAAAGACAAGTCATCCCTCCATTCATATTGCACCAAGTAAGCAAGGTTTTGTCATCATTTACACAAGAAAATCTTCCAAGGGAATTCATGACAATTTCAAGGAAGAAATAAACCCTAGGGGGCGGCCACATTGTTTTAAAAAGAAGAAGATGGTGCAAGACAAGGCTAAGAAAAATTGATATTCATACAAGTTCAAAAAGCAAGACTACTCTCTTCTTCTTCGTTTCTTTTCACTTGCTTTTTGCCTCAAGCCTATCATTCTTATGTTCCATATATTATATAGGCTTTGACTATACCACCTACACTCATTCATTTCTTGTAAAAGGTTGATCAAGGTGCGATCAAGCCTTAATTTGATCCGTGGTGGTGTTCGTGATTTGTTTGTTTGATTGTTTGATTGTAAATGTGTGGAGTTGGTGTTTAAATCCAGTCACCCTTGTGGTAAAGTGTTTTTGTGTTTAGTGAAAACCAAGGAAGATGTCCTCGAAGACTGGAGTAGGTTGTTTTAACCGAACCAGTATAAAATTCTTGGTGTTCTTACTTTTCCGCACTTTTACTTACATTTCCTGTTTTCTGAATTGTTTTCATTGCAACGGTAAAAATAGCAAACAATTTTCAAAAATCACAAAATTTTTCAAAAACATAGCCACACGTCCTAGCTTTCATTTGGCACAAGTTTCACCTCATTTGGATAAGTATAAGTCAGTCAAACATTAATAGTTCTGAGACTAGTGCAATCTGATTCTCAGATTCGAAAAGGTTGAGAACGTGGTTGACATACATTCCAAGAGAATTTTCAAAAACTTTTTTAACCCAATAAAATAAACATCTTGAGGGTCAAACAACAAAAGTTTCATGTCATATAGAGTTGTCAATTAATAGGAATAAAGTTTTTATTTCGGAGTAAAGTTTCTGGCAGATTGACGCAATCTGTACAAAAACATGTTTTTAAGGGGTAGGCTTGGAATTGTAATTTGAAATTTTTGTGAGACACTCACAACATCCTAAGGCACATCCTCACCAAATTTCATAATTTTTGGAGCTCTATAACTAGGTCATCTAGATTAATCAAATCAGGATCGGAAAACAGAAACTGTTTTCAGAAGTGAGTTTTTGGTCCAACAAGTTTTTACAAACCACGTTGAGAGCGACATCAAGAGGCACAACGAGGACTTCAGGGGCAAGCGAACCTGCACTGAGACTGGTGGTAGACCCTGTCGTTGGGTCAAGATGCCACGGATAGGGGCAATTTCACAGCCTAGGCCACTACAGCAGCAGCCGCCGGCACCGCAGCAGTTGCAGCCACGGAGTGCACAATCTGTGATCACTTCGCTATGTGCGATCTGCGGCTGACAGCATGCCGGAGAGTGTTGGTAGAGGACTGGAGCATGTTACAACTGCAGCAAGATGGGGAACAGACAGATGGATTGCCCTGAGCCAAATAGACTAACAGCCGCGCCCCCTCCATAGCCGTAGCCGCAGCAGCGCCAGAGGGGCCGACCCTTGCCCAATTGTCGAGTACACGCTATGATAGGCACTGATGTCCAGGCTTCGACCGGCGTGGTCAGAGGTATATTTACATTGCATTTTTTTATTGAATCCTACTTGTTTTACATAACGTGTACTTGAACCTCTATGCCCTTAGGTGCTATGCTGATCAACAAAGTCCCAGCAAATGTGTGATTTGATAGTGGTGCGAGCCACGCATTTGTAGCAAAGAGGTTGGTCAAGAACCTGGAAAGTTACCCCAAAAGGCCAGAAACTCCTTACCGGGTACTAGCAGCTGGAGACCAGGTGATTCTCTCTCCCTATCTATACAGGCATTGTAGATTGGAGTTCAAGGATTGTGTGTTTGATGCTTCACCAATGCCAATCCAAATGAGTGACTTTGAGGTAAACTTGAGAATGGTTGGTTGACGCGCTACCATGCTCACATCAACTGCCAAAGAAACAAGCAGTATTCAAAGATCCGACACAAGCCGAATACAGGTTTTGGGGGAACACCAAGTTAATGAAGCTACCTCGAAATGCCTATTTGACTACAGCACAAGCCCATAAAACAATAAGGAAATGAGCCGAAGGATTCTTAATGTACGCCCTGAATACTGAGTCAGAGACGCCACCCCTTAACAATATTCCAGTGGTGAAGGAATATAAAGACGTCTTCTCTGATTAGCTGCTCGGACTGCCACCGAACAGGGAAGTAGAGTTCGAGATCAATCTGATACTTGGAGCTGAGCTGATCTCAAAACCGCCATACAAGATGGCCCCAGCTGAGCTGAAGGAGCTCAAGGAGCAATTAAAAGAGTTTCTGGACAGAAAGTTTTTAAGACCAGTCACCTTGGGGAGCACTGGTCTTTTTGTCAAGAAAGATGGTAGCATGAGACTATGCATAGACTATCGTGAGCTCAATAAAATCTTGATAAAGAACAAGTATTCGCTATCGAGAATCGATGATTTATTCGACTAGTTAAAGCTGGCACTGTACAGTTAAGCAAATTTATTCATATTTAAACTATTGACATTGGTGTAATGCAATTGTGTGCAGGTGCTAAAGTGTTCACCAAGATTGATCTTCGGTCAGGGTATCACCAACTGAGGATCAAGGCTGATGACATTGCAAAAATGGCATTCCGTACGAGGTAAGGGCACTACGAGTTTCTCACGATGCCTTTTGGATTGACGAATGCACCTGCCGCATTCATGGATTTGATGAACACCGTATGCAGAGATCAGTTGGACCGGTTCGTGGTGGTGTTCATCGATGACCTCTTGGTCTACTCGCCCGATGAAGCAATGCATGCTGAACATCAACCAAAAGTGTTGGAGATCTTGAGAAAGAAAAGTTGTACGCCAAGTTCATCAAGTGCGAGTTTTGGCTCAAAAGTGTGACTTTCTTGGGACATGTGATATCGGAAGAGGCATAGCACTTGACCCCAAAAAGATCGAGGCGATCACTGAATAGTCGAGACCGACTAATGTCACGGAGGCAAGAAGTTTTCTGGGCTTAGCGTGTTATTATCAGAAATTCGTGGTAGGATTCTCGAGAATCGCAGTTCCACTGAGCCGCTTGATGCAAAAGAAGACTAAATTCGAGTGGACGCCTGAATGTGAAAGGAGCTTTGCAGAGCTGAAAAGGAGACTGGCTATCGCACCGATATTAGCACAACCCTCTGGTACTGAAGGGTTTGTTATATACAATGATGTATTGAATAACGGCCTATGTACATGTATTGTAACTCATGAGTTGTGAAATATACATATAAGCCGTGGCCTAACACTTTAATTGTAGGATGCGTCTTATTGAAGGGAGAACAAGTGATTGCCTACGCATGAAGGAAACTAAGGCCCTACAAGCAAAATTATCACCACTCACGACTTGGAGCTTCACGCAGTGGCATTCAAACTGAAGATTGGAGGCATTATCTATGTGGCAAGCAATGCGAAGTCTTCACCAACCATAAGAGCCTCAAGTACTTGCTCACACAGAAAGAGTTAAATATGAGGCAGAGAAGATGGTTGGAGCTCATCAAGGACTACGATCTGACTATCAGGTATCATCCAAGTAAAGCGAATAGAATAGCTGATGCACTTGTTGAGAAATATGTTTGGATAATTTTCAAGGTCATGATTTTAAGTGTTGAATACTTAAAAATGTCACACATGATGTTATGAATGATAAAAAGTTAAATAAGTGAAGAAAAATGACGTCTATCTCTAGGTTAATGTACTTCGATCGATCGATGTACATCGAACCTTCACATTGATCGATCCATGTAAGGCAGAGAAAAACCAAGACCTTACTGTGAGACATCGATCTCTAAACCTAAGACACATTGATCGATCGATGTAGGTCAGAGACAAACTCTGAACCTCACTGTGAGACATTGATCTCTCATGTAGAGGCACTTCGATCAATCGATGTCTAGGGTTTTTTGAAACGTTTTTCTAAAATGTGATACAATGGTTTTTTTTCATTGTTACATGCTTCATATATGTTTATTATGTTGTTATTATTTGTTTTTGATGAATGTAATAATGTCTTGTGTCTATTGAGCCTTATAAGTTTCTACAACTTACCAAAAGGGCAAAAATGGTATTTTAAGTTCGTGTAGGTGCATGACAGGGAGAAAGTCATACAAGGACTTCATTATTTCCTATTCATCACTATGAAGATGTTTTCATATCTATTTATGACCATCATGGTCATTTTCGAAGATTTCTCTCACCAGGGGTATTTTCGTCATTTTACCCCCAAGGCAGTTTGGTCATTTTACTCAAGGACATCTCTTGTATCTTATTATCTGCATTATGGAGCTTATTTATGGTGTTCTTGAAGATCATATCATGGTTTTCTATTCTATGTTATTATTTGATGATATCGATGGTGGCAGGATATGTAACGGTATTCAATGTCACATTCTATTTTTTCTGGAATGCCTTCTTATATATATTGGGGATTCTTATTCATCATCTTGCAGAGATTTTGATGGAGTTATCAATGCAAAATTCATCACAACATACAAAGGAGAAAAAATGGGAATTTCGATATTATATGTTGACATAATCTTGTCAATTCTTATGTATTATTTTCTCTTCAAAAATTCTGAAGTTGTACACATATTACGACCTCCAAAACGTGATTATACAGGTGAAAATGATGGTGTATTTATTTTATGACATGATGACAAGTGAACCAATCAAATACAAGCTAGTTGGCAAAAATTACCTACTTGGAAATTTCAAACGCAAAGGCAACGGCTAGAAGGCTGTTTTGGAGCTGATTTTTTGAGTCACATGGCAGCCCTCACATGCCCTATTCTCATGGCAGGAAGTTTAGCTGTTCTTGTGGTATATTCCCTTCTTATTATCTTCATTTTGCAAAGGATAATCAAGACATTTCCATGGTGAAAATTCTGGCCAAAGCTAAGAACAAAGGTGGACCAATCATGTTTCTTCATGTTACCAAGTGTACAAGGCGATTATGTGGCCAACCAATGACGTGAAGGCAACTAAGAGTTGATGATGAAGGCTTTGACTCATTAGAGGTCTTATCTTCAAGGCCTATTTTACACTATAAATAGGAGGCAAAGGTGAAGAAGAGAACACACAACTTTGAAGCAAACTTGAAGATCATTCTTGCTATTTTCTTCTTCTTGATTCCTTATTTGTGTAGCTAAGGTGTTTTATTTCTTGTTTTTGTTTAGCTACATTATACACGCCTCTTGTGTTGTTTTTGTAAGATTGATTAGCCAAATTTATAAGGATACATCAATAGGTGGTAGAGGTGTTGCAACCAAAGTTGCATAGAGATGATCATCAAAGTCTTGAATAAAGTTGGTGTATAACCCAAGTGTAGAGAAAAAGGGGCTTGAGTGATTTTAAAATATGTGATTTAAATGAATGACATAAAACGTGCATGATATAAACAAACGTGTGCATGACATTGCTTATTACTTGCCTTATTTAGCTCATATATATTGTTGCCGTACTAACGAGCCATGAAGCGTTAAAGCTTACATCATATGGTTAACATTTGTTGTGTTTATACTATTTTCAGGTGCCACCATTAATGAACTAAACTAGTTCATCAAGTGAAGTACTTAGTTAATAAAACTAAGTAGTTCATTAAAGGAAGCTACATTTGGAAAAGGCACAAAGGCAACAAGGCTAAGGAAGGAATGTCTCCTCCTCATCTCCTCATTCAATTCACACGCCATACACACACACACACACACACACACATATATATATATATATATATATATTCAGATTTTTTAAAAGGCACATACACATGTATTCCAACGTACAACCGACACGTTATATATCTTACGTACGTACGTTAACGTCACACCACTATACTTAACTCATATTTATGAGTATATTCAGGTCTTACATCATATGATATAAGTCATGGTGATGACAAATTAAATATGACACGTTAAAAGGTTCTAAACCGAAAATTGTCGTATCAGGCGAATACCGAAACTTCTCCAACGTGTCACGTACTTGCCATAAATAAATGGCCAGCCCCTATACTTCAAAAATATGTATAATTTTCATGGCTAGGGTGATATTTTCAGTCATAAAATCTTTCTATGTTGGCACACACAAATCACCCCACATTAAGGCCAAAATGTGAAGATTCCAATTTTAATTTTGTCACATGTTAATGACGCCACTTTAGACCAGCCAAGTGCTGAGAATTAAAGTTTATATTATATATATTATGTTGTAACATAATATATATAACATGTGCAAAATTTGGAATTTAATTAGAGAAAAATCAGGTAATCGATAAATATCGAAAATTCGGTTTTCTACGTACACAACACATGGAACATTTTTGGCACATCATATGACACGTATCTAGACACTTTTTACATATGTCATACATCTTAAAGTGTTCTAAAAAATTAAATTAAGGGCTGTTTGGAATATAACATGTGTGTATTATTATATGTGCACTATTTTACAAAGTTAGCAAAAATAAAAATTCAGCACGTGTATATACACTTGTACACGCCACCTACAGCTGAGATGGAGCCTATGTGGAGCCTTGTTGGCATATTGATTGGTCAAGCATCAAGCATACAATGTTGATAACATAAATGAAGAAGCCACACAAGGTAACCATTCAAACTTTATCTCATTTGTAACACATGCTGAAAATTTCAGCATGTGCTAATAAGCTGGCCGATTTTTATGTGATTATGAGACATATTCTACTTTTTGATTAAGGTGGATTAATTGGAAGATATTTTGGAAGCATTTTGAATAAGTTTCAAAGCCATGAAGTGTGATATCTTATATATCATACATGCTGAAATTTTTCAGCATGTGTACAATATGTCTTGGCCGAATTTATGGTCATAAGGGTGTCCAAATTCATTTCCAATGTGATAAGGATATTTTCCATCAATTGATGATATATTTTAAAAAGAAAAATCAAAGAAAAATGGAAGTTATTTGAATTATCTCACTAAGTAACACATGCTGAAATTTCAGCATGCTAAATTCCATAATGGGCGATTTTCTTACTTTGTGTGGGAGGAATTTCGTCTTGCAAAATTTATGTGACAATCTTGTGTATTATGGAAATTATTCTATGTTGATTTTGGCACATGTTTTGAGTGATATATTCAGATTTTTCCAAGTCATCAATGAGGACAACATTCAACATATCATGAAGTGTCAAGTAAGCAAAGCTTAAATGATCATCCAATGAGAAGATGCCAAGTAAGCAAGACCATGTCACAATGATGTCTTACATTCTCCCAAGAACTTAGAAGATAATTTTCAAGAGGGGGAGGACACCAAGGGGGGACGGCCACATGTGCTTAAAAGGAAAGAAGATGAGCAAAAACAAGACAAGAACAAGCATTGCAAAATCAAGTGAAAAAAACGTCTAGCCTCTCTTCTTCTAGTCTTTCTTTCTTTCTTCTTCTTGAAAGCCTATTGTATTCATATTTTCAATCTTGAATAGGCTTGTTATAGACCACCACATATTCTATATCTTTGTAAAAGATTGATCAAGGTGTGAGCAATCTTCATTCTTGCGAGGTGGTGGTGTTCGTGCGAATTGTATTCATCGTATAAGGTTTGTAAAGGGTTGGAGTTAGTGTGTAACTCTATCAACCCTGTGGTAAGGTGTATTGCGTGTGTGTGACTAGTTTGAACCAAAGAAGGTGTTCCTTGAAGACTGGAGTAGGTTGTTTATAACCGAACCAGTATAAAATTCTCGGTGCCATTTACTTTCAGCATTTATTTTCTGTTACTCCACAGTTTACTCTTTTTGTTTACGTTCGTAAAAATAGTAAACGACTTTAAAAAATTACGAAAATTTCCAGAAACAAAGCCACACGTCTTAGGGTTAATGTAACACAAGTTTCAACCCTTTTGGATAAGTATAAGTCATTCAAACATCCAAAGTTTTGAGACTAGTGCAGTCTGATTTTAAGGCTTGAAAAGGTTGAGACTTTGAGTGTATTTGACTAACTTCCTGAAAATATTTTTCAAAAATGTTTCAACCCATTTAAACACAATATATAAGCGGTTAGTGGTTAAATTTTCAGAGCATTTGGAGTTGTGTACAAATAGGAATTAATTTTTCAAAACAGTGTACCGTTTTTGGCAGATTCGCGCAATCTGACCACCAACGATTTTTGAAGGGGTTAAAGGTTGAATTTAAATTTGAAATTTTTAGGAGACCCTCATAACATCTGAGGCTAAGTTCTCTCAAAATTTCAGAATTTTTGGAGACCTATAACCTGGTTTTAAAAACGTTTTAAAAATGGTCCTGAAAACAGAATCTGTTTTCAGAAGTTGAGTTGTTTAGTTTTAAACAAATTTTTTTTAAAAAAACCACACTTTCCGCACCACCTATTCAACCCCCCCTTCTAGTGGTGCCTTGCAGATCCTACAAGTGGTATCAGAGCGCAGGAACACTCACTACAAAGGATCCAACGATTCAGTGAAATGGCAACCACAAATCTCAAAACCGAGCAAGAAGGTATGTCGAGCCAAAGACCTCCTCTTTTTGACGGTGAGTCGTTTATTCAGTGGAAACTTAGAATGAAGCTTTTTCTTATGGCTATAGATATTGATCTTTGGTCGATAATAGAAGATGTTCCTTTTGTCCCATCTAAGTTATCCACCGTAGACGGAGTCACATTAGAAGTTGTTAAACCTAGACAAGAATATACGAGTGATGATAAAAAGAAACTTAGTATGAATGATAGGGCTATGCAATTGCTCCTAAACGGATTAAGTAAAAGTGAGTCTAGTTATGTCTCAAACTGTTCGAGTGCACAAGAAATGTGGAGGATACTAGAAATGAAACACGAAGGCACGAGTCAAGTAAAAGAGTCTAAGATAAACATGCTTATGTCCACACTTGAGTCATTTAAATTATTGCCTAATGAGTCTGTTGTTGATATGGATCTTCATTTGACCAACATCTACAATTCTCTTGAGTCTCTTGGTAAAGCTTTTACCACGCAGGAAAAGGTACAAAAAGTCTTACGAAGCCTTCCATCCGAATGGGACCCTAAAGTGACCGCAATAGAAGAAAGCAAGGAAACTAAGTCAATAAAGATGGAAGAATTAATTGGATCACTTAAGGTTTATGAGAATAAACTCACCATACGGAAATCGGAATCATCTAAACAAGGTAAAGCTATTGCTTTTAAATCAAATCAATACGTCTCTACTCCTTCCGATCACGTAGATGATAGTGATTCAGAATCGGATAACGATGACCTAATTCTATTGGCTAAAGGATTAAGAAAATTTATGAGAAAGTCATTTAGAAACAAAAATAAGGGTACTACAACTAAGAGAAACAAGAACAAGTCAAATGATAAAGATGTTAAATGTTATGAATGTGGTAAACTCGGACATTTATCATATGACTGCCCAAATAAAGAAAAGCAAACAAATAAATACCCTGACAAGGAGCGGAAGAAGAATAGACTCGTCTCATAACCCAAGCAAAGGAAACGTGCTCTAAAGGCCTCCACTTGGAGTGATACATCGGATTCCGAGACTGAAACCGAAGAAGAGACTGCACAAGTATGCTTTGCATCCAAAGCATCTAATGAGGTATCATCTGATTATGACTCTGACTCTAAACCTTCTTTTGATGATCTTTTTATTCAGTATTTAGAATTGCACAAATTCATTAAGACTGTCGCTAAGGAAAAGAAGCAATTAATTGAAGACAAGAAACTGTTAGAATCTTCTAACGAGAATCTTGTCGCTCAATTAAGCGATTCAAAGAAAGAGTCATCATGTATCATTACTGCATTAAAGACAGAGATTTCATCATTATCCACTCAAAATAATGAAATGAAATCCGAGATTTCAAGTTTGAAATCAAGGAATACAGACTTAGAGAAAATGATGAAACAGTTTGATACGGGATCCAACATGCTGCATCGCATTATATTATCACAAAAGCATGACAGTGACAAAACGGGTTTGAGATACGTTGATACTAATGAAGTATCAACCAAACCAACTAAGTTTGTGGTGTCTAAGAAAGTAGACACCCCAAAGCCTCAAGTGGCGTCTAAGATGACGCAAAAACCGTCACTTCCCTTATCACGCCCCACTTCCTCTTCATATCACGTGAAATACAATTTTGTACCATATAGATATGAAAAGAAAAGAGTGATGCATACACGGCATTCATTTCATGCACGCACTATGTACACACACACAAGGACATATCAAAAACGTCCTTCATACAATGAGTATAGAGGAGTCCTTGGTCAAAGACCCAAAGTGCATTCACCACATGTCTACTACACCGCACCTTCATCTACATTCTTGCCATTTGCTAGACTGAGAAGGATCACCCAAGTATGGGTACCGAAAGGTACTTTTACCAAGAGGTGATTAACTAACTCGCAAGGAGCCAAAGTTAAAAGGGTACCTAAATCATTTTTGCACATTGCAGGGAGCCCACACATCAAAAGAAACAACTATTAAGTGGTTCCTTGACAGTGGATGCTCGAGGCACATGACTGGTGACCCGAGTTTTTCACAAAATTAAAGAAGGTCACAAAAGGTAGATCCGTGACCTTTGGAGACAACAACAAAGGCAAGATCATCGGAAAAGGTACGATTGGAAATCCAAGCACTCTCCAAATCTCCAACGTCTTTTTGGTAAGCAACTTATCCTACAATCTTCTTAGCCTTTCTCAATTTGTTGACAATGGTTTTAATGTGTGCTTTACTCACCCTTATTGCAATATAATAAATAAAAATACAGAAACCGTTTTAAAAGAAAAACGAGAAGGTAACATTTTTACGCTTTCTATGGATGATATGGTAGACTCTAAAGTTAAGTGCTTTATGTCAAATGAACCCAATGTGAATTTATGGCATAGACGCTTAGGACACATTGATATTTCCACACTAGAAAAACTTCAACGAAAGAACTTAGTACGAGGACTGCCTACACTTGATTTGGACAACTTTCAGTTGTGTGAATCTTGCATAAAAGGCAAACAAACACGTGAGTCACTTAAGCCTAAAAATGAAATAAGCACGACTAGAGTCTTAGAACTATTACACATTGATTTGTTTGGTCCTAGTCGCACTACAAGCCTAGGTGGGCACCACTATGCATGCGTGATTGTTGATGATTTTTCTCGTTATACTTGGACTTTATTTCTTGCACATAAGGATGATAGTACCGTTGAAATTGCGAAATTAATTAAACAACTTGAAAATCAATACGGTGTCAATGTGAAAAAGATAAGAAGCGATAGAGGAGGTGAGTTTAAAAACAAAGATATGATTTCATTTTGCGAAGAAAAAGGAATCAAGCATGAGTTTTTGCCACCTAGAACTCCACAATTAAATGGAGTAGTAGAAAGAAAGAATCGAACACTATAAGAAATTGCTAGGACTATGTTATGTGAAAATAAATTACCTAGATTTCTGTGGGCGGAAGCCGTAAATTGTGCATGCTATACAGTAAATCGTCTATCTATAAGAAAGAAAATAAACAAGACGCCCTATGAGATATTGAAAGATCGCATGCCTAAGATTGACTATTTTCGTGTGTTTGGATGCAAATGTTTTGTTTTGAATACAAAAGATAATTTAGATAAATTTGAATCCAAATCAATTGAGTGCATTTTTGTTGGATATTCTATAAATTCAAAGGCATATAGATGTTATGATCCTCTCACTAGACAAATCATAGAATCCATTCATGTGAAATTCAATGAATTTAGTGAGATTGATAAAGATAAAGAATACGACGATGACTTTGAATTGAAACCCGTGCTGAATGAAGATGATGGTACATTTGATATGCATGACATGAATGACACACTAGAAATGCATGATCACATAGAAATACATGATAACATAGAAAATAATCAACCAAGATGGCATAGAGATCACCCACATGATCTCATCATAGGCGACCTCACTCACGATGTGCGACCACGTAGAAGAATTACTTCGGATGAAATAAATGAATTTCATGCTATGATTTCTGAAATTGAACCCAAAAACATGCATGATGCTTTGAATGATTCGTCTTGGATTGATGCCATGCATGATGAGCTTAATCAATTTGTTAGAAACGATGTATGAGATTTAGTGCCACAACCACAAGACAAGACTATAATAGGCACAAAGTGGGTGTTTAGGAATAAAATGAATGAAGAAGGAAAGGTCGTTAGGAATAAAGCTAGACTTGTAGCACAAGGCTATAATCAAGAAGAAGGAATTGACAACGATGAAACTTTTGCACCCGTAGCACGTTTAGAAGCTATACGACTATTACTTGCTATTGCTTGCATGAAAGATTTCAAATTGTATCAAATGGACGTAAAAAGTGCATTCTTAAACAGATTTATACAAGAAGAAGTATACGTGAAGCAACCACCCGGTTTTGAAGATTTGAAACATCCCGATCACGTGTACAAACTAAAGAAGGCACTATACGGACTAAAGCAAGCGCCAAGTGCATGGTATGATCGTTTTGCTACTTTCCTTTTAGAAAATGATTTTAAACGAGGTACTATAGATAGTACACTATTTTTGAAACAAGACAAATCGGATTTACTTATTATTCAAATCTATGTTGATGACATTATTTTCGGTTCTACCTCACATAGACTTGTTGAAGATTTTGAAAATTGCATGAAATCCGAATTTGAAACGTCTATGGTTGGCGAACTTAACTATTTCCTTGGCTTGCAGATTAAGCAAACGAATAAAGGGATTCACATAAGTCAAGCAAAATATGTCAATGACATGATTAAAAAGTTCAACTTTGAAAATTTGAAACCATCCCCCACCCCTATGAGTGTCACTACTAAATTGGACAAAGATGAACATGGTAAAGACTTTGATAATGGCTTATATAGATCTATGATTGGTTCTTTGCTATATTTAACTGCTAGTAGGCCTGATATCATGTTCAGTGTATGTATGTGTGCACGTTTTCAAAGTCAACCTAAGGTGTCTCATTATAATGCGGTAAAAAGAATCTTTCGCTATATTAAGCACACGCCCACCTTAGGAATTTGGTACGATAAGGATTTTGAATTTAACTTACATGCTTATACTGATGCAGATTATAGTGGCTGCAAAATAGATAGAAAGAGCACGAGTGGGACTTGCCAATTTATAGGAAACTCACTCATTTCATGGTTTTCCAAAAAGCAAGCAAGCGTTGATTTGTGCACTACTGAGGCTGAGTACATGGCACTTAGCCTTTGTTGCACACAGTTGTTGTGGATAAAACAACAACTCTCGGACTTTGGAATTACCGTAAATAGAATTCCTATATATTGTGATAGTATGAGTGTCATTAATTTGTCTAAGAACCCCGTGTTACACTCTAAGGCTAAGCATATAGACGTACGCTATCACTTTCTTCGTGATCACATAAACAATGGTGATATCGTCATAGATCACGTACGCACAGAAGCACAACTAGCGGATATCTTTACAAAAGCCTTAAATCAAGCCACGTATGAATCTCTTCGTTCCAAATTAGGCATGATTTCAGTTGATATGATTTGATTTGACGTGATTTGATTTTCTTTCCTTATTTACAGGAATCTTTTGATTTACTTTCTAAAATAAACGGGGAGAGAAAGCATGATTTAAGGGGGAGAGAGGACACTAATTGATACTGATTGCATAAATCAAGGGGGAGCGGATTTGAAATTTGAAATTCAAATTACAAATTTCTGCATGATTGAAGGGGGAGCGATAGCATTTAAATCATGTGCATAAGTTATTTTGAAAATCATCAAAAGGGAGAGATTGTAGAGAAAAAGGGGTTTGAGTGATTTTAAAATATGTGATTTAAATGAATGACATAAAACGTGCATGATATAAACAAACGTGTGCATGACATTGCTTATTACTTGCCTTATTTAGCTCATATATATTATTGCCGTACTAACGAGCCATGAAGCGTTAAAGCTTATATCATATGGTAAACATTTGTTGTGTTTATACTATTTTCAGGTGCCACTATTAATGAACTAAACTAGTTCATTAAGTGAAGTACTTAGTTAATAAAACTAAGTAGTTCATTAAAGGAAGCTACATTTGGAAAAGGCACAAAGGCAACAAGGCTAAGGAAGGAAAGTCTCCTCCTCCTCTCTTCATTCAATTCACACGCCATACACACACACACACACACACACACACACACACACACATATATATATATATATATATATATATATATTCAGATTTTTTTAAAAGGCACATACACATGTATTCCAACGTACAACCGACACGTTATATATCTTACGTACGTACATTAACGTCACACCACTATACTTAACTCATATTTATGAGTATATTCAGGTCTTATATCATATGATATAAGTCATGGTAATGACAAATTAAATACGACACGTTAAAAGGTTCTAAACCGAAAATTGTTGTATCAGGCGAATACCGAAACATCGCCAACGTGTCACGTACTTGCCATAAATAAATGGCCAGCCCCTATACTTCAAAAATATGTATAATTTTCGTGGCTAGGGTGATATTTTCAGTCATAAAATCTTTCTATGTTGGCACACACAAATCACCCCACATTAAGGCCAAAATGTGAAGATTCCAATTTTAATTTTGTCACATGTTAATGGCACCACTTTAGACCAGCCAAGTGCTGAGAATTAAAGTTTATAATATATATATTATGTGTAATCGATATGACACATATCTAGACAACACATGGAACATTTTTGGCACATCATATGACACGTATCTAGACACTTTTTACATATGTCATACATCTTAAAGTGTTCTAGAAAATTAAATTAAGGGCTGATTGGAATATAACATGTGTGTATTATTATATGTGCACTATTTTACAAAGTTAGCAAAAATAAAATTCAACACATGTATATACACTTGTACACGCCACCTACAGCTGAGATGGAGCCTATGTGGAGCCTTGTTGGCATATTGATTGGTCAAGCATCAAGCATACAATGTTGATAACATAAATGAAGAAGACACACAAGGTAACTATTCAAACTTTATCTCATTTGTAACACATGCTGAAAATTTCAGCATGTGCTAATAAGCTGGCCGATTTTTATGTGATTATGAGACATATTCTACTTCTTGATTAAGGTGGATTAATTGGAAGATATTTTGAATAAGTTTCAAAGCCATAAAGTGTGATATCTTATATATCACACATGCTGAAATTTTTCAGCATGTGTACAATATGTCTTGGCCGAATTTATGGTCATAAGGATGTCCAAATTCATTTCCAATGTGATAAGGATATTCGCCATCAGATGATGATATATTTTAAAAAGAAAAATCAAAGAAAAATGGAAGTTATTTGAATTATCTCACTAAGTAACACATGCTGAAATTTCAGCATGCTAAATTCCATAATGGCCGATTTTCTTACTTTGTCTGGGAGGAATTTTGTCTTGCAAAATTTATATGACAATCTTGTGTATTACAGAAATTATTCTATGTTTATTTTGACACATGTTTTGAGTGATATATTCAGATTTTTCCAAGTCATCAATGATGTCAACATTCAACCTATCATGAAGTGCCAAGTAAGCAAAGCTTAAATGATCATCCAATGAGAAGATGCCAAGTAAGCAAGACCATGTCACAATGATGTCTTACATTCTCCCAAGGACTTAGAATATAATTTTCAAGAGGGGGAGGACACCAAGGGGGGACGGCCACAAGTGCTTAAAAGGAAAGAAGATGAGCATAAACAAGACAAGAACAAGCATCGCAAAATCAAGTGAAAAAAACGTCTAGCCTCTCTTCTTCTACTCTTTCTTTCTTTCTTCTTCTTGAAAGCCTGTTGTATTCATATTTTCAATCGTGAATAGGCTTGTTATAGACCACCACATATTCTATATCTTTGTAAAAGATTGATCAAGGTGTGATCAATCTTCATTCTTGCGAGGTGGTGGTGTTCGTGCGAATTGTATTCATCGTACAAGGTTTGTAAAGGGTTGGAGTTAGTGTGTAACTCTATCAACCCTGTGGTAAGGTGTATTGCGTGTGTGTGACTAGTGTGAACCAAGGAAGGTGTTCCTTGAAGACTGGAGTAGGTTGTTTATAACCGAACCAGTATAAAATTCTCGGTGCCATTTACTTTCAGCATTTATTTTCTGTTACTCCACAGTTTACTCTTTTTGTTTACGTTCGTAAAAATAGTAAACGACTTTAAAAAATTACGAAAATTTCCAAAAACAAAGCCACACATCTTAGAGTTAATTTGGCATAAGTTTCAACCCTTTTGGATAAGTATAAGTCATTCAAACATCCAAAGTTCTGAGACTAGTGCAGTCTGATTTTCAGGCTTGTAAAGGTTGAGACTTTGAGTGTATTTGACTAACTTCCCTAAAGTATTTTTCAAAACTGTTTCAACCCATTTAAATACAATATATAAGGGGTTAGTGGTTAAATTTTCATAGCATTTGGAGTTGTGTACATATAGGAATTAATTTTTCAAAACAGTGTACCGTTTCTGGCAGATTCGTGCAATCTGACCACCAACGCTTTTTGAAGTGGTTAAAGGTTGAATTTAAATTTGAAATTTTTAGGAGACCCTCATAACATCTGAGGCTAAGTTCTCTCAAAATTTTAGAATTTTTGGAGACCTATAACCTGGTTTTAAAAACGTTTTAAAACTGGTCCTGAAAACAGAATCTAATTTCAGAAGTTGAGTTGTTTAGTTTTAAACAAATTTTAAAAAAAAAACCACACTTTCCGCACCACCTATTCAACCCCCCCTTCTAGTGGTGCCTTGCAGATCCTACACCAAGGATCAAGCTTGGTTCTTATTGTATTGGTGTTCATTTTATAGTAAAGTCGGAGGAAAGGTGTTTTTTGGGACTGAAGTAGGTCATGTTGACCGAACCAGGATAAATTATTGGTGTTTTTGTCTTATTCCTTTCTTTACTATTTCTGCCCGTTTCACTTCACTTTTCACCTAACTTCACTCGTCTTGAAAAAATAGCACAACATTTTCAAAATTCATGATTTTTGGTGGAGTTATACTTCAGACTGTTAGTTTTCATTTGCAACAATAATCACTTGATATGAGCACAGAAAAGTTAGTCTTTTAGTCTTTGAAATATAACTGCACCATTCTGGCTGCAAGCTGACCAGTTTCAAGGAAACTTGCATTCTGAATTTATCAAGCATAGTTTCAGGCCAGAGCCTTTTTGAAACTCAAACTAGACATCTTAAGGAGTGGTTTGACATAAAGATCAACCTTTTTGGTTGAGTAATTATAGAGAAATACATTTTCAATTCTCAGCACTATTCTGTCTAGATTGACCCTCTGAATCTTTTTATTTGTTTGAAGGGACAAACAATCTTATTTTTGTCTCATTTTTGGATGGATTCTAGTCAAGACATTGAGTTTAATGTTTGGAAAGTTTCATAATTTTTGGAGTTGTGTACACTGACTTTTGAATTTTTTTGAAAATGGGTAATGAATCTGAGTAGCTCTCAGATTCTTTTTTCAAAAGGGAATTTTTATTCAAGGGTAGTAGTATAATTTCCGCTAACCACTATTCATCCTCCCCTCTAGTGGTGTTTATTGCAGGTGTATGGTCCAACAATTGGTTTCAGAGCCAGGTTTACACCACTCTAAGAAGCAAGGTTTAACACCATAGGAAGAAGACAAGGCTATGATAAAAGAATTCATAGTAGTCTGCTTATCTCAAATCAATGGTATATACTATGGCCATTGTTTCTCACAAAGGTGAGTTAGAAGGTATGCCTACTCAATGCCCTCTTTTTTCGGATGGTAATAATTTTGTTCATTGGAAACTTAGGATGATGCTATTCTTAATGGCTATAGACATCGATTGATGGTCTATAGTTGAAGATCGGCCATACATTCCTATGAAAATTGTACAATTTTGTGGAGTCACACAAGAAGTAGAAAAATACAAAAGTGAATGGTCTATGGAAGATAAAAAGAAAATGTTCATGAATGCCAAAGCCATGCAATTACTTCGAAACTGACTTACAACTTCTAAAGCAAGTTATGCTCCAAATTACACTAATGCACACGTCATGTGAAAATCTTTAGAATTAAGGCATGAAGGTACTAGCGGTGTAAAAGAGTCTAAGATAAACATACTTATGACTGAACTTGAATCGTTTAAAATGTTGCCGAACGAATCCATAACATCTATGGATTTGAGAATTACTAAAATCTTTAATGCACTTGAAGCTTTAGGTAAATTGTTTACAAACAACGAGAAGGTTCAAAAGATGTTGTGAAGCCTTTCCGCTAAATGGGATCCGAAAGTCACGGCAATTGAAGAAAAAAAGTCAATAACTAAAATGGATGAATTGATCGGTTCACTTAGAGTATACGAGATAAAATTGAACCAACGAAAGTCCGAGTCATCAAAATCATTTGATAAGTCTATTGCTTTCAAATCAATTGAGTCACATATAAATAATGATGAAAGTAATAGCGATAGTGAATTAGACGATGATTTAATATTAATAGCTAGAAAACCTAGAAGGTTTTTCAAATGGGCAAATAAGAATGAAAAAAAATCTTCTTCCTCTTCTCAACTTAGGAGAAATAATTCAAATAACTCTAATAATAACAAGTGGTATAAAAAGGAGTTTAAATGCTACGAATATGACCAAAAAGGACACATTTCATATGACTGTCCGACAAAGAAGTAGAATAATAATACTAACAATAAACAAGACATGGAGCCCTAATGGTCCAAGACAAAAGAGCCCAAGATAAGAAAATGCAAAAGGGCAATGAAGGCAAGCACATGGAGCGACTCCTCCGACTCAAAATCAGAAAATGAAGAAGCTCAAGTCTGTTTCGCATCCAGCGAGGTAATTTCTTCATTCGATGTAGATTCTGATAATGAATTGTCTTTCGATAAAATGTACAAAAAGGTTTTGAAGATGCATGCTCATCGTAAAAGGTTGTCTAAAGAGAAAAAGAAAGTAATTGAAGAAAATGACAAGTTAAAGACATCCAACTTGGAATTTTCTGATCAATTAGATACTTTTAAACAAGAGTCTACCAATACTCTTGATTCTTTAAAGATTAAAATTGAATCATATCGGAAAAATGAACAAACATTAAAAACCGAAAACAGCTTGTTAAAAACTAAGTTAGATAATTGTGAAAAAGAAATTCTCAACTTAAACGATCTAAGTTAGACTTAGAAAAGATGTTAGAACAATTTAAATCCGGCATAAATATGCTAGACACACTCTTATCATCACAAAAATATGGAAATAATAAAACACGGTTAGGATATAAATAAGAAAGTGTCAAAGTAGATAAACATACTAAGTTTGTTTCATCTAGTACAAAAATACCTTACAAAACAGGGAAAATAAATTCAAATCTGCCTACTACTTCTCTTTCTACTCATTCTAAGAAAAAAATGCTACATGTACCTACAAAAGAAACTAGGAAAAATTTTGAACTAGAACACATAAAATGATGCTTATATGTATATAAATGTGTCTAGACAAAAAAAACAGCAACCAACTTATTATAATGCATATAAAAATAATCATAGGCAATTATCTTATTTTCCTTATAAGAATGCATATGACCATACATACATAGCACCACATAAAAAAAATCATATGCCTTACACTCACTATCAAAGTCGACCAAAACATAATGCACATAAACCAAGATATAACATCTATCACAATATATCTTCTTTTAAATGGATTGGTCAAGTACATGTTAATCCGTTGTATTCAACTTATAATAGAAGATATGTGCCAAGAATGTACATTCAAGTTTGGATACCCAAAAGGTATATAAACAAGGATGATGCCCCTAACACTCAAGGACCCAAATAAAAGATACCTAAAACTTTGTCTCTTTTGTAGGTAAATCATAAAGAATGCAAAAACGAGAAAAGCCAAAGAGTTTAAAAATTAAATGGTTTTTAGACAGCGGATGTTCAAGGTGTATGACGGACAACCCCAAACGATTCACCGAACTTGAACATGTTGAAAATGAAGGAAAACTGACACTCGGTGACAACAACAAAGGAAAGGTTGTTGGAAAAGGAACAATTGGAGACACTAACACATTTCAAATACGAAATGTGTTTTTTGTAAGCAATCTTTCTTACAATTTATTAAGTATTTTGTAACTTATAGATTCTGGTTATCATATTTCTTTTCTTCCTGATTCTTGTGATATAACAAATGAAAAAGGAGAAATTGTGCTAAAAAGAAATAAGGATGGTAACATTTACACATTATCACTAAATAACATGTTAGATGCTTGAAAATATGTTTGTTGATCAATGAGAATGTATATCTTGAAATGAATGATAAAACTCAACTTAAACAATAAAATAATATTGAAAATATGTTTGATGATGGTGATGTATTACTTGAGCCTGTACATGATCATATAGAACCAATTCCACTGTAACAAGACGCGCATGAACCCTTAGGCGAAACAAATCAAGAAATTTTTCAATTGGAAGATAATCAATCTAACTTACAAGATATTCCAATTGTATATGATAATGTTCACACTAACGAAACTTTTAAACAAGATGAAGGTGAACCTAGTCAAACTAGGAATTGATGGCTTATAAAAGATAAGCATAAACACCCTAAAGATTTAATCATTAGGTGTCCGAATGATGGGGTTAGAACACGTAGAAACATAAGTCAAGCCAAAAGGCATGGTTTAATATCTCACTTAGAGCCTAAGAATATTAAGGAAGCCTTAGGTGATATATCATGGATAAATGCCATGCATGAGGAGTTAAACCAATTTACCTAAATCAACGTGTGTGGTTCAGTACCTAAACCCGAAAATAAGTCTACAATAGTACAAAATAGGTATTTATGAATAAAATGGATGAATAAGGAAACATTACAAGAAATAAGGCTAGGCTAGTCGCACAAGGTTATAATCAACAAGAAGGAATTAATTATGAAGAAACCTTTGCACCCATTGCATGACTAGAAGCAATTAGATTATTACTTGTTATTGCAAGTCTAAGCAACATCAAACTCTTCCAAATGGATGTTAGAAGTGCGTTCTTGAATGGGTACATCAAAGAAGAGGTATTTGTCAAACAACCCCCTGGATTCGAAGATCGAAAGAATCCTAACCATGTATACAAGCGTAAGAAAGCTTTATATGGTTTGAAATAAGCTCCAAGAGCTTGGTACAATAGATTTTCAAACATTATTATTGCAAATAATTATCAAAGGTGGACCATAGACAACACATTATTCCTAAGAAGAAAAGATAATGACCTATTAATAGTTCAAATTGTTGAGAAATATGTTTGGATAATTTTCAAGGTCATGATTTTAAGTGGCGAATACTTAAAAATGTCACATATGGTGTTATAAGTGATTAAAAGTTGAAAAAGTTGAGAAAACTGACATCGATCTCTCAGGTTGTTGCACTTCGATCCCTCAAATCGATCGATCCATGTAAGGCAGAGAAAATTCAAGACCTTACTCTGAGACATCGATCTCTAAACCTGAGACACATCTATAGATCGATGTATACATCGAACCCTCGCTTCAATCGATCGATGTAAATCAGAGACAAACTCAGAAACTCACTGTGAGACATCGATCTCTGAAGCTGAGGCACTTCGATCAATCGATGTCTAGCGTTTTTAGAAATATTTTTCTAAAATGTGATAAAGTGGTTGTTTTCATTTATACATGATTTATGTATGTTCATTATGTGGATATTATGTGTTTTTGACGATTATAAATAACTTGTGACTAACGTGCCTTGGAAGTTTCTACAACTACCCAAAAAGGGCAAAATTGGTATATTGAGTTTTGTAGGAACATGATATGATGGAAATACTTTAAGGACTTATTCTCATCTTATGTATCATGACAAAGGTGTTATTACATTTATTTCTGACCTTCGGGGTCATTTCTGGAGTTTTCTGTCACCAGGGGCATTTTGGTCATTTTTACCCTTGAGGGTATTTTTGATATTTTCACTCAAGGAATCTCTTGAGTATATTCTTATCTTCATTCTGGAGTTGAGTTATGTTTATCTTGAAGATTATATGGTGGTTTTATGTTATTTTTCTCAAATGATGATATTATCGACAGTAGCGAGATATGTGACGGGTTGTGATGTCACATTCTATTTCTTTCTTGAAGAACTTCTCCTATATGTTATTGGAGTATATTTATCATCATATTTCAGAGAATTTAAAGGTGTTCAAGGTATGAAAATAATCACAATATACAAGAAGCAATAATGGGAATTTTGGTGTTATATGTTGACATAATCTTGTCAACTATTATTTGTTGATTTCTTCTTCAAAAATCTGAGTTGATATACATATATATGTGTTGAAAAAATTGCATATTCAGGTGGAGATGATGTGTAATTCATTTTATAGCTTGGTGACAAGTGGACCAACCAAAAAGAAGCTAGTCGGCAAAAGTTGCCAACTAGGAAAATTAAAAGGTGGCCAACGGCTGCTACATGGTCTTTGGAGCTGATTTTTAGTTTGAATCTTTCATCTCCCACATGCCTATTATCTTGCCAAGGAGTTGAGGGGATAATGGAGTTGCTATGGCTATTATCCTACTACTTTGTCTTCATATTTTATTTACTATTTCAAGGTGGCAAAAACGGTCAAAAATAATATCCTAGGTGGACCAGTTATGCTGCTTCATTTTTCCATGTGTACAAGGTGATTAAGTGGTCAACCAATGATGTGAAGACACTTAAGCATTGATGATGTAGATGGTGACACATTGGAGTTCTTATCTACAAGGCTCAACTCACACTTATAGGAGGCAAAGGTGAAGGAGAAGAACACACTTGAAGCTCACTTGAAAGCAATAGTTGATTTGTCTAGCTATCTTCTTCTTGTCATTCTTGTTCCATTCTTTGTAGCCAAAGTGTTCTTGTTGTATTTGTTGGAGAGCTACAAGCCTCTTGCGCTTCATTTGTAAGATTGATTAGTCAAATCTATAAGGCTACATCAATAGGTGGTAGAGGTGTTGCAACTAAGTGTTGCATAGAAGGTGTTCATCCAAGTCTTGAATAGGGTTGGTGTTTAACCCATAGATCAAGCTTGGTTCTTGTTGTAATTTGGTTCATAAGATAGTAAAATCCAAGGAAATGTGTTCCTTGAGACTGGACTATGTCACATTGACTGAACCAGGATAAATTCTCGGTGTTCTAATCTTGCTTCTACATTACGGCATTCTGTCCGTTTTTTACTGCAGTTTTCACAAAACTTCTCATGTTTTGCAAAAATAGCTAAGCACTTTCAAAATTCATGATTTTTGATGGAGTTATACTTGAGGCTGTTAGATTTCATTTGAAATAAGAATAATTTGATTTGAGCAAGGGAAAGTTAGTCTTTCAAACGTTGCAAGATAACTGCTTCAATCTGGCTGCAAGCTGGCTAGTTTTCATAAAACTTGAATTCTGTTTTAACCAAGAATTGTTCAAGGTCAGGGACTTTTGGAAAAATAAATTAGACATCCTAGGGAGTGTTTTGACATAAATTTCAACCTTTTTGGTTAAGTATTCAAAGAGAAACACATTTTCCAATTTCAGCAACATTCTGTCTAATTCTGTCTAGATTGACCATCTGAATTTGTTTATTTGTTTGAAGGGTCAAACGATCTTATTTGTAGCGCCCCGCACCGGGACTTCACTAAGGAGAGTACAAAGTGTCATGCACAACATGCGAAGATTCATAACTTAAGTCATGGACTCTCATGTTAACATCTAACATAGTAGCAAAATTCTGGCAGAATTAAAACTTTTGAAACAAAGATGCATACCGAAATATGAAATCCCCAAACATTAGTCCAACACAACAAGATAAAACCGAAATCCCAAAGGTTCCAACATAGTCCATAATACAAACATCATATCAGCACAAAAGTCCTTAAGCATCGTCTCTTTCTGACTTCTTTATCTATGGGTACGGCACTCTCGGCTCATCCTCGATCCACTCAACCTTAGCATTCTCTGGCTCTGGGGAAAAATAAAGGTGTAAGTGATAAAAATCACCCAGCAAGTATACAATAAAAACTAACATGAAATAAATAAAGAATCATAACGTGAATGGAAAACCCCAAAGTACCTCAAATGTTAATTCATATATGACCTTTAATCCTTAATCTGCTTGAAGATATAGCCTAGCCATAATTTAAGTAATACCATACTGATAATATCATATGCCTCATAACCTAATCGTTCTAACATGCAAAGTGCACATGAAATATGTAGGATGCAGTGTATGATGTCATGTCGTGTCAAAATCATCATTTGGTCCCATAAAATAACATATCCGAAAACAGAGTGTCAGATCAATTAACCCTAGATCTGAACGGGTCCAGAACATGTCATCAGACCAATTAACCCCGGGTCTGGGACGGGTCCAGAACATATCATCAGGCCGATTAACCCCGTGCATGTATCGGGTCCAGAATATATCATCGGACCAATTAACCCCGGGTCCGGAACGGGTCCAGAGTTTATCATATCATCAGACCTATTAACCCCGGGTCTGGAACCGGGTTATGAGCATGCTAAGCCGGCAAGGAAGTCATAAAACCTTTCTTTTGAAAATCGTGGGACCATAAACAACTTACATGCATTAACGAAAACTTGCTTGCTTGAAAGGAGCTTATGTGCATACAGAAAATTTAGAAAATCAGATTCATGATGCACGTGATCATGCATGATACATGGGATGAAACGCGATGCAAGTCGTGGCATGAATCATCTTAAAATTACTTAGAACATGACATAATTCCCATGAGCTGGAAATTTCCAGAATTTACGTTCTGTTCATGAGTGCTCCAATATAACAAATTAGACCTATTTTTATAATCTTTTGCCTTACATATGAATAATGGGGTACTATCTACATGCCATAAAATTTTTGTGACATTTAAAGATGAATAAGACCCTTAAATCGTTAAATTACTAAAAAGTTTATGCTGAATCCAGCAGTACAGTACCCATCTTTTCCTTAATTTCCAAGACCATAAAATCTTAATTAATTTGGGTCAATACCTGGGAAACACATTAAACACATCAAGTATTAATATTCATGGGCCCAAACCGTTCATATAAGTCAAAATCCACAAGATTAAGACCTCTTAACTTATTCCATAATTCTGTCCAGTTTTCCAGTTTTGTAATGTCAAATTCAAATGAGTAGTTATCCATCAAAACGATAATTCCAATTTGATTAATTTATATGGACATGCTCATCTATGTCCTAAGTGATTACCACAAAAATTCCAGAGCAATCCAACGACTTTAAAGGGGTCATTTAATTACTTTCCCGAAATCGGTCACATGCTGATTTTGGAGTGACCAGCTTTACTAAAAATTTTATTGTGGCAAAACCATAATTTCTTTTTCCAAAATCCCAACTCACAGACGTCATGGACATGCAGGGCTAGCATCCTACCAAAAATCAGCTCATTTTCACTTTCCTAAGGTCTATTTTCAGGTCACACAATACTCTACATAAAACTGCCCTGCTCCAATAGTTTGGTCTTTTGTCACTTTTTCATGTTAAGTACTTACCAACTAACCTTATTCTTATAAAATAACTTATTAGCCACTAAATACACCCCTTTAACATGAATATTCCAGATTTCATAACTTTTGTTAAGTCACATATGTATAACCCCAAAACAGTTTGTAACTCACACATAACATTTATCACTCTTGCTCATTTTGCATTTTATAAAGTCTACCCTTGGTACAACTAATGCATGCATCACCTAGCTATCCTCACAGCCCGTTTTCTTGTGCCAAAAAGGAGTCATGTCACCTTTCAAATTGAGTACAAATATACTCATTAAACAAATCATTCAAGCATGCCAAAACAACTTTGTAAAATCACATATAGCCCACGTGTCATTTCATACTCCTCATGCTTAACACAAAATCCATTCTTTGCCAAGAATCAATTTGCTAGTCCATACATCATCCTAAAACAGCCCTCTTATCATATTGCATGTAGTCAAAGAACTCATCTTTAGAAGTATTATTCACAAGCAAGTCATTTTTCTTAAGGAACCACTAAGATCTTTAGCTTGACACTTAGTAGCTTCAACTAAATTCATATCTTAATAATAACTAATCATTCCTTAAATAAGTCATGAGAGTCTAGAGTATACTTGCCTCTTCAAGCTAGAACCTTTTCTTAGCTTGGATCTTGGATGAAATGAGTTGAAGTTTTCCTCCACTACATCCATGAAGCACACGGTTTTGAGGGAGGAAAAAGAGAAAATGTTAGCTACCATTTTAAATGAAAAATAGAGCTAACTTGATGCTTTGAATGGAGTTTGAAAGGAACTCAAACTATCAAGAGGCTTGCACCACTTAAAAGATTGAAAATCTTGTGCACTAGTGACCATGGAGGTCATGGGTTTGGGGTAGGGAAAAGGAACCAAGTGAGCTTCATTCTTTGAAATAGAGAATCCACTTAAGAAGCCTGGAATGAGACTTACCTAGATGCTTTTTTGAGCTTGAAAATGGAAGTAGTGTTGAATCACCTAGCTCCAAGGGCCGTGTAGTAGGAGATTGATGGTGATGAAAATAACTAAGTGTTCTTGCTTGTGATCTCCTTGAGGGTGTACAAGATGGTGGGGGAGAAGGAGCTTGTTGTTAAATTGAAGAAGGTTTCATGGGGTTAGAGGGAGAGGGGGCCGACGGTTTTGGTGGTCAAGGGGGAGGGAGACACGATGCATGAAAGAATGTAGGGAATCTTGGGGCTTTGGGTATCTTGACTACTTTTGTCCCCTCATCTTGCATGCTTGTTACTATTTTATTCTTTTGGCTCTTGCATGCTTGTTTTATTTTATTTTTCTTGTCTCTTGCATGCTTCACATTATTTTATTCTGTGAGTCTAAGACATCTTAGAAAGGTTAAGACCAAGGAGTCTTCTAGAACTCCTTGGTGGCCGAATTTTCTTAGGGTTTGGGGTGTATTAGTTTACTATTTCTCCTACCTTGTAGTTCATGCTTGTTGTTCTTTTCTTTATTTTATTGTTTATGCTTTGCATGCTTGCTTTGTTTTATTATTTAACTACAATCTAATTTGATATTTTAAATATTAAACATAGACTAGAATAATGGAGAGAGTTCTAGAGACACCCCCTTGAGTTGGCCGAATTCTTGGGCCTTGGGGAGGCATTTTTGTCCTTTCACATTTTTCCTAACACACATATATAATTATACCCTTATTTATATTATTTAATTTCCTTGTATATGATTTTAGGTTTGCTTTTATGAAAACCATTTAGGTTAGCTTTCTTATAAAAAGTAAATTATTCTAAGGTCCATCAAGGCCTTGTGGCCAAATTTACAAGGTCTTGGAGGGGCTAAATAGTCATTTTACGCACTCCACGACATCCATTTGTATAATTATACAGTATCTATCTTAAAGGAATTTAGGTAAAGAAGCACTAATATAACTTAATAAAATGCACTTGGAGAAATTATTATTTCATTACGCCACTTCATCATAGTTTCAAGTACATTACGGCAACATTAATTTTTGTCTAATTTTTGGACAGAGTCTTGTCAACACATTGAAGTTAACTTTTGGAAATTTTCATAATTTTTGAAGTTGTGTACAAGTATTTTTGAATTTTTCAAAAACGGGTTCTGAATCTGAGATAGTCTCAGATTCTGTTTTCAAAGGAGATTTTTATCAAGGGCAGTAGTGTAATTTCCGCTAACCACTATTCACCCTCCCCTCTAGTGGTGTTTATTGCAGGTGTACGGTCCAACAATTATATCAGAGCGAGGTTAACACCACTCAAAGAAGCAAGATTCAACACCATACCAACAAGAAAAGGCCAAGAAACAACATTTCAAAGTAGCCTGCTAATCTCAAGTTAAAGGTACAATACAATGGCCATAGTATCTCACAAAGGTGAGTTGCAAGGTAAGTCTACAAAACGTCCACCTCTTTTCAATGGAAATAATTTCGTTCATTGGAAACTTAGAATGAGGCTATTCTTAATGACTATAGACATCGATTTATGGTGTATAGTTCAAGATGGGCTGTACATTCCAATGAAAATTGTACAAGTTAATGGAGTTACACAACAAGTAGAAAAATGTAAAAGTGAATGGTCTTCCGAAGATAAAAAGAAAATGTCCATGAGTGCTAAAGCTATGCAATTACTGTTAAACGGACTAACGACTTTTGAAGCAGGATATGTGTCAAATTGTATAAGTGCACACGACATGTGGAAATCATTAGTATTTAATGCCTGAATGTACTAGCGGTGTAAAAGAGTCAAAAATAAACATGCTTATGTCTGAGCTTGAATCTTTCAAAATGTTGCCAAACGAATCCATAACATCTATAGACTGGAGGATTACTGACATTTGAGAAAACTTTAGTTCTGTTTTAACCAAGAATAGTTCAAGGTCAGGGCCTTTTCGAAACATAAACCAGACATCCTAAGGAGTGTTTTGACATAAAATTCAACCTTTTTGGTTAAGTATTCAAAGAGAAACACGTTTTCCAATTTGAGCAACATTCTGTGCGAATCATTTTATTTGTTTGAAGGGCCAACGATTTTATTTTTGTCTACTTTTTGGACAGAGTTTTTCAACACATTGAAGTTAAGTTCTGGAAATTTTCATGATTTTTGGAGTTTTGTACAGGGAGTTTTGAATTTTTTAAAAACGGGTTCTCAATCTGAGGTAGTTTCCAAGGGTAGTAGTGTAATTTCAGCTAACAACTATTCACCCCCCCTCTAGTGGTGTTTATTGCAGGTGCATGGTCCAACACAAATCTATGTACATGACATCATCTTTGGCTCAACCAACCCTACATTAGGAAAGGACTTCGAAGAGTGTATGAAGTCAAAATTTGAAATGTAATGGTAGGAGAATTGAACTACTTCTTAGCGCTACAAATTAAACAAACCCCTCAAGAAATCCACATTAGTCAACTTAAGTATGTCAATGATATGATTAAGAAGTTTGGATTTGAAGAGTTGAAACTAGCACCTACCCCATGAGTGTAGCACCAACCTAGACAAGGATGAAAATAGTAAACCTTTTGATGACACACTATATAGGTTTATGATTGGATCACTATTATATTTAACTGCATCAAGACCTGATACATGTTTAGTGTATGTACGTTTGCTAGGTTTCAGTCTTGTCCAAAAATGTTTCATTATAATGCAGTGAAAAAGATTTTTAGATATCTTCAACACACATCTTATTTAGGACTTTGGTACGATAGAAATGCTAAGTTGAAATTATACGTATTTAGTGATGCTGATTATGGTGGTTGCAAGATAGATAGAAAATCTACTGACGGTACGTGTCAATTCATAGGAAAAAATTTAATCTCTTAGTTTTCTAAGAAACAAGCTAGTGTAGCCCTCTCTACCACCAAAGCCGAGTATATCGTTTTAAGTTTATGCACTACCCAAATACTTTGGCTTAAACAACAACTAAGTGATTTTGGCATTATAATGAATAAGATTCTAATTTTCTACGATAACACGAGTGCGATCAATCTTTCTCGAAATCCAGTACTTCATTCTAAGGCCAAACACATAGAAGTTTCAATTGGTGCTCAATTGGCTTGGAGCATAGGTTAAGGGGGAGAGTATAAGTTGAGGGGGAGCACGATTATTAAAAACGTGTATCTAAAAAGAATTCGAGAGTTTGAAAACAACTGGTATAGAATTGATGAGTCTTTCAAAACAATTCAATTGGTATAAATTTGGTAGATATGTGATAAAAATTTGGTAAAGATTTGTGACAATAAAATCATGTAGGGTTACTTTGAAAATCATCCAAAAAGGGGAGAATGTTGAGAAATATGTTTGGATAATTTTCAGGGTCAAAATTTTAAGTGTTGAATACTTAAAAATTTCACACATGATTTTATGAATGATAAAAAGTTGAATAAGTGAAGAAAAATGTCATCGATCGCCGGGTTAATGTACTTCGATCAATCAATGTACATCGATTGATCCATGTAAGGAAGAGAAAACCAAGACCTTACTGTAAGACATGGATCTCTAAACATAAAAAACATCAATCGATCGATGTAGGTCAGAGAAAAACTCTGAACCTCACTGTGAGACATTGACATCTCATACAGAGGCACTTCGATCGATCGATGTCTAGGGTTTTTTGAAATTTTTTTCTAAAATGTGATAAAATGGTTGTTTTCATTTGTATATGCTTCCTATATGTTTATTATGTTTTTATTATGTGTTTTTGATGAATGTAATAATGTCTTGTGACTAATGAGCCTTGAAAGTTTCTACAACTTACCAAAAAGGGCAAAAATGGTATTTTAAGTTCTTGTAGGTGCATGACAGGGAGAAAGTCATACAAAGACTTCATTATTTCCTATTCATCACTATGAAGATGTTTTCACATCTATTTATGACCATCATGGTCATGTTTGGAGATATCTCTCACCAGGGGTATTTTTGTCATTTTACCCCCCAAGACAGTTCGGTCATTTTATCCAAGGACATGTCTTGAGTATCTTATTATCTGCATTATGGAGCTCATTTATGGTGTTCTTGAAGATCATATCATGGTTTTCTATTCTATATTATTATTTGATGATATTATCGATGGTGGCAGGATATGTGACGGTGTTCAATGTCACATTCTATTTTTTCTTGAAAGCCTTCTTATACATATTGGGGATTCTTATTCATCATGTTCCAGAGATTTTAATGGAGTTATTGGTGCAAAATTCATCACAACATACAAAGGAGAAAAAGTGGAAATTTTGATATTATATGTTGACATAATCTTGTCAATTCTTATGTATTATTTTCTCTTCAAGGATTCTGAAGTTGTACACATATTATGGCCTCCAAAACATGATTATACAGGTGAAAATGATGGTGTATTTATTTTATGACACAATGACAAGTGGACCAATCAAATACAAGATAGTTGGCAAAAATTGCCAACTTGAAAATTTCAAACTCAAAGGCAACAGCTAGAAGGCCGTTTTGGAGCTGATTTTTGAGTCACATGGCAGCCCTCACATGCCCTATTCTCATGGTAGGAAGTTGAGGTATTCTTGTGATATATTCTCTTCTTATTATCTTCATTTTGCAAAGGATAATCAAGACATTTCCATGGTGAAAATTCTAGCCAAAGCTAAAACAAGGGTGGACCGATCATGTTTCTTTATGTTGCCAAGTGTACAAGGTGATTATGTGGCTAACCAATGACGTGAAGACAACTAAGAGTTAATGATGAAGGCTTTGACACATTGGAGGTCTTATCTTCAAGGCCTATTTAACACTATAAATAGGGAGCAAAGGTGAAGAAGAGAACACACAACTTTGAAGCAAACTTGAAGATCATTCTTGCTATTCTCTTCTTCTTGATTCATTATTTGTGTAGCTAAGGTGTTTCATTTCTTGTTTTTGTTTAGCTAAATTATACACGCCTCTTGTGTTGTTTTTGTAAGATTGATTAACCAAATTTATAAGGCTACATCAATAGGTGGTAGAGGTGTTGCAACCAAAGTTGCATAGAGGTGATCATCCAAGTCTTGAATAGGGTTGGTGTATAACCCAAGGATCAAGCTTAGTTCTTGTTGTATTGGTGTTCATTTTATAGTAAAGTTGGAGGAAAGTTGTTCCTTGGGACTGGAGTAGGTCACATTGGCCGAACCAGGATAAATACTTGGTGTTCTTTTCTTCTTCCTTTACTATTTTCTTCCTGTTTTCGCTGCACTTTTCATCTAACTTCACACGTCTTGAAAAAATAGCACAAAATTTTCAAAATTCGTATTTTTGGTGGAGTCATATTTCAGACTGTTAACTTTCATTTGCAACAAGAATAACTTGATTTGGGCAAAGGAAAGTTAATCTTTCAGTCTTTGAAAAATAACTGCTTCATTCTGGCTGCAATGTGACCAGTTTTAAGGAAACTTGTATTCTGAATTTATCAAGCATAGTTTCAGGTCAAGCCTTTTTGAAATATAAACTAGACATCTTAAGAAGTGTTTTGACATAAAGATCAACCTTTTTGGTTGAGTAATTAAAGAGAAACACATTTTCAAAGTTCAGCACTATTCTATCCAATTCTGTCCAGATTGATCATCTGAATCTTTTTATTTGTTTGAAGGGCCAAAAGATCTTATTTTTGTCTCATTTTTGGACATCACCTAGTTAAGTCATTGAAATTAATGTCTTAAATGTTTCATAATTTTTGGAGTTTTCTACACTGACTTTTGAATTTTTCAAAAATGTTTTTGAATCTGAGTAGTTCTTAGATTCTGTTTTCAAAGGGGATTTTTATTCAAGGGTAGTAGTATAATTTTTGCTAACCACTATTCACCCCCTCTAGTGGTGTTTATTTCAGGTGTGCAGTCCTACATCACTGAGCCAAAAGTCAAGCCACTCGAGAGACACTCTACTAAAGAGAGAGATCGCGGAGTTTGACCTTGATATAGTTGATACGGCAGAGAATGTTTTGGCAGCACTGATGATCATGCCGATCTTAATGGAGCGCTTGAAAGAGGCCCAGAGAGACTATGAAAATTTGTGTAGTATCCGAGATAGACTTCAAAGGGAGCCAATTGAGGGGTTTCAAATATCCGATGATAGCAATTTATGGTTCCAGGGACGCTTGTGTGTCTGAATCATGAAGCGTTGAAGAAAGAGCTATTGAAGGAGTCGCATAATACTCGCCTATCGATACATCTGGGAACTACTAAGATGCACCAAGACATAAAGAAGAATTATTGGTGGTACGGAATGAAGCACAAAATTGCTAAGTTTGTCACCCGATGTTTGGTATGTCAACAAGTGAAAGCCGAACATCAACGTCCTGAAGGATACTTACAGCCATGTGAGATTCTGGAGTGGAAATAGGAGCACATCACGATGGATTTTGTTGCAGGTCTCCCTAAGACAAGAAATGGAAACGATGTAATTTGGGTGATTGTTGATTGTTTGACAAAGTCTGAGCACTTCATACCAGTATCGAGTGAAGCGACGATGGAGAAGTTGGTGACTTTATATGTTGATAACATTGTCAGTCTACATAGAATGCCGGTAAGCATTGTATCAGACAAAGATCACAGATTTACATCTCGATTTTGGACGGTATATCAGAGACTTATAGGGACCGAATTGCGACCTGTATATACTCATAAATATGAGGTGTATATAGTGGTGTGACGTTGACATACGTTTATAATATATATGACGTGTCGGTGGAACGTCGGAATATAAGTATATAGTTTGTCGTAAAAAAATATGGATATATAATATGTATATGTATATGGCCTGTATATAACAGTGTGGAGAGGGAACTTTCCATTCCAAATTTGTTGCCAAATAGCTTTCTCCAAATATATCCCAAATATGTCTTCATTTAATGAACTAGTTAGTTCATCTCCTTAACCACTTCACTTAATGAACTAGTTTAGTTCATTAATTATTGTACTTGAAAATATTATAAAGACAACAAATGTTTGTCATATGATGTAAGCCTTAATTCTTCATGGCTTGTTAGTACGACAACATTATATATAAACATGTAAAGCATTTTTATCATGTGCATATTTCAAGTGACACTGATTTCATGCATTTCGTAAATACATAACATTTAAATCATACATTTTCTGAATTACTCAAACTCCGATTTCTCAAAAAATATATTGCGTAGTTGGGTTTGGTTCCAAGCAAACCGGCCGTCTGAGCATACTGACTATGCTGTAAAGAGCTAGGCCGCTCGGACACATATTGACCGCCAATTGGGCCATCCAGGCACATATTGACTATGCTGTAAGAACCTATGCCGCCTGGACACATTTGAGCATTGGAGAACCGAAAGTGTAAATCTTGCAATATAAGTTAGTTGTAAGGTAAACGCCATGGCCATTGCATTGCATCCGTAAGATAGAATGTCGCATATGGATATCGGAAGGGGTAATCGCATATGGATATCGAAAATGGATATCGATATTGGATACTAGAAGGGGTAATCGCCTATGATATCAGAAAACAGGAAATGGAAAATGAAATATGAGAAATGAAAAATGGAACATGAAATGGAAATGGATAAAGGATAAATGGTTGTCGAGTCCTTGCATTCATGATTTAGAAAAAGTTGCATCACGGTTTTTGGGTGTACTGACTTTTGTGTGCGATGAATAAGTTGTGTGTGATTTACTTGCTTCATTGTACAGGAAGGACAAAAAGGTAAAATTATTTGCGAAGAGAAGCATGCTATTTTATATTCTGTTATTTATTTATTTTATTTACACTTGTTTCGCCGTGTATGATCTCATAGTAAATATAGTCAGTTTACTCCCCACGTTATAAATCATATTTGCAGATTCTCAAGATTACGAGCTAGTGTACGTCGAGGATGACCAGGAGTGGGGATACTGAGATATTGGGCTTGAGGATTTGATCAAAGATTTAGTGGACTTTATTTTATTCAGTTTGGATAGTTTGTTTTATTTTGATTTTGTAAACCCTAAACTACAAGACATTGACTTTTATTAATGACATTTATTTCAAGATTTTAATGTGTATCGCTTCCGTTGATATCGATTTGCGCTATTATACTGATGTGTAATGGATTGTATGGACTCCTTGTATTTTTCTTAACAAAATACGGCAGATGAGTCATTTCGAGGTCTAGGACTCGGAACAGATCGTTACAATTGATAAGTCACAATCAAATCCTAAAACACACGGAAAGTGTCCCAAAGAGCTACAATGACGAAAACGACTTTAAATATGTGAAAAACATGAAGTATGAGCGTATAATGGATAGAATAGCTACAGAACTATTCTAAAATGGCTCAAAATAATACTAAAAGACATGCCTAAAAATGTGACTTATTAGACTCTCATACGACTACGACCAACCCATCAAATGTTTAGCCAAATGCGTTCCCAGCTGCACGAAATCATCAGGAAAAAGACTTGTCTATGTTCCTGCGAGCATTGGTCTAGCAATTGTCTATTAACTTCAAATCAAGAGGCTATTGGGCCCGTGATTAGACGTTTCTCTAAGAGCAATAAGCCTAGGTTCACATAAATAACAGAGCTCGACACTTTCGTGTCTCAATCTAGTCAATTAGATATAAGTAACAATTAAATTTGTCTTACTATATCAAACTGTGTTTCCTTCCAAATTTTTGACTTTGAAACCTAATGAAATAAAGTAAAATGACTAACTAAACGTTTCTTACAATGTGAAGTAACAGTTGATCGATACAGCTTGAAGCAATTTTCATGATGGGTCATCAGGAAATAACCTCTGTGTGTTTCTAACACATAGGGATAGTTGTGTGCATCTGACTTCACCATACACCACCACAGACGAGAGACTCTAAAGCATGGAGTAATGTTGTTGTTACGATATACAACTGTTATGCTTCTAGAACACAAAAGAAATATAGTCTTATCAAATATACGTGTTGTAACAATGATCATATCGCATGACAACAATACTTAAAACTGAAATGTTTCTTTAAAATTGCAAGGCATCTGTTTTTTAATTTATATACATAGACATACCCATCTACGTGACTAACACGAAAGGAACCAGTTGGTTGAATAAGCAACGGCTCGACAACATTTAAAAAGTTAGATACAGACTGATACTTTTAACCACAAATAGCTAAGCCAATAGCTTAGTTGCATAAATCATACACTGATGAAAATGTTTCAATAAAACTAATATTTTACTAAAATATTTCCCAAAAAAGCGTATGGTTTCACAAATTATTTTAACAGAAGAAATAGCTCTAAAAAACATAAAGTCTTCCGAGGTTTTAGAAGAAACTCACCTCGGGTCCTTGTTAGTTCAATCCCCGAAATTCTGTTGGCACTTGAGTCAAGATCTACGGTAGCACTCCGCTCCCGAACTCTAACTTCGGAAATAGTACACCCGCCGTAGTCTACTAAGAGGACTACAAGGCGTCGCTACAAATTCCTTACACGTCAACATGTGACGTAGAAATCAGTCACGGAAACGTCATAATTAAAACTTTAAAATAAATACATTCCCAAATAAGACATACCAAGTATAGGAACAAGTAATCTCAAAGCACAAGTCACTACAACATACATAATATCCCAAGCACCTCATCAATAATCTGAAAGTCTCAATCAACATCCTCTAGCAAATGTCATATAAGTCCATCAACATCCTCACACGACATCGTTCTCTGTGTAAGCATACCCTAACTTCTCATGCCTGCAAAACTGGTGAGTGGTCGTGTGAGCCAAATCAACAGGCTCAGTAAGCAACCTACATATACCCGTTATGGGAAATATACATGCAGAGGCAAATACAGATAACATTTATAGTTAACATACATGTCCTTAGTCCGCAAATAATTTCACTTTATTACCTTTAACAGCTAACAGATCGAGAATATTCAAAAAATCAGTAAATCCATCAGCTCAATTTAAATTATCATAATGTGTGCTCTTCTCAAATATGACATACACAACAAACAAATAATCACATAATAAAGAAGATAACAATACATGCCAACGGAGTAAATAAACTGCGAAAAATAAGTCATCCCCCATAATAATGTGCAACTTAATGATGCATCCCTATCTCTACGTGTCACACGCAACAAAGGTCATGTCATGCGATATGTCCATATCTCTAAAGGGCAATGCATGATCCCATGACCTACAGAGTGGTTGTGGGTCGTCCCCACCCATAGTCAGCATCCTAAGTGCATGTGGCTCTCAACCACCATACACCATTCTGAGTGCATATGGCCTATATCCACAGTACACCATCCTGAGTGTCTGTGATCCATACGTCACGACCCGCCATAAATACGATGCGCTTGCCATGAATGCAATACAAATTCCACTTTAATATATAAATTATGTTCTGGGCTGAGACCTGCCTCCTCAACCAGCCAGGCTCGGACGGCCTGCCTTGCCCAGCTCTCTTCTCTTTCATCTCATTTTCATTTTTATTCTCATTTTTGTTCTTCTCGTCTTTTCTTTAATCTGGTGCATCCACGCTCATACATACGCACAATGCACATGTACATACATGTATCTAATTTACATATGTAATCAGATATCTCACATAATACACATAACTTTCATATACACAAATACAAATATACAACGAACAATATACCAATGCATGGTAAACATAAAAGGCATAGATAGACTACTTACCTCTGATGCATGACAACATAACGAGCACAAACAGACCATTTACCTCTCATGCATGACAACATAATGAGCACAAATAAACCACTTACCTCTGATGCATAACAACATAACGAGCACCAATAGACCACTTGCCTCTAATACATGACAACATAACGAGCACAAATAGACCACTTACATTGAATCCGGTATTCACTTCCTTCTCTTCTAGGCTCGAATCTAAACAATTGTAGTATAAAAATCAATACCTAATAATAAAAGTTAATTTGGCTTACCTAAAATACTTAGTTCATAGCTTTCCATTATGTCATACCAACATTTTTTTTAGGGCAATGTAAATTTTATTAAAATGCCTCACTTATGGCTAAGGAATCCCTTATTACAAGAAATCATCATATGAAAAGAGATAATGTAAATAACTAATGAAGGCTAGTGTCCATTCGCATATGATATGCCGCATTAAAACTTTGCCAAGAAAAACCACCCTTGTGGATAAAACCTTGGCGAAGGAAAAAGCGTACATATTTATGCGAATAGAATGTGTAGCCAATGATACATAATGAGCGGTGGAAGGTTGACGGCGAAAAGATTATTCTTGAAGGAGCCACCTTGAGATAAAGTTTGCTACCATGCATCCGAAGAAGAAAGTCAGCACCAATGTGTCTTGATGAATGATTTGATCCTCGCAGAAAGAATGTGAAATATTATGTATTGGCAAGATGCTGTGAGATAAGTCCAGTAGATGGCGTCGTAGAAAATACATACCCATTTCGCCTTGATTCTAAGTGAACCAAGGCGTTCCAATCGTGTCTTGTACTCCTACACAATGTTTGTGATGACATCCTACGCATAATGCTCGTCTCTCCACGGGATTCCATATGGATGTCATGGCGTCCACATCAACATTGGACAACAAAGCAAAGGTTAATCTGTCGCATGTACTCATAAACAAAATAATAAAGACAAGCTTAAGAAGGGGAAAAGAGCACCAATGTTGCCCAAATGACAGTGTAAGACGATTTTATAGTAAACTGCCCATTAGCGTCTGGTTGCCAATATAATTCATTATCCACATGCTCTATTTGCGATTCCATGTACTCATTTATGTGACATATTCTCTTCCATACCAGGGAGTCATAGATGTGTGCGTATATAGATGCGCGATTACCATATTTGTGACGACAGAAAACCGCCCATAAGGTTGAAGAGTGAAAGCATTTCCACCAGAGTTGGCAATCATATGCCTTCTGAACATGTATCAAGCTACGAATACCTAATCTTCCATCCTCTAGAGGCATGCATAATGATGGCCATGATCTCCAATGATGTTGGTCATTCCAAAGAAATGAGGCCATTTTTCCATGAAGAACCTCTATAACGCTTTTTGGAAGTCTTGAGCTAGCAATAATATGTATAGGCATGGAACTCAAGATGTGTTTTAATAAAACGAGTCTTCCCGCCATTGAAAGTAATTTATTTGACCATGTCGTAAGCTTGGTTTCAAAATGAGAAATAAGTGACGTGCAGTAGCTGGATCGATTTATACCTTTATACAGAAATGAACCAAGATATTTGGTTGGCAGTGAAGATGATCGCATGTTTAGTATAGAAGCCGCATCGCTATGTACTCCTTGACCAGATACCACCTGACTTTTATGATAATTGACTAACTGTCCTAAGGCATGCTGATATTCCATTAAGAATTTGCGAAACTTTGTCAAATTGGATGCTTGACCATTTAGAAATATTAATAAATCATCCGCAAAGGCCAGATATGAAATGCATGGAACTTGGCCAGCAGCAAAGCATTTAAGTTCGCCTGAGTGGGATAATGACTTCATGCCTCGCGAGAAGACTTCTGAGGATAAGATAAACAGTAATGGGGATAGCGAGTCTCCTTGCTTCACCCCACGTCGTATCGTAAACTTGTCCGTATGCTTGCATTAAGAAGGATTGAGCACCAAGTAGCACCCAGATTGTTTAAAATAATTCTGATGAATCTCCCATCAAAACCAAAACGACTTAATAGAAGCTGCAGATATCTCCAATTAACTCGGTCAAAGGCTTTGGCCATATCAAGCTTGACTATGGTGTGGCCTCCCCTTGTTCGCTTATCTAATAAGTGCACTATCTCCTGTGCTAGAAGAATTTGTTCCGTAATGCCTTAGCCTTTCATAAAGCCAGCCTGCTCAGGTGAAATTAAACGCAGCAATAATTTACCCAGTCTAGTGGCCATCAAACGTGTAATTACTATGGAAATAAAATTTGTCAAGCAGATTGGCCTGAAATCCCCAAAGGTCTGTGGATTAGAAATTTTTGGGATCAGAATAATTGTTGATGCTGCTACCGTCTGTGGCACTCGGACTCCCAAGTAGAATTCCTACACTGCTTTATGTACATCAAGACTTATAAGGGACCAAAAATGTCGTTAAAAAGAGCCAGGGTATCCATCAGGTACCGCCGCACTTGAGGGATGAAGATCCCATACTGCCATCTTTGTTTCCTCCAACGTTGGAATCGCCAGCATCAGTGCATTATCCTCTTCAGTGAGAACAGTTGGTATATATTGGAGGATGTATTCACAATTTGTAGTCTGCTCCTCTGCGAAAAGAGCAGAAAAATATGTTGTTGCTTATGCCGCAATCTAATCATAATGTAAGCATTCTGTGCCGTCTGCTCTTAAGATCCTACGGATTGTTTGACATCTATGTTTGTCTTTAACGATGTGATGGAAATAAGATGTGTTAGCATCTCCATCTTGCATCCATTTCACATTGGCTTTCTGCTTCCAGTATAAAAATGCACGCGTTTGGGCCATCTTTAATTTGGCCATGCTGTGATGGTAAATTTCTCTATGTGTTAGTGATGGTTCATTGTCATATTCCTTGTCATGAATTGCAACTTCTGTTTCCGCTTGAATCACAGCATCAAATATATTGCCAAAGACATCCTTATTCCATTGTTTTAATTGTTGTCGTAGGCGGCGCAGTTTATCCGACAATCCCCACATACCCCCTCCTGTTGGAAAAGATCTCCAACGGTTTGTAACAAATGCCTCAAAATCCGGATGTGTCTACCCGACATCTAAATATCGGAAAGATGACGGGGCTCTTGCTCCGTCAATGTCACAAGTCAAATATAAGGGCGCATGATCAGATGAAGTACGAGAAAGATGTTGTAATAATGTAATGGGAAAGATATCCAAAAATGACTGTGAACACAACACACGATCCAATCGTCTTTGAACGCGACCCAAGCCATGTCCATCTGACCAGGTATATATAGAACCTTGATACCTTATCTCTTGAAGCTCACAGTGATCGATGCAACCATTAAAGTCTTGTAAGTTGTGAATGCTAGGTCTTGATCTGCCTCTATATTCCTCCAAAAACTGGAAAGTATTAAAATCTCCTCCTAATAGCCATGGTAAAGATAGTCGAGTGAAACAACTGTAAATCTGTCCACAGTTGACGCCTGGCTGCCACAGTGTGAAGGCCGTATACTGCTGTCAACCAAAATGATTCTCCCGTTGCTGTCCATTTCAAATGAAGAGAATGATTTTGAACTCCAGGCCGTTCATCCTCCAGAGAAAATAGGGAATCCTTCCAAAAAAACCAAATGTGATTATCCGAGGAAGATAAAGCTTTTGAAAAACCAAACTGCAAACTATAATATGTTAATTGTGTACTTCTTGCTTTTGGCTCTATTATGACTAGTATATGCAAGTGGCATCGTTGAGTTACAGAATGAATACGGTGCATTGAGGTACGAATACCCCCAACATTCCAGATTAAAATCTTCAATGAGACAAGTTGTCTAATGAGCTAGAGGGCTGCGATGAAAGTGACCTTGTGACACGAGAGGTTGATGGGAAGGTATGTTGACCATGTCGCAGAATTCTTGGCGGCGGCTCGTATGACATTGTAGATGCATCCATATTTTTTGTAATCATACGCGTCACATCTATGTATGCTGATTGAAATATATTAGCCATTTCATCATATAAACATTTGTCCTGATCATCCATCTGGTTTACATTTAAAGTAACATCCACTTCATTGTCTGAGTGTGCAGCAGAGTCTGGCTGCATGGGAAGGTCTCCCACAATGTAATCGTCCACACCATGCAACCGCGTGATGTCTGGCGTATCAGTCATTGAATCCAATACACAAAGATCTGGGGAAGCCTATAAGTCATCTTCTTTGGGAGCATTCGGAGCTGATGTTTCATGCGGCAGCTGAAATTCTGTGGAAGCCGCATCATTTGTTGTCATGATGGTTTGAGTATGTTGTACTTTTTAGGAGTCCATCGTTGTTTCTTATCATCTTCAGTAGGCCGATGGTGGCCCTATGTTTGAAGAGGCAAGTCATTCTTAGGTTTTCCACACTCAGATAATACGTGACCTAGTCTGAGACACCTAGTACAGTATGACGGTAGGTTTTCTACGTGACTTGCTGCATGGCGACCTTATTTAGTCCTTGGATATATATGCGTTATGGCAGTTCTTTAGAAACATCCAATTCCACACATATGCCCGCAACAGAAGGCTTAGCTGTTTGTCGTAGCCGAATCCAGTTTCATGGGGGTTCCAATCATACTTGCGATCTGAAAAGGGCGTCTTTCCGATGGTAATGGATTGGAAGTCCTGGGAAAGATACCCAAACTAAAACAATGGGAACTCCGATAGATGGATCATAATCTGGCGTCCATTTCGTTACTCTCATGTGTTTGCCTGATATCATCCAACTCTGTCGAGAGAAACAGCGGAAGTAGTTTTGTTCTTGATCAAAATGAATAATTATATGGGTGCTATCAAGAAGACCAACCTTGACTGATCCGGTAAAGCCTATGCGATCGATGGTGGAACGTATGGTGGCGAGAGGGGGACGACCATACCAGAATATGCCAACAAGTGTTAAACGGAATGGTGCAGCCAAAGAATATATTTCCTCGTTGGTGAATGAAATCATAGGGCTGCCGTTGAAGTGCTGCACTTGTTTCGGCGTGATCTATGTTGTCCCTGTCTAAAACAGAGACGCGTATGATTTTGTCAGGGCCTAAACCAGACGATCTGCGATCACCGGGTTATTTGGTGGTTGTGATTCTGACATTGAAAGGACCCGGTGCATAAGCGAAACGAGTACAGAGAATGGGGAAGAAGGGATTGCAGAATTGAGCGGATGCTAAACGATGAAAAATGGACTGCGGCAGACGGCAGTTTACTTTTTGATACTTTTTGATAGACCCATCCTCTTTCATTTTCTTCTAAAAAATCCACTTGCACCCGAGTGGTTTACTTTCCGGTGGAAGGTCAACCAACTCCCAAGTTTGATTCTGAAGAATCGAGTATATCTCATTGTTGATTGCCTCTTTCCTAAATGGTGCTTTTGGAGTTGACATCGCCTCAGAAAAGTTCCTTGGTTCATTTTCTACCATATAGGATAGAAAATCCGGTCCAAACAAAGTTGGCATTCTGGCACGCTTGCTTTGATGAAGCTCCTCAATTCCTTGAGGAGTCGCCTCACGCATTCGCTTACCAGATCTTATTTCTTCTTGACAAGGAAAGACATCTTCGAAGAACATTGCATTCCTTGACTCCATGACAACGTTTTCATGTATGTCAGCAATATCTGATTTGTGCGCCAAGAACCGATATGCACTACTGTTAGTCGCATATCCTATAAATATGCAGTCAACCGTTTTAGGCCAGATTTTAACTTGTCTTGGTTTAGGTACAACAACCTTTGCCAGACACCCCCACACTTTCAAGTATTTGTAACTAGGCTTGTGGTCTTTCCAATGTTTGTATGGGGTTCATCTATCTGCTTGGGTGAAATTCTATTCAAAATGACGTTAGTTTAGAGAACGACTTCCCCCTACAAGTTTTGAGATAAACTCGAACTTATCGACATAGCATTCATCATCTCTTTTAGAGTATGGTTTTTGCGTTTAGTAATACCATTTGATTAAGGTGAACGTAGTGCAGTCATTTGATGAATAATGCCATGTTTTGAGCAGAATTCATTAAATGATGTATCATATTCGTCACCTCTATCAACACGAATTGCTTTAGTTCGCTTGCTAAGTTGATTCTCAACTTCATTTTTATAGTCCTTGAAAGCATCAAGGGCCTCGTCTTTGCTACTTAGCAAATAGACATAACAGTATCGTGTGCAATCGTCGATAAAAGTTACGAAATACTTTTTACCACCTCTCGTTTGCATAAATTTTAAATCACACACATCGGTATGAATGAAATCCAAAGGTTCAGTGTTCCTTTCTATTGAAGGAAATGACACCTTTGCCATCTTCGCTTCAACACATATTTGTTATTTTTTATTATCATAATTTAATTTGGGCAACAAGTCAAGGCTAACCATTCGTTGTATTGGCATATAATTAACATTTCCCAAATGAAAATGCCATGAACAAGAAGACTCGAGCATGTAAGCAGAAGAGGAAACATTCTCATTAGCCTATGTGGGCAAATCTCTTTTGGGTACAATAGTTATGACATTCAATTTAAACATCCTATTGGATAAGTACCCTTTCCCCAAATACATACCGTTTTTCGAAAAAATAACTTTATTGGATTCTAACACTAGTCTAAAACAATGCATGAATAGAAGAGATCCAGATACTAAATTCTTCCGAATGTCGGGGACGTGCAGCACGTTCTGCAGAGTCAAATGCTTCCCTGAGGTGAGCTTCAAAACAACTTTTCCCTGGCCTTCGATCTTCAATGAGGCAGAGTTCCCCATGTAAAGTTGTTTGTTGTTCCCGGGCTGGTATTCCATGAACATCTCTCTGTTGGAGCAGACATGTCTAGTGGCGACAGTATCAAGCCACCATTCACGCATGTTTCCCATAGAAATGCATTCTGAGACCACGTCACAAAGGTTCAGATCATCCATGGCATCAACGGTGTTCGCCTTTGCCTTGATCTGCTTCTTCTTGAACTTTCTGCACTCGTTGCTGACATGCCCCCTGAATGCCACAATTGTAGTATTTCCCAGTGAAGTTCTTGGCTATCTTCTTGCCTTTCTTGTTCACCCCGAGTTGGCCCTTCTCTTTCTTGGCCCCTGCAACATGGGCCTTGGCCTGACCAACACTTGACTGCGGCTTTCATTCAGATCTTCCAATGTCATTTTCTTTCTCTTGTGCTTGAGATAACTTCTGAATTCCCTCCACGAAAGAGGTAGATTCTCAATCACTGTGGCCACGACGAAAGATTCACTGAGCAACATGCCCTCCTCTTCCATCTCGGCAACCAATGTCTGAAGTTCCTCAACTTGAGAAACAACAGTGCGAGAACCAGACATTTTGAAATCCAGGAATTTGCCGACAATAAATTTCTTAGTGCCGGCATCTTCTGTATGGTTTTTCTTTTCCAATGTCTGCCGCAAAGACTTTGCGGTTTTGTACGTGCAGTACAAACCATACAAGAAGTTTTCCAAAAAACTCAGAATATGGCTCAAACAAACATAATTGTTGAAGTTCCATGCTTCAACAGAAACTTTGTTCGGCATATTCTGGGTTTGGTCCTCCACTGGATCCACCACAGATGGGTCCTCGGTCATAAAGGTAGCCAACCCCATGGTAGTCAAGAAGAACAACATCTTCTGCTGCCAGCGTTTGAAGAAACTTTCACTGAACTTCTCCGGTTTCTCCACTTGGGCCACCGCAAGACCCTGAGCAGGAGGAGCATGCATCTTCACCCCAGCATTTGGTGCCATTAGGGTATTCCTGTGTACATCTGCGTCTTGAACTAAGCTAGAGCTTGCATTCTACATCAGGTTTCTATAAGATCAGAAACAAACATGAACCAGTGCAGAATCAAAACGAATACATCTTAAGAATCGTTGGGAATAATTCAAGTCAGAAAAAATTGATTTTTGTACAGTAATGGCCGACTTGCCGAGCTCAGGGTAGGCTGGACTGATCTGCAGAGTCAATAAAGTTCAGATAGCACAATTCAGTTTGCGTCCTGAACAGTTAGCCGAACTGCCAACCTGAAGTGAACAGCACTTCAGAACAGTAGTTCTATGCTATCAGCCTTCTAGCTGAGCTGAACTAAATCAGTCTGATCATACAGATCAAATCAGTCCAGTCTGCACAATTGTATTTGCGTTCTGGACTGATCACCGATCTGCTGACCTCGGCACTTCAGCACAACTACGAAAGTTGAACTTTCAGTCGCTTCTGTCGAGCAGAACTCAACACGACAATGCTGCAGAACAACGAATGTTCTCAGCCAACAGCAGAGCTCAGCACAAAGCAGAGCTCAAAACAACAATATTGTATAACAATAGTGCTGCGATATCCCACGATCAGCTGGGCTCTGCACAAAGCAGAGCTCAGCACGCAATAACCTCTACAACTCAACTAAGCAGAGATCCGAGATGATTCCAGGACTCTGTCCTAAAGACGTATTGCTCCGGTATATTGTGCTCGACAGGGTGGAGCAATCGTCTCTCAGGATACAACGGAAGTCAGTTAAGTGAACTCTACGAACCTGTAAGATGCACTGAACTTCTCGCACTTGATGCAAAATGTAGAAGAAGAAGAGAGGAGAAGAGCACGTGTATGTAGATGAGGAGAGGAGGAGAAAATAGGATTTTGAATGAGTGACCAGAGAGGTCAGCTAAACCACTATTTATAGGAAAAAATTTGATTAGGGTGGTTAATTGACAGTCTAATCACAGCTGTCGGATCAGATTGTCACCGTTAGATCAGATAACAAACAACCGCTTTTCAAGTTTGAATTACAGTTAAGTAACTGATTTTTCAAATTTGAATCACGGTTAAGTAACTGATTCGCAAATTTGAATTATGGTTAAGTAACCGACTTTCAAATTATTTTATCACTACTTTGAGCATTAATTTTTCGTTCCCCTATTTCAATTTCTCCAACAGTCCATGCATAATATTAATATATGTATGTATGTATATGTATATGTATGTGGTGTATATATAAATGTATGTGCTTATGTGTTTGTGTGTATAAGATCATACATACATATACATATTATAACAGAAAAATCAAGTTCATTGATAAGTTTTCCAGGTCCGTGTACTTGGCTGCATTATACCAGATTGAGGACGTTAAAAATGATGGAGTATAACCATGGTTTAAGGAGAACACAAATTCATAAATGGTAAGATAAAATAGTTTGACTAGTTCTTAGAATATTATAAACAAGTCTACAAGGCCAATTCACCCATCGGCACTAGTTTTCCTGCACATACGACAATGATCGTACATGTGTAGAGAGTATACAAAGAAGACGACACGTACATATAAATGTGCATGTATACACATATTGTTATACCCGTGTCCAGGATACAAAATAAAAATAGAACAAATAAAACAAATAAAATAATATTAATAAAATAAAGACTAAGATATAAAGTCCTAAGTAGAATAGGAAAAGAAATAAGATAGATTTCTAATACAACTATAAGTCCTGATCATACTAGACTTATACTAACCTAAGCATACTATGAATCTACATACTTTATATTTATAAAAAACCAAACCCCACCCCTTAATCACTCGGTAGCAATTTTCCCAGCAAGGAAAAAATGGCAGCCATGCTGCCTTTTCTTTTCCATCCTCCCTCAGCTCCCTGCCAGCCGAAATTTCCCCAGCCCAATTGAAGAAACAGCCGGCCCAATTCCCAGCACACTCACGGCAGCAGGCTGCCCAATTCCCTCCCAAGGGCAGCCGCCAGTAATAAGGAGAAAGGGAGCCAAATTTTCATCATGTCTCAATTCCGATTCTTCGTATACTATAGTATAATCGAAGCTAAGGCAAGCACCTTGCTATATTTGTTGTGATTTTCCAACATTATTGTACTATTTTCACATCAAATTGGATCATGCATACATAGTTGTGTTTTGCGTAGATTGTTGAATACATATACGTATTCGATGCAATTATGTACCGATCATACATATACATATGTTTATATATGTGCCGCGCATGTCAAATTAAATTGATGCTCCTTGTTTGTACGTTGGTTGTTGCCGTTGTGTAAATGAAAGGAAAAGAAAAATAAGATGCTGAGAAGTTTTTTTTTTTATTTTATCTGTTTTCTTTTTTCTCTAACCGTGTGTGCATGTATGTTTATTATATATCTATATTTTGTTACTTGTTCTTTACTTACGTGAGTGCATGTATATATTGCATAGGAAATTAAAGTTTTGCTAATAGGCCGAAGCATTTTGGAGGATAATTAGGACAGTAGCCAAATGAAGTGATATTTTGAATATATTATATAATATTAAAGGATATTATATGTGAAGTTTGTTTTTCTCTCTTTCTTGTTGGTGTATTATATATATGTATATGTAATATGTGTAATATGGAGATGTTTATGCATGTGAATTATGTGAATATATACGTGTTAATTGGAAATCGTTTTGTTCGAAATTGTTGTGCTGGCCGTAGGCTGGTCTGTGGCAAGACCACGACTCTGGTTGACAGGGCCTTGGCAAGGTCCCTGGTTCTGGCTAGCAGGGTCGTGGCAGGGCCTTGGCAAGGCCGCGGGCTCTGGCTGGTAGGGCCACGACAAGGTAGCGTGCCAGGCTGGCAGGGCCGTGGTAAGGCTGCGGCTGGGCACGGGTTGAGTTGTGAGCTCAAGTGTTACGTGTAAGTATAAGAACGTATATGCACGTGTATAGGTGCGAGCATATACGTGGCTATACTTATATGTTGGTGATAAGTCGGAATTAAATATGGAAATAAAGTGATAAACGGAAAAGTAGAATGGATATCGCATATGGATGTTGTAAGGGGTAAATGCGTATGGGTATCAGAAATGGATATCGCATATGGATGCCGTAATCGGTAACCACATATGGATATTCGAAATGGATATCGCATATGGATGCCGTAAGGGGTAACCGCACACGAATATCAGAAATAGATATCGGTAGGGATACCGTAAGGAGTAATCGCCTATGATATCAGAAGATGGAAGTGAAAGGAAAATAGAAATGGATATCGATAGGGATATTGTAATAGGTAATCGCCTATGATATAAGGAATGGAAATGAAATATGAAAAATGGAAAATGGAATTGAATAAAGGATAAATGGTTGTCGAGTTGTTGCATTCATTAATTTGAAAAGTTCCATCACGGTTTTGATTGTACGGACTCCTGTGTCTGATGACTAAATTATGTGTGCTTTACTTGCTTGATTGTTCAGGAAGGGGGAAAAGGTAAACTTTATTTGCGAAGAGAAGCATGCTATTTTATATTATGTTATTTATTTATTTTATTTACACTTGCTTCTCCATGTATGATCCCATGGTAAATATAGTCAGGTTACTTGCTGGGCGATGTATGTCGCTCACCCCTCTCTATCAATCAATTTTGCAGATAGACAGGTAAAGGAGTTAGGATGCCGTGGAAGATCGAGACTGGAGATTTCGAGACTGAGGATATTCGGATGAGACTTTTGAGGACTTAGCTGAAGCAGTTATTTCGATGTTCGAGGTTTATGTATTTTGGATATTAGTGTTTATCTACATCTGACCAGTATATCGATTTATATTTGCATAGACATTGTATTAATGATGATGATTATTTTATCGAGAGTTTTTAGTTTATGCCTTCCACTGATATCAATTTACGCTATTTTACTAACGTGGAATTGAATGAATCCACACCTTGTATTTTCGTTAGTGAAATATGGTGGGTGAGTCGTTTAGAGTACTAAGGCTCGAGAAGGGTCGCTACAGGTGGTATCAGAGACAGGTTCTAGATCCATGGCATAAACATAGATTTAGGCCATGATCATAGAATTAAGTTATCATTTTGTCCCTAAGTCACGATCTTAGACATATGCAACGATTTTTGATTTAGAGTTGATCTTAGACTTAAGCAAAGGACTGATTTTAGTCATAAGTGTTGATTACATAGTGAGCATGATTTTGGGAATAAGGCGTGGTTTTAGACATAAGAGATGATCTTAACATTAGGTGATGATTTGAACATAAGTGTTGATCTTGTTTATAAGCATTGATTGTATTCTAAGCATTGAACTTAGGAAAAAGCGATGATCTTAGACCTAAGTGATGATCGGAAAAGGGATATGCCCACATATATATTTTATATCTAGGACACCATTTATGACTCTGAATTATGTGTTTTACCCAAGTGCTGATTATAACGATTTGTATAATTCCTTAGATCCGACCCCTGCAAACCCGGTACTATTATGATAAAATGGATTCATGGCTCTACTTTTGGTAGTAGTGTCGGAACGTGACTAGGTCTATGTTGGGATCGCAGTTCTTAAGAAATGATTTAAGTAAAATGAAATACTAAGAAAAAGATTTGTTAGTGTTATGATCAGTAGAGATTAGCAAAGAATATCGTACAGAGGGGTTTCAGTTATGAGTAAGATGTTGAATTTTAGAGTATCAAATAAGACGAAGATATTAATCCTATTAGAGATATTGATTAATAGTGATAAGCGAGTACTACTAAAATAAGTACACTAGAATGACAAAATATCACACAATTGGGTTAGGTGTGGATTCCTAGGAACACATAAGTACTGATGTATCGAGTAAGCTTGAATTGAAATAGAGTAAGTATGAACAAGTAGTGGTTGCTTTTCAGGTAAAGATCCAACTAAGTTAAAATTAGCCGGTGAACTAGCCAAGTAAGGAAAAAAAATGGTGGATCAGTGTGGCACACGGAAGCATGATGGATTAGAATGCCCAAAGTCGATTATTATTTAGTGTGCCATGCTAGGACTAGAAAACTCAAGATTTATAAGAAACGGCATATAGGTGTATTTTTTTACTTGACATTAAGGGGTGACTTAGATAAATTATACGAAGTATTGGACTATTTTCTTTCAAGTAGTTAAACGTCTTTTTATAAGCATGTACACCAAGATATGTTTTATATTTCAAAGGTATTTCAAAGATTTTATTTCCAAATAATTCAACTAATTCCATCCTTAGTATATTACTTTACAAGGCTATATTTGATTCCGAATTCCTATAGCAACCTAATGGAATTTCGGCTACCACTGACAAAACTGATATATTTTAAAATAATGATTTTTTCAATGAGCGATATAGTTATATATCTCTTATATTTCTAAAACTTTTGTTAGCAACATTTATTTTGCTGAAATAATTTTATTTGACAACTATCGATTTTGCAAGCATTTTACCCATTAAATGTTTTTTGAAGTAATGTGTTTGCTTGCGATGAACTTATTTTGTGAAGCACAAACAGGTTTAAAATATATATACTTTTTTTTAGAAAAGAGAGGTACCTTATCCAAATTGTTTTATGAAACTTTATATTTGCTTACTTTTAAATTGTTGTATTTTGCAAAACAAAACATCGCTTCCAAAAATATATATCTTGTTATAAAGAAAAGGATACCGTGTTCAAATCGTTTTGTAAAAAGAAATTTTACGATTGTTGTGTCTCAATTATTTTAAAGTGCTTTTACCCGTAATACTTTTGCGAACCAGTTATATGATTGTTTTATAAATGGTCATTTGAGACACAATGTTACGAAAACAAATATATGATACTTTGGGTTGTCTACAAAAATTAGAAGATATATTATTTTAAACCGTTAAAGCTATATTCCAAATCATAGCTGCGTAAGTTACACTTTTAATTGAAGAAAAATATGTCCCTACACATACTTCGTATACTAGGTATTGATAGTATCCATAAAAAGTTAGGACATGATCATAGAGCTAGTTCGTAAGTATATAAGAATTGATTCTGAGGACTTGATTCTATATATATGAAGTGCAATGATTAGTATATTGGAATACTCGATGGATATTAAAGATAATCATGAACTAGGAGATGAATCATATATGATGAGTTAAGAATTCGGAATTGTAGATTACGTGTATATAAGTGGAATGATACATGTCAAGTGGTATAAATGAAAGTTTATAAGTTGTAACTATAGAGAATTAAGTAAAGATTGTAGTAAATCTAAGAATTGATTTTAGAAGGCTGCTGATGACCGCAGATATAAGTTACGGCGATTGGGTTTCAGAACCCCCGTTATGATTACAATACTCCTAAGCTTGATCGTAAAGTTTTAAGAAGATAGGTTATGATCTTAAATAAGCGGAGAATAATGGACTTAGAAAATATCTTGTTAATATTTGAGGAGTGATTGGAGGCCTTAGTCTATGATAAGGAAGTGGAATGGTTATTCTATCGCATACGCAATGGGTGTTTAGTACGGTCATTATCTATGTGAATGATTAAGTAGAACCATACTAAGTCAGTGATCATGCCATACGCAAGTTTCGAGGACCAAACTTATTGTAAGGGGGGAGGTCTGTTATATCCCATGTCTAGGGATACAAAATAAAAATAGAACAATTAAAATAATATTAATAAAATTAAGACTAAGATATAAAGTCCTAAGCATAATTTATATTTATAAATAACCAAACCCCACCCGTTAATCCCTTAGCAGCAATTTTCCCAGCAAGGAAAATTCCCAGCACACTCACGGCAGCAGGCTTCCCAATTCCCTCCCAAGGGCAGCCGCAGTAATAAGGAGAAAGGGAGCCAAATTTTCGTCCGTCTCAAACCCGATTCTTCGTACGGTATAATCGAGGCTGAGGCAAGTACCTTGCTATATTTGTCATGATTTTTCAACGTTATTATGCTACTTTCATATCAAATTGGATTATGCATACGTAGTTGTGTTTTGTATAGATTGTTGAATATATATACGTATTCGATGTAATTATGTACCGATCATACATATGTATATGTTTATATATTTACCGCAAAAATGTATATATATATGAGCATATGTCAAATTAAATTGATGTTCCTTATTTGTACATTGGTTGTTGCCGTTGTGTAAATGAAAAGAAAAGAAAAGAAAAATAAGATGCTGGGAAGTTTTTTTTTTATTTTATTTGTTTTCTTTTTTCTTTAACCGTGTTTGCATGTATGTTTATTATATATCTATATTTTGTTACTTGTTCTTTACTTACGTCAGTGTATGTATATATTGCACAGGAAATAAAAGTTTTGCTAATAGGCCGAAGCATTTTGGAGGATAATTGGGACAGTAGCCAAATGAAGTGATATTTTGAATATATTATATAACATTAAAGGATATTATATGTGAAGTTGTTTGTTTTTCTCACTTTCTTGTTGGCGTAATATATATATATATATATATATATATATATATATGTATGTATGTATATGTAATATGTGTAATGTGGAGATGTTTATGCATGTGAATTATGTGAATATATACATGTTAATTGGAAATCGTTTTGTTCGAAATTGGTATGTTGGTCGTAGGCTGTAGCAAGGCCACGACTCTGGCTGGCAGGGCCTTGGCAAGGTTGGTGGTTCTGGCTGGTAGGGTCGTGGCAGGACCGCGGCAGGGCTGTGGCAAGGCTGTAGGCTTTGGCTGGTAGGGCCTTGGCAAGGTCGCTGGTTCTGGCTGGTAAGGCCGCGGCAAGGTGGCGTGTCAGGCTGGCAGGGCCGTGGTAAGGCTACGGCAGGGCACGGGCTGAGTCGCGAGCTCAAGTGCTACGCGTAAGTATAAGCGCGTATATGTATATGTATGGACGCAGGCATATGCATGGGAATACTTATACGTGGGTGATAAGTCGGAATTAAATATGAAAATAAAGTGATAAACAGAAAAGTGAAATGTATATCGCATATGGATACCGTAAGGGGTAAATGCATATGGGTATCAGAAATGGATATCACATGTGGATGCTGTAAGGGGTAACTGCATATGGATATCAGAAATGGATATCACATGTGTATGCTGTAAGGGGTAGCCGCATATGGATATCAGAAATAAATATCGGCAGGGATACCATAAGGGATAATCGCCTATGATATCGGAAGATGAAAATGAAAGGAAAATGGAAATGAATATCGATAGGGATACGGTAAGGGGTAAGCGGCTATGATATGAGGAATAGAAATGAAATATGAGAAATGAAAAATGGAATTGAATATAGGATAAATGGTTGTCGAGCCATTGCATTCATTAGTGTGAGAAGTTGTATCACGGTTTTGATTGTACGGACTCTTGTAAGCGCTGGCTAAGTTCCGTGTGCTTTACTTGCTTGATTGTTCAGGAAGGGCGAAAAAGGTAAACTTTATTTCCGAAGAGAAGAATGTTATTTTATATTATGTTATTTATTTATTTTGTTTACACTTGCTTCTCCGTGTATGATCCCATGTTAAATATAGTCAGGTTACTCGCTGGGCGATGTATGTTGCTCACCCCCTCTATCAACCAGTTTTGCAGATAGACAGGTAAAGGAGTTAGGATGCCATGGAAGATCGCGACTGGAGATTTCAAGACTGAAGATATTCGAATGAGACTTTCGAGGACTTAGTTGAGGTGGTTATTTCGATGTTCGAGGTTTATATATTTCAGAGATTAGTGTATATCTATATTTGATCAGTGTATCGATTTAGATTTGCCTAGACATTGTATCAATGATGATGATTTTTTTATCGAGGGTTCTTAATTTATGACTTCCGCTGACATCGATTTACGTTATTTTACTGACGTGGAATAGAATGTATCGACGCCTTGTATTTTCCTTAGTGAAATACGGCGGGTGAGTCATTTCCAGTACTAGGGTTTAGGACGGATCGCTATATATATACATATATATACATATATATGCACAAATAACACACACACATACACACAATATATATATATATATATATATATATATTAGGTTAAGGACGGGCGGTACCATCTGGTTATTTTATTGATAGATAAATCCTCACTTGTGGCGGAGGAACCCGTGGTTACATGATAAAAAGTTCAAGGTGGGAGACTCTCCCAAACTAAGCAATACAGCATAAGAAAAACATATTGACATCGAAATGTAGTAGCAAACAACAAATTAAACAAGAATTACAGAGGTAATATACTATACTCCATGTCAGGCAAGCGTAAGTGATCTTGTCCGGATGTCAAGAACTGAAAGGCTTGGGCTTGCAATGGACTGGTGTACTCCCACAAATGTTGATGTGTGCTCATGCACGCAAGAAAAGAAAATCTTCCGGTTATGCCTGATAGAAGAAAACAATAATAGCAAAGGAGTAATAATGAAATACAAACGTACCACCGTTGCTTTGGTCTGACTTGACCAAATCAACCAAAAATTGACCACGTGAAAGCCTCCGTAGCAAAAGCCAAAGCTTCAATCGCACGCATCCATAGAAGTGATCCTCGACAGGGGCCAGTAAAAGATGTGTTAGTATACACGAAGAAAGAATAGTGTATATATTCTAGAAAAAAATGCCTGTAGCCACATACCAAAGTTGCCCGTAGTCTTAAGACTGCGGGCAACAAACCAAGAATAGCGCCAACCCCAATGTGGGATGAAAAGAATCTAACAAAAAGGACATATATGGAAAGAAACCATACCCAAGTTGCCTGTATCATTGAGATACAGGCAACGCACAAAAAGCTCTTGTTGAGACCACTACGTTCGGAGGGCATAGATATTGCAGTCTGTGCACGCATATATATATATATATATGTGTGTGTGTGTGTGTGTGTGTGAATATGCATACATATATATTTATGGAATATAACAAAAAAATTCGGCCGCCGCCTCTCTCCTGCGATTTCGCTGCGTACATCATCCTTCATCATTCGCTGACATCCTTCGTGGTAATTCTCGTCCCATGATACAGCGGAAACCACAATCAAGATTCAAAGGCTGCCCCTCCATTCAATTCTCCGACGAAGAAGTCGATTCCTTGATCGCTCCTTTCCAACACACTCTCGTCGGATCATTCTGGCACGGTCGGCCGTCAATGGCTGCTTTAAAAAATATTTCGATCGTATTGGCTTCACCGGACCTGTGAATATTAGTCTTCTGGATAAATCACATATACTCATCCGCTTCGATCATGAACGAGACTATAGTCGGTGTTTCTGCCGACGAACTTGGAATATACTTGCCTATCCGATGCGTGTCACGAAATATACTCATGATTTTGATCCCAAGTATAATGTGTCTATTGTCCCTGTTTTGATTTCTTTTCCTGCTCTTCCCGTTTATCTACATCATCAAGCATCAATATTTGCCATTGCTTCAATGATCGGCACACCTATTCGATTAGATACCGCCACTCAAAAACTGTTGCGTCCTTCAGTTGCTCGTGTGTGTCTTGATATTGATGTATCAAAAGAACTGCCTGCTAATTTTCATATTCAAATTTGGAATCATGAATTTTTTTCAACAAGTCATATATGAAGATGTCCCTTTATTTTGCTCACATGTTGTGTTTTGGGGCATAAAACAAGCAATTGCCCAATCTCAGCGAAAGAGGTTCAACCACATGCCTCTACCTCCAATATTTGGAAGGAAAGGCCTTCAAATACACCGCCTGCTAATTTACAGGCTAATATGCAAGATTCAGAACCAACAGGTAATGATGTGGCATCGCAGCCGCTTGCTATTGTGGATTCTGACACTTCTTTGCCTCCGCACATCACTCCACCTTCGATGGACATTCCACCTCCGACCTATTCGCAAAACTTAGATATATTGGGTCGTGCAAATGAAGACACACAACAACCATTTTCAACCACTGAAATTCTCGTTCATGGCCATTCTGATACGGAAGTTTATCTTTTTACACATCCACCTCGAGACCCATCAGATACTTCTGATCTTCGTTCCACCTATTAAGCTGCATCAGATGCTATTGCACGTCAAATGACACACTTTGCTCCACCTCCGTTGGATGAGCTCTTGTTTCAGTAGATTCTCCAGCCGCCTTCGATTACAGATGATCATGGCTTTGTGATCCATATCCAAAAACGTCACCGTCGACCAGCATCGTAGGTATCTTGCCCCCACGTCAAGGTATCACCCAAAGTTCTGCTCGGGCTTCACACTCTTGCTCTAACACTTCTTAATGCACCCACTTATTTGTAATATTAGAGGTTTACGAACCTCTTTATCGCACTAACGTTTTTTGTTACATCAGCATTCAGTAGCTTTTCTTGTTATTATTGAACCACAACAACCTCCCTCTCGGTTGCAACGTGCTCAAGTTCATCTTGGTTTTACATCTTCCCTATCTGTATGTGATGATCGTGTTTGTTGTTTCTGGCGTAGAGAAATTCTGGATTTGCAGGAAGTTCGAATAAGGGAGCAGGTCTCTCATTTTCATATGTGTATCATTGCATCTAATGTCAGCTATTAGCACTCTTGCGTTTATGCTCGCCATACCATAATGGACCGCCACAATATGTGGGTGGACCTCCTATCCTTTGGGACCAATACGACGACTCCTTGGCTGATATCCAGAGATTTTAACACTTTCCTTTCATTGGAAAACCATCAAGGACACAGTCGACCATCATTGTCATCTTTGGCTAACTTTGTTGCCACTGTTGACTCTTTATCATGGAATATTATTCCTCATTTAGGATCTAGATTTACATGCTTGGAATTTCTGGTCTTGGCCAAGTACGACGTCACTTAGATTGGGTCTTTTGTAATAAGGCATTCTATGACATGTCTCCGCACGGTAAACTCACTCACTTGAGCCGGGTCACTTCAGATCATTGTCCTATACTATTACACTGTCTTTCCTCTCTGACTGGTTCACCCAGACAATTTCATTTTCTCTCGGTATGGACCTCTCATTCTCAATTTATCAGTTTTGTTAGACATAAATGGGAGTCTTATCCTACCACAGGTGGTAATCGAGGTTTTTTCATAAACTCAGCTCTCTCAAATGTGACTTATCTATTTGGAATAAGGAAGTATTCGGCAAAATCTTTAAAAAAGTGGAATATACAGAATTCTTGGTGCAGCATGCTCAATTGGCATATGATAATTCCTTTACTGATGAAAATCGACAAGCCTAGCACGCTGCGCAGGTAGACTTTCGTCTCACATGTGTGCAAGAATTGGAGTACTGGAAACAAAAGGCCCGGGTAAAATGGTTAAGAGAGGGTGAAGCTAATACGGTGTATTATCATGCAATTGTTCGCGACCGACACCGACGACAGTATATACATCAAATAAATCGACCGGATGGCAGCTTATGTGATACTCAACAGGATATTCAGCAGGCTGCAGTTGATTTATACACTGATATGTTCACTACTTAAAATATACGAAATTGTCCAGATTTACTCGACACTATCCCACATCTTATTACAGCTGAGGACAATGCATTCTTAATGGCTATGGCCACAGAGGAAGAAGTAAAGACGGCAGTTTGGGTGATTGACCCTCAGAGTGCTGCTGGTCCTGACGGTTATAACGGATGTTTCTATCGCACATGCTGGAATATTATACGCATTGATGTCTATAAAGCAGTACAAGAATTCTTCTTAGATTTTCCATTACCTAAGGCGGCGGCTCACACTATGTATGTTCTACTCCCTAAAGGTACTACTCAAACAACTTTTGCGGATTATAGGCCTATTGCTTTATGTACCTTCTTAAGTAAAATTTGTACCCGCATTCTTGCTACTTGCTTAAGCACATCACTACCTCTCATTATATCCTCCGAACAAGCAGGCTTTCAAAAAGGTAAAGGCACTGCGGAACACGTGCTACTCGCTAATGAAATGATTCATTGGCTTGATCACTCTTCTCGTTTGGCGAATTGTTTGATCAAACTGGACCTTGCCAAGGCCTTTGATCGTGTAAATTGGAGTTTCTTACACTCGGTTTGAGCCAAATTTGGCTTCTCGGACTTCTTCACCAAATTGGTACATAATCATCTCAACATCACATATTTTTCTATTTTAATTACTGGAGTTTCAAGTGGTTTCTTTCAGCCGACACGGGAGGTAAAGCAGGGTGATACTCTATCATCGTTGCTCTTTATTGTAGTGGCATAAGCTTTTACTCAGGATCTTCGTTCGCATATATAGCATGGCTATATTCGTCCATTTCCTATGGGACGCCTTCCTCTTCAAATTTCCCATTTATCATACGCGGATGATCTTCTTTTATTTGCAGCTACAGATAGAAGAAATTTGTGACATGTAAAAAGTTTCTTAACTACATATGAGCAAGCATCTGAGCAGGCCATTAATTATCACAAGAGCACAGTGGTGTTTTCTTCGACGATCTCTAACCAACGACGGTGTGAATTGCTTGGACTATTAGATATGTGCCAATCATCTCTACCCATAAAATATTTGGGATCTTACTTGCATAAAGGTATTACGCACACCTCTCACTATGTAGACCCTCTTTCTTATGTGGATCGGCGATTGCAGAGTTGGCAGCAGCGACTTCTGGATATAGCAGTCAGAGTAGTTCTAATTAAATTAGTTTTATCTTCCCTTCCGTTGCACTTAATGGCAGGCACGCGCCTTCCGAGAGGCATTATTCAAGCTCTAGAGCATCGCTTTTCCCGATTCTTTTGGGGCTCAGGCCGACATCACTAGCTTTCTTGGCGGAAAATCTGTTTGCCTACGCAAGAAGGTGGTTTCGGAATTTGTGACTTGACATCTATTCAGATAGCTTACTCCTGTAAAGTTTGGCACTTATATCATTGCAGCGACTCTTTATGGGGTCAATATATGCGTGCAAGTTACGGCCCTGGGAATGATTACCGCCCGAGACTTTACGACTCTCCCGGTTGGAAACGGATATCCGCTATACACTCTTTATGTTCTGAGACCACTTCTCCCACCATAGTTCCAATCTGGCCTACCCCACCCGGGGCATTTGCATTACGAGCAGCTTACTTTATGCTAAGACCGTCGAGATCAACACTACTCTCATATGACTACATTTGGTATAACACACAACGGCCTTCTATTCAGTTCTTCTTATGACGTTTCTATAATAGAGCACTCCCTCTGCCTGACAATCTATGTCGTTTTATGTCGATCTTGCAATCCTTCTGTCCGTTTTGCCGTGAAATCATTCAACCACTTTACATCTCTTTTTTGATTGTCAAGAGGTACGCATGATATGGTCTTACTTTACTGCCTTACTGGATATTCTTCCATTTTGATATGGCTCGTGGCGTTCTTATCTCCTACATATATGGTGTTCGGTCCCATCCGACTCTTTGGGGGCCATGCAAATAATATTCCCAGGGGTGACACTTTGGAATATTTGGAAACTGTATGCTTCGATTACATTCGATGATGAATCATAGTCTCCTCATTTGCTTTTCCGCTGTATACGACTAGACCTTTATACTTGGGCATCCACAATGTCTGATACACGCATAGCTGCTACAATACCCCTTTGGTCGCAGCTCACCTTTTACCATAATTACGACTACATCGTCCGCCATTATTACGTTAGGTCGCCCCACCGACAGGACGATTGAAACTTAACACAAATGCAACATTCAGTCAGACACATGCCAGTGGTGGAGCACTCCTTCGCGACTCAGCTGGAACTTTTATACGTAGAATATCTTTTCCACTACGTCTGGATATGCCATTGCGAGTGGAAGCTCAAGTAGTCGTACTTGCAATTCTCTATTACATTTCGCGCTATGGGAATTTTATAGTCGAAGTAGCTTGTGCTGAATTGCTTCGGCTTACTGCATCGCCTGCTTCGCTCCTTGCCCCAAATTTAGACAGACTACGTACACTGTTGCTTACGTTGTCTTTGCCACTGTGCATACTCATAGAGAAACAAATATGTCTGCTCACTTATTGGCGCAGCTTGCATTCTCCACTCACCTTTACATCATATTATTCGATGGCTTCACTATCACCATCTCTCAGAGGGGTCATCATAATAGATGCTACACTTCTGACGTTTCGTCAGCCCAGACATGACATACATAATGGGCCACGATCTCCATGACTCCTATCATTTGCTGCTGTCTCCCATATGGGTTGGCATGATAGCCATCAGTTGCCCGTGGTTTATTTGGCAACAGGCAACATGGGTACGCCTTCACTTCTTCATTATTACTCATGTTTATACTTACGCATTGGTCATACTAATTTTTCACTCACTTGTTTCAGAGCTGCGACCACTTAGATGCACGTCGGATGTCTCCCATTTGGTTTGGCTCATTTCATCGGCTGGTTGCCTTGGTCTATCTGACCAAGGTGACGTGGGTATGTTGCTTATTGCTTTCTTAGCTTGATTTCTTATTTCATTCATTTATCTTTTTTAACCATTTTCTGATCCGTTATGTTGCATGGGGAGCTTATCATCGAGGATCTCAAATGCCTGCTGCACCATTGTCACAAGGGCATATACTTCCACGGGGTATGCCTTTCATTAGAACTATTTATTCTTGTATACATTTTATTTTCATTTATTTCTCGACTCATGTACTCTAGTTATTTGTTTGGGATTGTCTCCCGTTGATATAGGGCTTTTATGTAACCACGGTATTCCTCCACCATAAGGAAGGGTCATATGTATATAAATAAAACCCTAGACGGTACCGCCCATGGTCATAAGGAAGGGTCATAAGGAAGGGTCATATATATATAAATATATGACATAAATATATTTTTTTTCGGTTGGCCTTTCTCGGTTATCATGGTAATTTCTTAAGCCAAAAAAAAGCGGCCTTTCTCCTCTCTCTGCGCGATTCAGTGGGTGGCGGCGTAGCCGCCGCCGGCTGCCCCTCTGATTTCCGACGATAACCTTCCTTCTTCTTTCATCCTCGCTAATCCGCTTTTAAGATTAGCACCATCCGCCATGACGACATCACACCCTACCACGCCATCGCTCCCATCGCAGCCGCCGCCTCCATCCACAACACGTTCTTATGCCTCCACACTTTCATCACCATCAAATACAATCCCTTCCAAGCTAGTTCATAAATATAAGGGTGATCCAATGATCACATTCACGGATGAGGAGATACAATCTTTGGCTGCTCCATATAGATTCACGCTAGTGGGAACTTTTTGGTACGGACGTCCTCCGCTTGCTACGATCCGATCGACCACTGATCGGGTGGGATTCACAGGATCGGTTAAGGTTGGATTACTTGACGCATCTCATGTTTTACTTCATTTTGATCAAGAACAAGATTACTATCGCTGTTTTTCACGTCGGGGATGGATGATCTCCGGCAAACATATGTGAGTTACTAAATGGACTCCGAATTATGATCCTGCTATCGAAATGCCTATAGTTCCGATATAGATCTCATTCCCTTGACTCCCGATACATTTTCATCGTAAAGATGCTCTTTTTAATATAGCACAAATGCTTGGAACGCCTCTAAAGTTGGATTCGACAACAGCAGCAACAAATCGGCCGTCTGTCGCTCGCATGTGTGTGGAGTTAGATGTTTCAAAAGAATTACCCAAGCGTGTTTATATACAAACATCTACGAGAATTCACACAGTCTGTGGAATATGAGGACCTTCCTTCATATTGTACACATTGCTATAAGCTTGGCCACATTGTCACTGATTGCAGCAAAGACTCAGTGCCCAGCGAAATGCCACAACGGCAAGCTGTGGTACAGGAGCAGGATAAACGACCAATAGAGCAGCAGAAAAAAAACAACGCTGGACTCCCAAAAAGAATCCCCCACAGTTGGACCATCCACCCACATAATTGCCAGAAAATGCAATATTATCTACACCAGTGGTCCCAGCTGGTGCAGCATCCAGTTCGTGCCAGCCCCCATCACCTGATCTTCGGGTAACCGAGAGACTTGCGGATGTGCAGGAACTATCGCGTCTGAGAAGCGTTGATGACTGTATGGTTGGGGACAATGCAAGACGTGTGGTCTCCCCCACCCATTCGGATAATAAGGCTCCAATGCAGCTCGCAATCTATCGCACAAATGATCAAGATACTGATAATGATCCCTATGAAGGCATTGCAACATTATTTGCAACTAATGCTCCAGAGTCGCCAGGTGCAATTGTTACGATAGCACAATCAAGTGAGACTCCCGCTATTCTTCGCCGACCTCCACGTCCAGTATCACCACGCAGTACCAGGTTATGTGCGGCTACTCTCAATAATTCTTTTGATGCTTTTTCCCAATGAAGATAATTACGTGGAATGTAAGAGGCATCAAAACCTCGCTTAATAGGCTGCATGCGCTAATTAGGAAACGTCATATTCATATTTTAGTGACCATCAAACCCAAGCTTCGAGCTTCTGCACTAATATCTCATCAGTTACAATTAGGGTTCTCAAAAGCTTTATCTGCGTGTAATGATCATATTTTGTTTTTTTTGGAAGGATTCAATAGTGGAACAAGTGGATGCTAGACCTGGGCAGCAAAATTTTTCGATACAATATCGCTGGGTGGCCACGGGAGAGCAGTTTTGGTTTACAGCAGTATATGCTGATCATACAGTCGTTTCTCGTCGATTATTCTGGGCAGATCTTCAGTCTTTGCATGTTTCATCACAAGTCCCATGGTTAGTCGGAGGAGACTTTAATACATTTCGTACACTAGAAGAACATCGGGGCCGATCTTCTCCAAATTTGTCCTCTTTGCAGGATTTTAATGACTGCATACAAGCCTGTGCATTACATGAAATATCTTTTCAAGGCTCGCAGTATACTTGGTGTGATGGTCGCAGATTAGGCAGAGTATGGCATCGCTTAGACAGGTTTTTCTGTTCTTCATCATTTTTAGATATTTTTCCCATAGCGCAAGTACAACATTTATCCAGGGCAACATCAGATTATGCCCCATTATTTTTGACGTGTGACTTAGCCATGCAACGAGGCAGGGCTAATTTTCGATACTTTGATGTTTGGGCAACACATCCAGATTCGATGCTTTTGTCAGACACACGTGGACATCTTTCCCCACGGTAGGAGGAATGTGGGGGCTTTTGGATAAACTCCATCGCTTAAAAAAAGAACTGCAACGCTGGAATAAGGATGTGTTTGGTAACATATTTGATGCGGTCACAATGCAGAAATAGAGGCATTTCGGTGCGAAAAGGATTTTGACTTGAGACCTAGTGAATCTACACGTTCTGCTTATCATTGCAGTGTGGCTCAATTACAACTTGCACAGAAACGGGTGTTCCTTTATTGGAAGCAGAAAGCTAATGTCCGGTGGCTCAAGGATGGAGATGCAAACACAGCGTTCTATCACAATACTATCAAGGAAAAAAGACATAAGCAAGCAATTGTTCGCATATATACACCAGATGGAATAGAGTGTTCATCGACGGATGAAATAAAAGCTGAAGCAGTCTGTTATTTTTCTCACTTATTTACTGAAAAGCCAGTGATGAATTGCGAAACACTTTTAACACACATCCCGACCTTAGTGACGGAGGAGGATAACACGTTCCTCCAATCAATACCATTGGAGGATGAAATTAAACATGCAGTGTGGGACTTGAGCCCAAGTAGCGCAGCTGGCCCTGATGGCTATCCGGGATCTTTTTATAAAAGGTTTTGGCATATCATTTCTTCTGATGTTATCAAGGCGGTACAAGAGTTTTATTTGGGTGTACCAGTACCTCGTCATGTCGCACAGCCACAATTATACTCATTCCTAAGGTTCCCAATCCACAAACTTTTGCGGACTTCAGGCCTATTTGTCTCACAAACTTCATTTCAAAGGTTATTATGAGACTACTTTCTACATGTCTGGCACATATATTACCGAATATTATTTCGCCAGAGTAGGCGGGATTTATGCAAGGCCGAGGCATAACTGAGCAAATTCTACTTGCTCAAGAAATGGTGCATGTGTTTAATAAGCGTCCTCGGAGAGGTCATTTGATTCTCAAATTGGACATGACAAAAGCTTTTGACAGAGTCAACTGGAGTTATCTTGCAAGGATGTTGAATCGCATGGGATTTCACTCTCGCATAGTTCGTATTATTATAAACAACTTGCGTTCCACTCGCTGTTCCATTCTGGTTAATGGCAGTCACACGGATTCTTTCACTATAGGGAGAGGTGTGAAGCAAGGCGATCCTCTTTCGCCTTTATTGTTTATCTTGTCATTGGAAGGATTCTCCAGAGGCTTAAAAGCCTTGATACCTGTTGGAGATATCAAAGGATTCACAGCAGGTCGTGTCCCTTGTGTTTCACATTTAGGGTTCGCAGATGATCTCTTAATATTTCTAAATGGGAGTAGCAGAAACTTGGCCAAATTTCATTCTTTCTTGACGTTATATCAGCAGGCATCAGGGCAACTGGTAAATTATCACAAAAGCCAAATTGTGGTGGGAAGTGGGGTTTCTAGACCAAACGCAGCGTCCATTTTTTGGGCATGCGTCTTGCATCATTGCCTATCAAGTATCTTGGATCTTTTTTGTACCGTGATATTAATCGTGCAAGGTATTGTACTACTCTTATAAATCATTTTGATGCAAAGCTACATTCTTGGACTAACAAGGTTTTGTCAATGGCCAGAAGATTAGTATTATTGAAACATGTGTTAAATTCCATTCCTATACACATTATCGCGAATTCACAGCCGCCAAAGGGTGTTATCGATATTCTTAACCGTAAAATGGCAGCTTTTCTTTGGAAGGATCGCCATCACTGGCGTTCTTGGTCTTCTATCACTCGGCCTCAATCCGAAGGAGGTTTAGGCATTCGCCACATTTTGGACATACAGAAAGCATATGATGGTCAATTATGGTGGAAATATCATCACTGACGTACTTTGTGGTCCGATTCGCCAAACAAAAATATGGAAACCGTCCCTCTATATACTGTCATATATATGATTCTCCTATCTGGAAACGTATTTGTGCCATACATGGTTTTATGATGGCACATACAACAACGAACGGAGATTCCTATCACTGGCAACCGCATTCAAATAGACAATTTTCAATAAAATCGGCCTACACCACTGTTGCCACGGCACACTCTCCCACGCAGTGTGTGTTCTGTTTTGTTTGGTGGAAGACCATGCAACCAAGTGTGCGGGTTTTCCTATGGAGATTATGGACCAATGCATTGCCCATGGTTCATAATATGTGTGCTGAGACAACCATCTTCCCTTTGCAGTGTGCATTCTGTCGCATGGCATCGGATGAGCAGGATCATGTGTTTCTGCATTTTGCTGCAATAAAGCCTAATATTCTCGGGCCCACTGCTGTTTAGTAATACTATTAAGGCTCATTTGTTTCGTTGGTGGAGCAGTTCATCAAACGCATCCATGATTGGTCAGTTGCGTGTAGTAGCGCCTTCAGTGGTATTGTGGACTATATGGAAGGAGTATGCGGCCGTGTGCTATGGATCCGAATCATTTGCATCGTAATGCTTGTTTGAAAGAGTAAGAATGTCTATATACAATTGGTGTGTTTCGGTGAAGGGCAAGAAGTTTGCCTAGACCCTCCCTCATTTAGTTGCTCTTAAGTTCTCTCCTCCTTTACGGTCAACGAGAATACGGCTAATACGTTGGATATTGCCTCCTACGGGCAAGATGAAGCTCAATGTGGATGCCACAGTTGGACGAGCTTTGGCAGCGGGGGTTGCGATTCTTCGGTCCGATCAGGGTACACTGATCTCCACCATTGCCTTTGCTTTGGCCTTGGTAAGTCCATTGCGGGCAGAGTTAATGACATTGATGTTTGCGGTGGCTTACTATGCCATGGAATATACTCAATTAATTGTAGATACGGATTGCCAGCTCCTTCTATCCATGTTAGCTAGTCCGCAGTCTTACACAGGAGCGTTAGGGGATGATGTACGTCAGACAGCCTCACTGCTATCTCTCAACAACTACTTACTTCAATATTGTCCAAGAGAGGCCAATTTAGCTGCTCGTCGCCTTGCACGATATGGTTACAGAGTGGCTGGGCTCGCACATTATGAAACCCTTCGTGCGTTGCCCTGTGACGTTCGGGGAGCACTCATTTTGGATCTTCAGCTTCCATCTTTGCGTACTTAATCATATCTCACACAGTGTTGGCCTGGTTCTTATTCTATTGCCTGCAGTCTTATTTGACCCAAGGAACGCGGGTATGCACATTTATTTTGTTTCTTCTATTTAGCAGCTTTTATCTTGTGCGAGTTTTGCTATCTCACTACATGGTCTGTTTCATGGATGGTCACTTAATGCAAACATTGGAATGCTGGCTGGTTGTCACACAAACGTTGGGGCGAGGACCATCACGGCATCATATCTTTTGGTCACCTTGGTTCTGGGGGAATCAAGGTGACATGGGTGCGTCTATCAGTCATTCTTTTGCGCAATTTTATAACTCACAGAAAATAGTGATCCTTACACCTTTCTGCTGTCGCGAGGTACAATTTGGAGGAGGCCCGTTAGCTGTCAGATTCCCTAAGTCGACTTCTGATCGATTGTTGCACTCAAAGGAGACCCACGCAGGAAACAATTTTTTAGTGTACATTTCTTTCATTGTATTTGTGTCCAAAGCCAGTCGTATAAATATGTACGCCTTTTCCTTCGCCAAGGTTTTATCTACAAAGGTGGTTTTACTTGGCAAGGTTTTAATGCGGCATATCATATACGACTGGAGGACAGCAATCATTCGCTTTTTGTTCAATTGGTTTTCTTACGATGACTATGTAATATGGTATTCCTCCGCCATAAGTGAGGTTTCTCTTCAATAAAAAAATATATTGACAAAAGCGCACATATATGCATATATATATATATATATAGATTTTTTTGGTTGAGAGATGGGTACCACCCAGGGTTTTTTATATATATATATATGGCCCTCACTTATGGCGGAGGAATACCGTGGTTACATAAAAGCCATATATCAACGGGAGAGTCTCCCAAATAAATAACTAGAGTACACGAGTCTAGAAATAAATGAAAGTAAAATGTATACAAGAATAAAGATTCTAATGAAAGACATATCCTGCGAAAGTAGACGGCCTTGTGACAACGTGCAACAGACGTTTACGATCCTCGATGATATGCTCCTCATGCAGCATAACGAATCATAAAATTGTTATAAAAGATAAGTGAATGAAAGAAGAGATCAAACTGAGAAAGCAATAAGCAAAATACCCATGTCACCTTGGTCAGATAAACCAAGGCAACCAGTCGATGAATTGAGTCAACTCCGAAACAAGTGAGTGGAAAATTAGTATGAACAATATGTAAGTATAAACATAAGTAATAACAAAGAAATGAAGGCATACCCATGTTTCTCGTAGCCAAATTGACCACAGACAACTTCATATATATATAGATTTATAGATGAATATATATGTGTGTGTGTGTGTATATATATATATATAGATAAATGGGCCGTAGACCCTGCATTTTATTAACTTTAAAACCTCACTTTTGGCGGAGGAAAACCATATTACAAAGCAAATCACGACATAACAACAAATAACAACTGTGTGGCCGATAAGCTTTTGCTATAACAAGAAAGATGGTGTGTTGTTCAGAGTGAATATAATATGCCTTATTAAATCCTTGGCAGACAAAACCACCCTTGTGGATAAAATCTTGCATGAAGGAAAAAGAGTACATATTTATCCAGTCTAAAGCATTACAAGGAAATCGAAAGACAGTGTCATCCTCTAACCAAACAAGTTTGCCTCCAAAGATGGCACAGATCATAAAAAGAAGCATCCTCCAACGATCCAAAAACAAGCGTGCATGAAAATTAAAATGGTAGTTAGTCAAGGATCTTATCATATGTTGAAAAAGATAACCCAATGAGACAAAAAATTGCAAATGAGTATACCCAAACTGCCTACATATTAGAATATAGGCAGGAACACAGAATCGTAGCATGATGTTCAAGACCGTAAGTATGGAGTGTGTAAGTCAGTGATGAGACATCCACGAGCTACCGTTGGCAACATGTTCAGAAGCTTGTATTCCGACAAAGATGTGAGTGTCAAGCCAATGAAGCAAGATGATGTGCCACCGAATTCGTCTATCGTGGGGTGTATTGCCAAGTTGATCGGGTAAGATGTAAAAACATGCGCAAACGATCTAGATCTACCCACATTACTCCCATGACCGAGTGTTCATTATCTATCATGCGTATTAACTCCAAACAATCTGTCTCTGAGATAAAGCTGTGATGTCCTCATAGTGTTGTTGCTGAGATCCAGCGGAAGTTTGCTTCCTTCTTTTGGGGCATTAAACATCATTAGAGATCATGGAAGACTCTTTGTAAACCAACTGATGAAGGGGGTCTAGGTATTCGACAACTGCAGTCAATTCAAAAAGCATATGATTGTAAGATGTGGTGGATATATCTACAACATACATCACTTTGCTGAATTTATGCATTGTAAGTATGGTTGTAGGGGTCATTTTCGGGAAATGTTGTATGACTCTCTGGAATGGAAGCGTATTTGTCGTATCACGATTTTTGCATGATCTGTGTAGAAGAGGGTCGCGAGGGGCTATCTTGGAAGCCTGATCTACAAGGACAATTTTCATTAAAGAGTGCCTATAATGAGTGTCTCAGTGCGGGTGTATCCTTAATTTCAAGCCGTTATATTTGATGGTCCAGAATTAATCAGTCTGCTAAGATTTTCATGTGGAAATTATGGTATCACACACTGCCAATGTCGGAGAACCTAGCTAGTTTTGTGAATGCTTTTCCAACAATTTGTCCTTTTTGTAAGAGGGCTGAAGGTCTCATTGATCATCTATTTGTTCATTGTCCAGCCATAACCTTGTTGTGGTGTCGATATGCATTGCTGTCTCATAGACCTATTTCTTTTAGGCCATCGTTGTGGTCTTATTTGATGAGTTGGTGGCTCACATCCTCGACATGAACAATGTTGGGACATTTAAAGGTGGCAACCACGCATATCATTTGCTGGAATATATGGAAAGAATATACTGCAATAACTATTGGTGATGAGACTTTTAACCATCGACGGCTAGAGGAAAGGATTCGAATGGATATATACACGTGGTGTGCAGCGTCTTCTGGGAAGAAATATGCCGCCTCCATTCCCTCATTAATTGATGCACATATTTCACCTCCAATCCGGACTGCATGAATCGAAGTTGTCAAATGGCTAACAAAACCGCCAGGGCGAAATAAAATCAATGTAGATGCTGCGGTTGGGAAACAGTATGCTGCAGCAGGTGCGGTTTTTACGAGATTCAAGAGGGAGGCGCCTCTCAGCGATTTTTTTTCCATTACCATGTCTATCCCCTTTACAAGCTGAGCTTCCAGCAGCACTATATGTTACGATCTTTTGTGTGTGTATATATATGTATATATATATATACATTTTTTTAGTTAAAGACGTGTGGTACCATCCATTGTTTTATTAATATTAACCCTTATATGTTTTTTAAGAGAATTTTTATTATTATAAATATCCCTCATTTCTGGCGGAGGAAAACCTTATTACAAATTGAAAAACATGACAAAAGTAGCAGTGTATGATTATCAACATCCAAATATATATGATATGCCGCATTAAAACCTTGCCAAGAAAAACCACCCTTGTGGATAAAACCTTGGCGAAGGAAAAAGCGTACATATTTATATATATGGAATGTTGATAGGCGCTACAGTGAAATAAGAAATAATTTACAAGCCAAAATGAGTACAAGAGTCGCAAAATGAAAGGAAGCCATGTAGAGGTCCGTAGTTGATGTGCCCTCGTTCCGTCAGAGAGAGTAGAGCCGCCAACGACAAAGCAAACCAAGGAGAATCGTTGCGTCCATGCATAAAAGAAATACGCGGCTGAGTGAAAGCAATACAGATGACACGCTGAAAAGATCCAGGCAAATAGAATGGGGAACATACCAAGTCTGCCAGTACTCAATGAGGTACCGACAGATGTAATGTGGAAATGCCAATCCATATGGAACACTTGCAAAATTACGGAACCACGTGCTTGCATGTAGAAGTACCTCGTCCCAGCAGGCAGATACACATCATCAAGTCGGTCGTCAAATAATTGTCGCAAGACATACCATTCAGAAAAGAGAATATGCGCTGAGTGAAGCAAACAAATAGTATATAAGAAAAGGGCAGTGGCAACCAGAAAGAAAATCATACCAAGTCTGCCTGCCCCAACTAGTGGACAGGCAGAAAAAGTGAGAAAGTTCCAATCCATACGGAAGACTTGAAAATGGTATAATGTGTGTCTCATCAAGGTGAGGTTCAATGCAGCTAACCGCCATGGGGGGAGCGTCTCAGCCGGGTGCCATGCAAGTGAGATAAGACAATGTCCAAGCCATACAAAAAAATATAATGAAGCAACGTTATTAGCAAACAACCAACTGTGAGAAATAATGAAAGCCAATAGGTAACAAATCATACCAAACCTGCCCGAACCCTGAAGGGCACAGGCAGGAAAATTCAGATGATGCCAATCCATATGGAAGACTTAGATAGGTCAAGGCACTCCCAAATGTACTGAAGAAAGATCCAATGGGATGGAACTACGAACTAATAGCAGAAGAGAGCGAGAATTGTAGATTTGGGTGCAGGGGTTGAGCATAGCATTCTGCGCAAGATATTGTGCCGCCATGTTTGCCTCTCTGTAAATGTGATGATAGTCCAATCTATGTAGCCGCACTAACCTGTGGAGTAATTGAAGATAATAGTTGACGTACACCATCTGAGGGCGGGATAATCGTGATACAAGCATCGCACAATCTGATTCTAGAATAATCGACCGATATAAAGGCAGAAAAAACAATAGTCCAAATAACGCCGCCTGTATCTCTGCATGAATAGGTGAACTTGGTGGTAATCTAAATGATACCGCGCCTACACAAACTCCAGCATGGTCTCTCAAAATAGCACCACCTGCACTATAGCGCCTTCCGACTGCAGCATTCGTATTTAATTGAAACCGACCAGATGGTGGTAACCTCCATCGCACCAAAATTGGACGCGGGTTCCGAAGTGTAGGAAGCCAAGCGAAGGGACGGCGCGGACCAGTCAGCAATTTGGATCCCTCGATTGTCTTACACCACATTGAAATATCATACTGTATGGTGAACTTTAAGGATGTAAGTGAGAAAATGTGTGGCTCACCATATACCAGAGATGCATAGGCGCGCCATACCGAATAAACGATGATTGCTGGGACGATGACTCGCAAAACACCAAGGAAAGATGAAAAATTCGAACGATTCCACCAGGAGAGTAAATATTGTTGGAGCCTCAAGGATGTTGGGATAGGGCAGTGTAACTCGCTGGCAAAATAACTCTATATCGATCGAATGCCCAGACAGTATAAGAATATATGATCCACCGTAGCAGACTCCTGCTTGAAAAATGGGCATTGGGTTGGGCATGCGACAAAACACTTACAAGTATATTCTTCAAAACGTAACGCCGAATGAAAAATTCGCCATAAGAATATCTGAGTGGTATGCGAATGACGTTTAAACCGAATAAATTTTGTCGATAGGAGTGATGAACCAGAGGTTCGACATATGTCATATGCACTACGCAAAGAGAATTCCCCTGTTGATGTTGGAGTCCATGTAAGAGGTGCCGCCTGTCCTTCGGTTTGTGCCAAACAGATAGGGTGAATCCTGCAAATAAGTTTCCACACCGGGGAGTCTGGTAGTCGAGGCAGATAATCGCCGCGATGACCATATTTAGCATACATATAGTTACTCCAAAGTGTTTTTTGTTGTTGATATGACCACCAAATTCGACACTGATACGCTTTTTGTAACACGCATAGATTCCGAATTCCCAATCCGCCCTCCTCCCGGGGCGTTGAAATAGTTGCCCAGGATACCCAATGGTGTCTACTGCCCTAATAAAATGTCGCCATTTTGCGATGTATGATCTGAATTACCGATTCAGGTAGTCTTCCTGGTGCGAGAATATGTAAAGGCAGTGAAGATACAACTGAGCGCAACAATACTAGTCGGCCAGCAGCAGATAATAATTTTGAGTGCCAACCATGTAGACGATCATCTATGTGCTGCAATTTTAATTACAGTAGCTGGATCTGTTAATGCCCTTATGTAAATAGGAACCAAGATATCGAAATGGTAGATGTGAACCCCTCATGCCCATGATAGACTCGTAGGTATGTCGCTGTTGTGGCGTAATTGCAGCAGATGGAATGAAGCTACTTTTCTGAATATTTATCTTTTGACCAGAGGCATTTTCATACTGTGCTAAGAAAGAATGAAAGCGGCGAAGATTACGCTGAGTTCCCCGTAAGAAAACCAAAAGATCATCTGCATAAGCTAAGTGGGTGACAGTGAAAGGAACCCTACCCAGACGGAAAGGTTGTATAGCACCTGATGCTACTAATGATTTTAACCCCCTGCTAAAGCCTTCAGAAGAAAGAATAAAAAGCAGAGGAGATAAAGGATCCCCTTGCTTAACTCCCCTGCCTGGCCGAAATGATGTTGTAGGCTGGCCATTAACTAGAACTGATAATGTGGTCTCAAATGATTCAAAATGAGACGAATGAAAAACTCAGAGAATCCAAAAGTACGGAGTAACCTCTCAAGATATTTCCAGCTTACGCGATCAAAAGCCTTCATCATGTCTAACTTCAAGCATAGCTGAGGACCTCCTTTATCCAACATATGTATCATCTCTCTGGCCATCACTACTTGCGTGGAAATATCAGAGCCTGGAATAAGCCAGTTTGCTCTGGCGAAATTAGTCGTGGGAGCAAGGTATTAAGTCTGGTAGAAATGATTCTCGTGCAGACTTTACTCAGAAAATTAGTGAGACAGATTGGTCGAAAGTCGCTAAATGTGTCTGGCGACGGCTTTTTAGGGATTAATGTGATAAGAGCACTTGCCATGACAGTAGGCTGAGGGATTCCAAGGAAAAACTCCTGGACTGCCTTAACCACATCAGAATAAATAGTTGACCAGCATGAACGATAAAAGTTACCATTGAATCCATCAGGGCCTGTTGCACTGTGGGGGTCTAAATGCCAGACTGATGTCTTGACTTCCTCTTCAGTAGGCATCTTTGTAAGCATCAAATTGTCCTCTGCTGTAACTATGGATGGCATGTTTCTAAGCACTGTCTCATAAGTGTGTGTGTGTTCCCGCGTAAATAAGGAGGTGTAAAAAGATACTGCTTCAGCTTTAATAGATGTAATATCAGAGCATAATCGGCCGTCAGATGTACAGATTTGCTGTATACACAGCTGAGTACGCCGACCTTTTACGATAGAGTGAAAATAGAGGGTATTGGTATCCCCATCTTGTAACCATCGAACTCGTGCCTTCTGTTTCCAATAATGAAACTCATATAATAGGGCTTGAAGATATTCTGCTTTTGCTTTATGATATACCTCACGATTCGCCTCTGTAGAGTCGGCGTCCCAATCATGCTCTGCCTGTGTCATCACCGATTCCGCATTCTTAACATTAGAAAAGATGTTCCCAAATATTTCGTTATTCCATCTCTGCACATCCTTCTTCAGTCGGAGCAACTTCGCATAAAAGCCATACATTCCCCCTGTTGTTGGATAGGATGTCCAAGCAGTTCTCATATAATTATGAAAGTCTGGATGATGCAACCAGGAGTCCAAAAAACAAAAAGATCTGCATCCCTCAGTATTACCCAATCGGCATGAAAAAAGTAGTGGTGTATCATATGAAGGAACTCGAGGTAGATGTGAAAGACGTGTGTCTTCAAAAACATCTTGAAAAGAGGAGTTAAAGAATAACCAGTCAAGCCTGCGCCTGACTCGACCCAGTCCTCTACCATCTGTCCAAGTATATCGCGGCCCATGATACTGTGGAGACATTAGAGAACATGATTCAATGCAATCATTAAAATCCTGCAGGGATGAGAGAGACAGTTGAGAACGACCTGCATGATCCTCCAGAGGTCTGAAAGTATTAAAATCGCCCCCAATAATCCATGGCATGTCGTTGGATTCAGAGAAGGTAGATAGCGAATTCCATAGAGAGCGACGATGAGATACTGTATGATTGCCATAGACCACCGATAATACAAAATGCTGCTGAAGCTGTCAAAATAAAAAAGTAAAGTGAACCACCTAATTTTGATCCTGCGAGAGAACCAAACGGTAATCCATGTCACGCCAAAATAACCAAATACGCTCTGATTGAGAAGAGAAATGATTCGAAAAACCAATATCCATAGAAAAACGATCTATACGAGATGGTGAGTGCTTCGGTTCAATCACTGCGACAATATTTAAATGATGTTCATGTATCAAGTTATGCAACCTAGGTAAAGAGGCACGCATGCCTCGTATATTCCAGAATAATATATTCATTGAGACAGAGTAGTATCACTTGCCTGGATTACATGTGACGCACTACGAGTTAAGATTGTGGAGGGCGGTAAAGGTGGGAGATCCTTTCTTGCACGACGCTTTCTACGAGGAACAACGGGAATGAACTCTGCAGTATCTGTAGAATCCTGTAGGCGAGATATTAAAACCTCATCGTCTGGCGATGTAGGAATCATCTCCATTCGCCTAAACACTTCTGCAGAGACAGTAGCTATCTCCGGTTGCTGATCATGATCTGGCAGCTCATTGTCAGAAGAGTGACCAATATCAAAAGTTTCAGTATTCTGGGGTGCTGTCTGGTCCTCAGCCGGCGGCAGATCATCTCCCATATGTGATGGCGGGTCTATAACTGGAGCATCGTGCCCCATATCGTGTGCTGGGTTATCTGTCGACTGGGTTTGAGTATCGTCAGAAATTTTATGCAAAGGTGCAGCTGTTGTGACTGTGTTGCCTTCCTTCCATTTAACAGAGGTCCAGCCTTGTGCCCGCGGACGTGGCGGTGGTGGTGGTGGTGGAGGCGCTATAGGTGCCTTCTTTTTGGGATGACAATCTGAAGCTGCATGGCCGAGCCTCCTGCATAAGGTGCAAAACTGAGGCAAATCTTCATAAACCACAGATTGTAAGATCATTCGATTTTTTGCCTGCAAATAAATTTTCTGTGGTAATTCTTGAGAGATATCCACTTCCACACATACACGTGCGACGGACGGCCTTAATCCATCTGCCGTCGCAACATCAAGCTTGATCGGTGTGCCTATAGTACGAACAATTTCAAACAGCGAGTCTCGGTGGTGAAGATGAATCAGTAAGCCGGGAAATGCAATCCAAACCGGGGCTATTGGAACATCAGCAGTAGGATCAAAATCAATAGTCCATTTCGTAATACGCATGTGACAACCCGATATGTGCCAGGAACGGAGATATATATATATATATATATATATATATAAGTAACGAGAAATTTTATTATGGAGACCTCACTTTTGGCGGAGGAAAACCATATTACAATTGTTAGAGTATGCGAATACATGATATAAAAAACCAATGATAACATATCTCCAGTCGTATATGATATGCCGCATTAAAACCTTGCCAAATAAAACCACCCTTGTGGATAAAACCTTGGCGAATGAAAAATCGTACATATTTATACGGCTATCACTGATATTGTCCAAGTTGGAAGTGATCGCCATATTGTCGTAGTACGCCCACCATTAGAGATTTTGTGAAAATGTACCTCGTGATAGTGGATATAGTATATTAGTCCAACAGCCGTGAGTAACGTAAGAATCATAAGCAAGAAGTCAAAATTCATACCCAAGTCGCCTTGACTAAGGAGCCAAGGCGACATTGTTGAAATTCCAGCTCCACGAAAATAAACATTCTTCGCCATGTGGCCATCGCACAAGTAGTATTTAAGCCAGCAATGCAGTCCTCGAATGGATGATGGGAAAGGTGTGGTGCCACATGATAACCAGGCCGTGCCAAGGAAAAGAAAATGAAGCATGTTATGTATGCGAAAGAAGCAGCACAGAATGTAGAGGAATGGATACACAACCATACCGTGCCTGCCTGGATCCCAAAGGATACAGGCAGTAAGTCTGAAAATACGCCAATCCATATGGAAGACTTTGGGACGTCAAGGCAGTCGTAAGTGAGAGCGAGATCTAATGAGACTGCTGCACGTACTAGTGATGGCAGAGTCTGAGAAGTATAATATTGAGTACGGGGATTTAACATAGCATGCTGTGCTGCCATATTTGCCTCGCGATAAATGTGATGGTAATGAAGCCGATGAAGATGAACTAGCGTATGAAGCTGGCGAAGATGATAGTTTCCATGGACATGATGCTGCCGTGACAACTGATCTATCAGTTGAGCACAATCTGACTCGAGGATGATCATGCGATGGAGTGGAAGAAAATAAAGAACTCCAAATACAGCTGCCTGAATCTCTGCATGCAGTGGTGCATATGGAGGAAGTCTAAAAGAAATCGCTCCAATGCATAAACCCATATGATCTCGCAATATCGCACTCCCTGCTGAATAATGTCTACCCACTGCAGCATCAACATTTAATTTTAACCAACCCACTGGTGGGGTAACCCAGCGAATCATCAAAGGTCTCGGATGGCGAAACGTCGGCAGCCAAGAGAAATGCTATCGTGAGCCCGTAGCAATTTTGGAACCCTCAAGTGTTTTGTGCCACAAGGTAATGGCATAGCGTATGGAATGCTGCAATGTGGTTTCCGTGATCTGAGTCTTGTCCCCATAGACTATGGAAGTATAACCGCACCAGATGTTTTATATGATAATTGCCGGGATAACAATTTTATAAACTCCAATGAGAGAAGTAAAGGATGAACGATACCACCAAGAATGAAGATACTGACGAAGTCGTAATGAGGATGGAAGAGGACAATGTAGCTCACTTGCAAAATAGTGCCATAGGGGTTGCACATAAGAGCAATATAGGAAGACATGATCCACCGTGGCTGACTCACTTTTACAGAATCGGCATTGTGTTGGACGAGCCATTGAATATTGTCCAATATAATCCTCAAAAGGTATTGCCGAATTAAAAAGACGCCATAAAAACAGTTGAACAGTAGGAGAGTGATGCTTGTACCAAATAAATGTAGCAGAGAGCAGTTTAGGAGAAGATATCCGGCAAGTATCATAAGCACTTTTTAGAGAAAATTCCCCCGTTGGAGTTGGTAACCATGTAATATGGCCTCCCTGGCTGTCCGATTGTGTTAGGCAGAAGGAATGAACTCGGCAAATAATCTTCCATACAGGCAAATCCGTTAACCGTGGTAGATAATCTTGCCGGTGCTCATATTTGGCATGCATGTATTTGCTCCATAGTGTGGCATTGTGTTGATATGACCACCATATTTTGCAATGATATGCTTGTTGTAACATGTTTATGTCGCGTAGTCCTAAGCCCCCTTCGTCCCGCGGCTTGCAAATAGTAGACCAAGAGACCCAATGATGTCGACGTCCCCAAAAGAATGCAGCCATTTTGCGATGTATCACCTTAATCACCGATTTCGGTAAACCACCCGCCGCGATGACATGTAGGAGTAATGTGGCAATTACAGATTTCAATAAGACTAGCCGACCTGCTGCTGAAAGCAATTTTGAGTGCCACCCTTGGAGCCTGTCATCAATATGCTGCAGTAACGAAACACAATATCTGGAGCGAGCGATACCCTTGTGTAGATAAGAACCAAGATAACGAAATGGGAGACCGAAAGACGCATGCCCAGAATATTTACAAAATTCTGGCGTTGTTGTGTAGTTATCCTGGCAGATGGAATAATACTGCTTTTTTGGAAATTCACCTTCTGACCTGATGCAGTTTCATATTGTGTAAGAAAAGTATGAAAATGTTGAAGATTCCGCTGTGTACCTCGTAGGAAAATCAGTAAATCATCCGCATAGGCCAAGTGGGTGATTGTAAACGGGACGCGCCCCAGGCAGAAAGGCTGTATCACACCCGATGATGCTAATGTTTTCAAACCACTGCTAAAACCCTCAGATGCTAAAATAAATAGTAAGGGAGATAATGGATCCCCCTGCTTAACCCCTCTATATGGTCGAAAAGTTTAATATGGCTGGCCATTAGTACTGCTAATGTAGTGGCACTCAAATGACTCAAAATAATGCCTGTGAAGAAATCTGAGAAGCCAAATGTGTGTAGTAATAACTTCAAATAATCCCACCTGACTCTGTCAAATGCTTTCATCATATCTAACTTTAAGCATAACTGCGAGCCACCTCTATCCATCATATGGATCATCTCACGTGCTAATAAAACTTGGGTAGAAATGTCAGTACCTGGTAGGAAGCCCGTTTTTCTGGAGATATCAAACGCGGTAATAATGTACTTGAACGGCTAGCAACTATTCTGGTGAGGACCTTGCTCAAAAAATTAGTGAGGCATATGGGACGATAGTCACTGAAACTAGCAGGAGAAGGTTTTTTTGGGATCAAAGCTATTAATGCACTAGCCATAACTGTAGGCTGAGGAACGCCAAGAAAGAATTCTTGTACTGCTTTGATGACGTCTGTGGGAATTATTGACCAGCAGGAACGATAAAAGTTGCCATTAAAACCATCTGGTCCAGCAGCACTATGAGGGTCCAAATGCCAGACCGCAGATTTTATCTCCTCCCGCAATGGTATTTGCGTTAAAAAGACATTATCGTCAGTGGAAACCAATGGGGAATATGTCGAAGAATATTATCATAATTAGCAGTAGGCTCACGAGCAAATAAGGATGTGTAGAAAGATACTGCTTCAGCCACAATGTCGTCTGGCGCAGTGTAGATAGCTCCGGTACTTGATTGTATTTGTTAGATCCGCAGGTTCAATCTTTTCCCTTTGACAATGGAGTGAAAATATCTGGTATTAGCGTCTCCTTCTTTTAGCCACCGGACGCGTGCTTTTTGTTTCCAAAAATGCATTTCATATTTCGAGGCTTGAAGATATTCTGCCTTTGCTCTATGATATGCTGTCCGATTTTCATCTGTTGGAGTCGTGTCCCAAAGGTTTTCAGCATGTGTGAGAGTGATTTCAGCCTGTTGGACATTAGAGAATATATTACCAAATATTTCTTTATTCCACCGTTGCACATCCTTCTTAAGCCTAAACTACTTTGTGTAGAAGCCATACATTCCGCCAGTAGTAGGATATGAAGACCATGCAGCTTGCATATAATTATGAAAATCCGGATGCAGCAACCAAGAGTCCAGAAACCGGAATGCTCGATGCGGCGGAGGCGAACTGATTCGGCATAATAGTAATAACGGTGTATGATCAGAGGCAATACGGGGAAGATGTGTAAGCTGTAGGTCATCAAATTTGTCATGAAATGTAGTATTTAGAAATAACCAATCTAATCTCCGACGGACTCGTCAAAGACCTCTACCATCAGTCCATGTAAATTTGGAACCATGAAACTGTGGCGTCATCAAACCGCATGATTCTATGCAATCATTAAAATCCTGTAAAGCAGTTAAAGATGGCTGTGAACGGCCTTCATGATCCGATAATGAACGAAATGTATTAAAGTCCCCACCAATCACTCAAGGAAGATCCGAGTTATCTGAAAATGAACATAATGAAGCCCACCAAGATCGCCGAAGACTTGCAGTGTGGTTGCCATACACTGCAGACAATACAAAGGTATACTGAAAGGGCCGATATGTCAACGTGAAATGAACAACTTGTCTTGCATCCTGCACTGTCGCCAAAGTAAAGTGTGAGTCACGCCATAAAAACAAAATACGTTCGGACTGTGATGCATAAGAACTAGAAAATCCGAAATCCAGAGCATAACGATGGATAGTAGCCTAGGCATGTTTAGGTTCTATTAAAACAAGAATATTTAATTGATGATCCCGTATCAACTGATGTAGCCTTGGTATGGAGGCACGCAGGCCTCTTATATTCCATATCATAATATTCATTGAGAGATAGTAGAGTCACTTCCCTGAATCGCATGTGATGCACTACGTGTGAGGATGTTAGATGGTGGCAGCGGAGGAAGGTCTTTCTTTGCGCGTCGCTTCCTACGTGGAACAACTGGTATAAAATCCTCAGTGGAATCCTGTAACCGTGAGATCAAAGTATCCGTGTCAGGCGAGGAGGGCAGCCGCTGCATGCGGCGGGCTACCTTTTCTGGAACAGTTAGTATCTCTATAGTATTTTCCATGGGTAATTCATTATCGGATGAGTGCCCGATATCACAGGCGTCTGGATATGGCTGCGTTGGTTCAGCAGGCGCCTCATAATTTAAATTCTCCATCAGATTATCTTCTTGAGTAGGCTGATCAGTAGCGGATTGTGGGTCTGCTGAAGGAGGATCAACCACTACATGGTCAGTAGCTACGTCTGGTTTTTTCTTCACTGGCGTCCAGCGCTTAGGTGGTGGTCGGCGCGGAGGTGGAGGCAGTGGTGGCGGTATTTTGGCTGCAGTTTGCGGACTGCATGAAGATTCAGCATGTCCTAACCGTCGGCAGGAAGTGCAAAATAATGGCAAATCTTCATATACAATAGATTGCAGTATGAATCGACTTTTTGCCTTTAGATAAATCTTTTGAGGCAGTTCCTGGGAAACATCAACTTCAACACATACACGTGCAACTGAGGGTCGTAGTCCTTCTGTGGTTGCTACATCAAGTTTAATGGGGCTACCAATCGGTTTTACAATTTCAAACAATGCCTCTTTTCGGTGAAGATGGATAGGGAGGCCAGGAAGAGCAATCCAAACTGGTACAATTGGCACATCGGTTGATGGATCAAAATCAACTGTCCATTTGGTTATACGCATATGACAGCCTGATATATGCCATGATCGACGATAAAAGCAACACAAGTAATCAGCCTCATTTCGAAAATTTAACAGGATATGTGTATGATCAATAAGAGTGATGCGAAGATCGTGATGAAATCAAATTTTCTCAAAAACATCTCTGATAACTTTTAATGGAGGTCGTCCATACCAGAAAGTACCCACCAATGAATATTTGAATTGAGCAGCAAGTTCATCAATTTCTGAATCCAAAAATGAGATTAAAGGATTTGGCGAGATGTTAATTGATTGAGATGAAGTGTCGCCGGAAACTATGGCAGCAAATGACGGCTGCGGCGCCGTCATATCTGTAAACAAAAACGTATATGTGTGTGTATATATATCGATATACACACACACGCACACACATATATACATATACATATAAACACACACTTATAAACCTATTCATATATATATATTTTTTTTTGAAAGAATTATATGTTTATTAAGAACCCTCACTTGTGGTATATATATATATATATATATATGTAATGGAGATATATAACTTCTGGCAATGTGGCGATCGGGCGAAAATGGCGGACTGGCCGATCGGCGGCCGTAATTCCGATCAACATTGCTCTTCCATCTCTTCTACTAATCTTTTCCTTCTTCTCTATTCATTCTTTCCCATTCCTCACTGAAAAACCACATCTTTTCCATTCTTGCTGGCGGCAGCAGATCAACTCGGGAAAAACCCTAGGGGGTCAGTGCCAAAAAAGAGCTTTGCTTCGTTTTTTCACACATCGACTGCCACTCCCATTGATAACAAACCGATTCAGAAGCATAAGGGCAGTCCAATGGTATCCTTTACGGATGATGAAATTGCTTCATTAGCGGCACCATTCAAATTTTCCTTAGTGGGAACCTTCTGGTATGGCAAATTACCGGTCGCCACCATTTGATCAACCATGGATCGGAGCGGTTTTAATGGTCCGGTGCAGGTGTGACTCTTGGACTCTACGCACGTAATCTTGCACTTCAAGTATGAACAAGATTATCTGCGGTGTTTTGCAAGACAAAGTTGGATGATCGCAGGGAAATACATGAGAGTTACTAAATGGACGCCAACATATGATCCTACCGTGGATGTGCCAATCGTGCCAGTGTGGGTGTCATTCCCAATGCTACCGGTACAATTTCATCAAAAGTCTGCGTTGATGCAAATTGGACGGATGTTGGGAATGCCAATGAAACTGGATACTGCGACTACGGAGTCTCTTCGGCCTTCTGTTGCTCGTTTGTGTATTGAAATTGATGTTTCGCAGGTGCCTTCTAGAGTTTTTATTCATGCGTTAAACAGGATGCTTCACCAGCAGGTGATCTATGAAGACTTGCCTTCATATTGTACGAAATGCTGTAGGTTGGGTCATAAGGTTGCAGATTGCGATCGTAATTTAGTGCCCTCAACAGATGTACAGAAATCCAAGGACAGTTCAGAAAAGCATAAAACAAAGGAAGTACCATCTAGTACATTCAAAGCGCTGGAGCAGCGTTGGACACCTAAGAAACAACCGCAACCGGTTGGACATCAAGCTACTGATGATATCCCAATCTTACCGTCGCCGGATTTGACTGCATCACGTGCAGTCACACATGTTCAGGATATTTCGCATCTCCAGGGAGTTGATGACAGTTTTTTTGCAGATATACTTCATATTCCACAACCATCATCACTCTCTGATAGTGAGGTTACACCAGCCCACCCTGGTAGGCAGGAGACGAAGAGTGCAGACCCTTCCGCCGTAGCTGTTGTTTCAGAAGTTATGCATGATATACTTTAGGCAGTTGTCTCTTCAGATCTTCCTCAGGTTGATCAAGCTATTATTCCCGCAGACATGACCTTAGATGAGCAGTTTCAGCCTCCAGCACGCCTCCTTCGTAGGCAACAGCGTAATCTAGACACAATATCCCCGTTAGTCACAAGATCCAGGTCAACTCTCTCTAATTCCTTTGACTGCTTATCGTCCCAATGAAGATTATGGTTTGGAATGTTTGTGGTATTCGAACCTCACTTTATCGTATCTTATCGCTGCTGCGTCGTTATAATTTGCATGTCTTAGTTCTTATTGAGCCTAAATCAAGGCCATCATCGCTATTATTTTATCGTTTAAAATTTAGTTTCACGCAAGCAGTTTCAGTTTGTCAGGATAAAATATGGATTTTCTGGAGTTCTTCTTTTTTGCGGATGGAAAGGGATCGTATGGGTGTTCAAAATCACTCCATGTATTTTCAGTGGATTCCAACAAGAGGTACTTTCTGCTGTACTTTTGTGTATGGCTTGCATTCTATTGCATCGCGTCGTCCGCTATGGGAGGACATTTAGCATTACTTGCGGAACTTGATGTACCTTGGCTAGTAGGAGGTGATTTAATACTTTCTTATCGCTAGAAGAGCATAAAGGTCAATCTTCTCCACCTCTTAGAACATTGCAAGACTTTAATGATTGTGTATCCTCTTGTTCCCTACAAGCTATTAATTATCAAGGCTCAACATTCACCTGGAGTGATGGGAGAGGATTGGGTTGGGTATGGCATAGATTGGATAGGTATCTTTATTCATCAAGTTTCTTTGATCTATTTACCATAGTTTCCTATCAGCACCTTAGTTGTACAACATCGGACCATTGATCTATTTATCTTAAAGGTACAACCGAAAGATCTATCACATCCGCTGCTTTTCGATATTTGGATGCATGGGCCACATATTCGGATTTTTATCGATTTGTCACTCATCACTGGCAGTCTTATGAATCAATTGGCGGTATGCGAGGCTATTATTCTAAGCTACGGCAACATAAACAACATTTGAGACAGTGAAATAAGGATGTGTTTGGCAATATATTTGATGACGTTGCACATGCAGAATCTGAAGCCCTTCGCTGCAAAAAGGAGTATGATGCCTGTCCAACTGCTGAATCATGCGAGTTGTATCATAGAAGTATGGCGGCTTTGAAGCAACATCAGCATCGAGTAACTATGTTTTGGCAACAAAAAGCAAATTTCAAATGTATGAAAGAGGGTGATGCTAATACTCGTTATTTTCATCAAATTGTCAAGGACAAAAGGCGCCGTCAAACGATCAGTAGAATTGTTGCTTCAAATGGCGTGGAATATCAAACCCCTACAGACATTGAACAGGAAGCAATTCGATATTATCAAAATTTGTTCACGGTGGAAACTCTAACGCATCCTTCTTCTCTGCTCCACTATATTCCCACTATTTGAACAAATGCAGACAATGCAGCACTCCTTGCCTTGTCGGATCTTCAAGAAGTACAAGGTGCTGTTTGGGATCTTAGCCCAACTAGTGCAGCAGGTCCAGATGGTTTCCTGGGCTCGTTTTATCGAAGATTCTGGCACGTAATTAAACTCGATGTACATAAGACAGTTCAGGAATTCTTTCTTGGAGTTACACCCCCCAACCAACTTGCTGCATCTCTTATTACTCTTATTCCCAAAGTATCAAATCCTCAATCATTTAATGACTTTCGGCCAATTTGCCTGACTAATTTTTTGGCCAAGATCATTACACGTTTGCTGGCGACGCGATTATCAAATTTATTGTTGCGTCTTATTTCTCCGGAGCAGGCTGGATTTTTAAAAGGACGTGGTATAAAGGATCACATTTTGCTAGCCCAAGAAATGGTTCACATGTTAGATAAGCATGTGCATGGTGGTCATGTCATAGTTAAATTAGACATGGCAAAGGCTTTTGACAGAGTGGATTGGACCTATCTCTGAAAGCTTTTACTCAAATTCGGCTTTGATGCTAAGCTTGTCAGGATCATATTGAATAACTTAGTAGCTACATGTTGCTCAATTCTCATCAATGGTAAACCAGTGGGTTTTTTCCCTGTCACACGAGGGTTTAAACAAGGTGATCCATTGTCACCTTTGTTATTTATACTGCTTCAGAAGGTTTTTCACGCGTCATTAATGCGCTGATTCGCTCAGGTTAGTTGCGTGGTTTCCATGTGGGACGGGCACCACAAATAACTCATTTGGGTTTTACAGATGATCTTGTCATCTTTTTGAATGGCACTCTCACAAACATGCACAAATTCTGACAATTCTTGGATACCTATCAGTCTGCCTCAGGACAGTTGGTTAATTTTCACAAAAGTCAATTGGTTGTTGGAAAGTCAGTGGCTGGACCAAGAGTGGCACGAGCACTTGGTATGCGGTTGGCTGTGTTGCCTATTAAATATCTTTGGTCCTACTTACATAAAGGAGTAAATAGATCTTCATATTGTACTGCTCTGTTAGCACATTTTGATATGCGACTTAATTCTTGGTCATCCAAATTGTTATCTATGGCGGGAAGGCTAATATTAATCAAGCATGTCTTAGCAACAATGCTGATTCATATCATTGCAAGCTCAAGATTACCAAAAAGTGTCATCACGGCTTTAGATAAGAAAATGTCTACGTTCTTGTGGAATGGTCATCATCATTGGGCATCATAGGATCATGTTTGTCATCCGATTGAGCATGGTGGACTAGGTATAAGAAATTTAGATCTGATTCAAAGAGTATATGTTGGCCTTCTCTGGTGGAAATATCATACATCTGGCTCGTTATGGGCCACATCAGCCGTTCGAAATATGGCCAGCGCAATAGTGTATATGCCCATATCTACGATTTAGCAGTTTGGAAACGACTTTGTAATACTCACTATTACATGCATGCAAACATTGAGCATTCACCGGATGGACTAAGCTGGGTTGCTGACTCTATCGGTACCTATACCATTAAATCCGCATATCACTTGCTTCATGCAGAATCCCCGTTGCTTGAGTTTTCCAAGTACATTTTGTGGTCTCCTTCTCCTCTGGGGGCGAAAGTGTTCTTGTGGCGATTATGGTGTCATTCCCTCCCCATAACCAACAATCTTCGAGCATGGCAGACTATATACCCTTCGCAGTGTGTCTTTTTCTTGCAGCATTCGGACACTAAGGATCACTTATTTTTACAATGCCCACAAATTAAATCTTTGTGGGTTGAGGTTGCGGTATTGTTTTCAGGCTCTTTACCTCGTCAGTCCACCATTCAAGCTTACTTAATTTGTTGGTGGCGTCAAGCTTTGGCTGCTACTATGATGGTTAACTTTCGGGCGGTGATTCCGGCATTGGTACTTTGGGTTACTTGGAAAGAGTATACTGTCATCAGATTTGATGACAGCAGCTTTTCTTATGGGCATCTCTTTGATCGTGTCCGTGGTCATATATATTCTTGGTGTGCTTCCATGCAAGGTCGTAAATTTGTGCAGCCCATTGCTTATTTAGCTGATCAGGGATTTTCGCCACACATAACGGTTCGCCATCATAGGTTAGTGAGGTGGACATTGCCCCCTTCTGGTAGAATGAAATTAAACGTGGATGCTACTGTTGGCCGCAGCAGAGCAGCAGCCGGTGCTGTGCTACGTAATGATTCAGGAACCTTCATCTCTGCGGTTTTCATTGCATTACCGTGTGTTACGCCTGTTCGAGCTGAACTTATGGACTTGCTCTATTCTCTTCTCTTCTATGCCATGACATATGATGGGCTATATGTTGAAACTGATTGCAGAATGTTACTTAATTTACTAGCCAATACTTCACAATATAATGGGTCTTGTTCAGTGGATATACGGAGGATTATCAAGCTGATATGCCTCAATGCGTCTACTCTCTGCTATTGTCCACGCGAGGCTAACACAGCTGCGCATATGCTAGCACGTTATAGCATGCGTGCTACAGGAGAAACAATATATTTATCGGCGTCTACTCTGCCTTGCGACGTGCGAGGATCCATGATCTTGGATACCACTCTTCCTAATTCCGTCTATGAGTATCATGATGGATTGGCATTCAAAATTGGGGGTTGCCTATGAACATTATTGGCGTAGGCAGCCTTGGTATGTCTCCTTTACATTATCTCTTATGTGCTTCTTTCTACATTATGTTGTTCATTTTCATGTATCTTTGGATAACCCCTTCTATTTTTTTGAGAGTTACGGTGAATGGCAACAACGTGCATTGATGTCGGTATGGAGTGGGTGTGATAGCAATATCAACTGGAGGTTGCCCGTGGTCGATTGGCTACGGGCAACTTGGGTATGGTTTCCTTTCTCTCGTCATGCTTATTCTGTGGACCACATTCGTAGGTGTGTTTACATATATTTTGTGCACTTTGCACGAGGTGTTGGCTGCCAAAGGCGAAGGAACAAGGCGTCATATTGCTTGCTGTTGACACGAAGGATTCTGCTGGCTTTCTTGTATATCTAAATCATCGCCGACCTGCATGTCTCCTGCCGATCAAGGACAATGTTTCTTTTCATTATTTCTTCTCATTCACAATTGTACTCATTATATCCTCAACCATCTACTCATATAAATATGTACGTCTTTTCCTTCGTCAAGGTTTTATCCACAAGGGTGGTTTTACTTAACAAGGTTTTAATGCAGCATATCGCATATGACTGGAGGTTGCGCATACTTACTTTTCTTCATTCGCTTTTCTCTTATGATGACAATTGCTTTTGATGTAATATGGTTTCCCTCCACCATAAGAGAGGCTTTTGAATAAAAGTGCTTTACATAATATATATATATATATATATATATATATGTAATGGAGATATAAATAAAAAGATGAGGGCGCTCTGGCGATCGACTTGACGGCAGCGGCGTCATGCCTCAGCCATTTTCCATTGTGATCGAAAATTTGTTGCTATTTTCCTATTCTCTTTTCTGTTTTTAGAATTCAATAATCAATGTTTGCGATTTGTCGTTCCGACATTTCATTGTCAACGGGAGGCGGCTACGATCAGCCGATTTTTTTGCAAGCTATTGATCCGCAATGATCCTATGCCTCTTTGCTAAAACCATCATCCACGATCATTCCTCCTCATGAAATCACAAGATTTAAAGGCGTTCCTGCTATAAAATTCACATGCGAGGAGGTACCGGCATTATCGGATTCTTTTATACACTGTTTGGTAGAGACGTTTTGGTATGGACGACCTAAATTGGACGCCATCCGCAAATGCTTTGATCGGATTGGATTCTCAGCAGCCGTAAAAATTACGATGCTTGATCCAACGCATATTTTGATGAATTTTGATGCTGAGGCAGACTATTATCGTTGTTTTTCACGACGCACATGGATGGTTTTGGGATATCATATGCGAGTTACTAAATGGACGTACGATTTTGATCCAAGAATTGACATGCCTATTGTGCCGGTTTGGATCTCGTTACCAGGACTCCCTGTTTATCTTCACAAACAAGAGGCATTGTTTGAAATTGCATGCATGATTGGAACCCCTTTAAAGGAAGATCCTGCAACCACAAATTTGTTGTGACCTTCGGTGGCTAGGGTGTGTATTGAGATTGACGTATCGCAGGAATTGCCGCAGAGATTGTATATCTAAAGTGATGACTATCACTTCTTTCAAGCAGTTGAATATGAGAACTTGCCTGCATATTGTGCCTCATGTCGTCTACTGGGACATTCAGCGTCTGCATGCAAAATGGCGGTTCAGCTGCAACCTGTGCCAGTAACAGCAGCTGCAGCACCTTCGTCGACAAAGCCAGTATCAAAGCCGCCCCAGTGTTGGATGCCAAAAAAGACAGTGTTGCTGCCATCCGAAGACAACCCTACACTGCAAATGACTTCGACTATTCTGTCAATTCTAATAACAATTGAACCAGAGGGAAGTATGGATCCCTCAACGCCACCGAGTGCTAGGGCTGATAATGCTCCTTCTAATGAGCAGATTACCGAGGTGTCACATGAGCAAGATCTGGCAAGATTGCATTGTTCTTCTGCACCAATTGGTTTGACTAATGTAGAAGATGTGGATCCTGTAATGCAGCACTCGTCTGATATGGAGTTACATGATGATACGGCGATGGATGCCTCTGAACTAAGTTCAGCGATATTAGAGGTTGCTCGGGTATTATCTGCTACACCGCCGTTGGAAGATGGTGGCCTGAACATGATGCATCCGGGTGTATCTGAGGCAGTGGACCAATTATTGAAGGTTCATACTAGGCGTCCCAGGCGGAAAAAAGGTGAGCTGCCATCGGTCCCTCCATCATCTATTGTCACCCGTGGTGCCATGCGCTGTTTGACAACTACTTCCCTTGACCCGCCCCAATGAAGGTCCTTCTTTGGAATGTTAGAGGTATTAACACCTCCATTACACGTATACTCTCACTTACACATCAACATGCCATTCAACTATTAGTTATTATTGAACCAAAGCTACAACCTGCTCGTATAGAATATTTTCGTTTATAGTTTGGATTTTCACATGCTCCTTATTCTGCTGATGCAAACATTTGGTTTTTATGGTGATTCTTTTCTGGAGTCGCTGGAGATCCGGATGGGTGTCGAGAATATGTCGATTAATTTCTGATGGATGCCTAGCGGCTGAACATTCTGGTTTATGGTGGTAGCCAGGAAACGATTATGGGCTGATTTATGCGGTTTCACTCTACTGTGGACTAGCCATGGCTCATGGGGGGAGACTTCAATACATTTCTATCACTGGATGAACATAAAGGGGTTCCTTCGCCGTCACTACGTATGCTCACTGATTTTAAGCAGTTGGCTGAATAATGTGAGGTGATAGATTTGCTGTTCCAGGGATCCAAATTTACCTGGTCTGATGGTCGGGGATTGGGTAAGGTTTGGCGCAGGTTAGATTGTTTCCTATGCTCCACAGGTTTCACAGAGTTATTTGATATTAGCAGAGTGCAGCATTTACATCGTGCTATGTCGGATCATTCACCATTACTGTTGACTTGTCAGTTTGTGTCCTCTGCCGAACTAATGTCATTCAGATATCTTGAGGCATGGACTACACATGCGGATTTTGATACATATGTTCGTACTCATTGGCGTTCATATCCTACTGTGGGGGGAATGTATGGGCTTTATGATAAGCTCCATCGGCTGAAGATTGACTTGCGTCGATGGAATCGCACTGTATTTGGAAACATTTTACAGATTTGATGGCGGTGGAGGAGGAAACCATCTGGGTGGAAGTCCTATATGATGCGGCCCCAACGGAGGACAATCGTCATGTATATCACCAGGCTAAGGCTCGGCTGTTGCAACAGCAATCTTGCGCTTGTCTTTGTTGGAAGCAAAAAAGCTAATGTTAAATGGTTGAAGGAGGGTGATGCCAACACATCATACTTTCATAGCGTAGTAAGAATGCGCCAGCACAAGCAGAACATTTCTTACATTAGGCAACTGGATGGCACAGTGTGTGAGACTGTAGCCGATATAAAATCCGAGGCCGTCCATTTTTATCAACACTTGTTTTGTGAAGAGCCCACCGAGGATCATGATCTAATATAGCAGCACATTTCTCAGATTTTAACGGAACATGATAACAACCGGTTATTATCGCAGCCTCAAACCGATGAGGTTCGTCTGGATGTCTGGCATCTCAGCCCGTCTAGTGCTTCGGGCCCTGATGGCTTTCCAGGTTCATTTTATCCGTGGTTTTGGGATGACATTGTACATGATGTTTTACTAGTAGTGCAATAATTCTTCTTAGGATTTCCTATGCCTAGTAAAATGGCAGCATCATTGATATGCCTGATTCCTAAGGTTCCAAATCCAGATACCTTTGCAGATTTTTTCCCAATTTGTCTTACGAATTTTCTATCTAAAGTGGTGACAAGAATTATATCTACTCGACTTAATGTATTATTTCCTCGACTGATCTCTCCTGAGCAGGCTGGTTTCATGCAGGGTGAGGGTATTTCAGAGAAAATACTGTTGGCAAAAGAGATGGTCCATATATTGGATCGTAAATGTCATGGTGGCCATGTCATGATAAAATTACACATGGCTAAAGCATTTGACCGTGTTTCCTAGCAATATTTGGAAAAGTTGCTCTTGAAGTTTTGTTTTCTGCCTGGTTTTGTACGTATTATTATTAATAATTTAGCAACTACAAGATGTTCTGTGTTGATAAATGGGAAGCCAAGTGGATTTTTCAACCTTCCAGAGGAGTCAAGCTGGGCGACCCTTTGTCACCTCTTCTATTCATTCTTGCATCTGAGGGATTTTCTAGAGGCCTTAAGGCACATACGGGGACGGGTGAGATAAAGGGTTTCAGTGGTGGTCGGACACAGTCTATTTCACATCTTGGTTTTGCGGATGATTTGTTGATATTTCTAAATGGCGCAGCTGACAATTTACACACATTTAAGAGGTTTTTGGAACAGTATCAGTGGGCTTCGGGACAGTTAGTTAATTATCATAAGAGCCAGCTGGTTGCAAGTGAGGCAGTCACCCTGCATAGCACTATGGCCGTCTTACAAATGCGTCCCATAGAATTGCCTATCAAATACTCAGGCTCATTTCTATTTAAAGGTATCAACAGGGCACAATATTGTACATCGTTGCTTGCTCATTTTGATGTGAGATTGACAGGTTGGTCGCAGCGTATGTTGAGTATGGCGGGACGATTGACGCTCATCCAGTCAGTCTTATTTACCATGCCCTTGCATATTATGGATGTGGCAAGACTCCCCAAGAGCGTCATATATGAGCTAAATCAGAAAATGTGTACCTTTTTTTAGAAGCAACGTCATCATTGGAGAGCCTTGTCAACGATTTGTTATCTAAAGGATGAGAGTGGATTGGGAATCTGCAATCTTGAGGCGTTGCAAAAAGTATTTGAATGTAAAATGTGGTGGAATGTTCATACATCGGACTCTTTGTGGGCTACATTCATGCGGCACAAGTGTGGCACTAGAGGGATTATATTGGCACATGTGTATGACTTTGCGATTGGAAGAGATTGCGTGGCATTGATTCTTTATGTGCCATGCACACTCATGCTTCGGATGATGGATTTGAATGGAGTACAGATGCGAATGGTCAATTTATTTTGCACATTGCCTATGAAGCCTGTCGGCCGAGGTTCGATCCGTCACCTTTCACTCGATATATTTGGTGGCCAGGAACGTTGGCTTCTGCTAAACTATTATTATGGCGTCTCTGGTATAATGCTCTTGTAGGACCTGTAAAGAACCACTAGAAGAGGGAATTGAATAGTAGGTGCGAAAAATTTGGTTTTTAAAATATTTTGACCTAAAAACCTAACTTCTGAAAACAGAAACTGTTTTCAGATCCTGATTTGAAACGTTTGAAAGAATTTGTTACAGACCTTCAAAAATTCTGACATTTGGAGAGATTCTACTCTCAGATGTTCTGAGTATCTCCTAAAAATTTCAGATTAAAATTCAACTCCTAACCCTTTGAAAATACGTTTGTGGTCAGATTGCACAAATCTGCCAGAAAATGTACTTTGATTTGAAAAATCTATTCCAATTAATTCGTGACACTAAATGGTCTGAAAATTTAATGACAAACCCCTTAAGGTGTTTCTTGTACTGGGTTGAAACTGGTTTTGAAAATTCTATTGGGAAGTATGTCAAATACTTTGATGTTCTCAGCCTTGCAAGTTTGAAAATCAGATTGCACTAGTTTCAGAACTATTAACGTTTGATTCACTTATACTTGTCCAAATGGGTTGAAAGTTGCACCAAATGAAAATTAAGAGGTGTAGCTATGTTTCTGATTTTTTTTAAATTTTGAAATTTCGTTTACTATTTTTACGATTGCAACAAAACCAACGCAGAAACTGAAAACAGAAAGTAAAGTGTTGAAAGTAACGACACCAAGGATTTTATACTGGTTCGATTAAATCAACCTACTCCAATCTTCAAGGACACCTTCCTCGGTTATCAATAAACACCAAAAAACACCTTACCACAAGGGTTTCTGGAGTTACACACCAACTCCACCATTTCACAAACAATACAATCAATCACACGAATTACGAACACCACCACCAAACGGATGAAGGTTTGATCACACCTTGATCAACTTTTTACAACAAATGGATCATGTATGGTGGTCTAATCAAAGCCTATTCGATATGTTGAATATAAGAACAATAGGCTTGAGAGAAGAAGAAGAAGAAGAAAGAAATGTAGAAGAAGAGAGTAGAAGACACTTTTGCACTTAAGAGAACTTGCTTTTTGTTTGCTCGCTTCTCTTCTTTTTATCACAACATGCCCGCACCCTTTAGGTCTTCCAACACCTTGAGAATTCTCTTTAATGCCCTTGAAACATTACCTTGTGTAGATATGACATCATCTTGATCACTTGGCACAACATGATTGGATGAATGTCTTGGCTTTGCTTACTTGACCATCTATGATTGGATGAATCTTGTCACCATTTAGTAGATGTAAAATCAGAGATTAAAATGTAAAAACATGTACCAAATAAAGTTTAAAATTTTTCCAAATAATCAACAATTAATCCCTTCAATTTGGGATGTCAATTAGTCACACATTCTAGGCAAAACATCGGCCACCACACATTGTCACATGCTGATATGTTAAATTTGCCAAATTTTTGAATTGTTACCTTGTGTAGCTTTCTCTTTTATGTCACTAACCTTGTGTGGCATATTCTCCACCAATCAAGATGTCAACTAAGAGGCTCCATGTAGGTTGAAGTAGGCGTGTAGAATGTCTCCAACTTGTACTTAATTTCATTTTTATAAACTTTGTAAAATAATGCACAATAATTACACATATATGGTAAATTCCAATCAGCCCTAATTTGAATATTCTAGAACACTTTAACATGTCTTAAATTTATAAAAAGTGTCTAGATACATGTTATATATCATGCCAAAAACGTTCCATCTGTTATCGTAGAAAACAGAATTTTCGACTTTTGTCGATTACGCAATTTTTCTCAGATTAAATTCAAACCTTTTGCACATGTTATATATATTATGTCACACATAATATATATAAAATAAATTAAATATTCAGCTCTAATGGCTGAGATATAGGCGCCTATGTGACAAAAAAAGTTGAATTTGAAATTTCCACAATTTGGCCTTAATTGGGGGTGATTTGTGTGTGCCAACATGGAATGATTTCATGGCTGAATATATCATGTAAGCCACGAAATCTCTTTGTAAATTATATGAGCTTTCCATCTATATATGGCAAGTACGTGACACGTTGGCGAAGTTTTGGTAGTCACCCGATACGACAATTTTTGGTTTACAACCTTGTAACATGTCGTAATAATTTTGTCATCACCGTGACTTATATCATATGATATAAGACCTGAATGTACTCATAAATATGAGGTAAGTATAGTGGTGTGACGTTGACATATGTTTGTAATATATGTAACTTGTCGGTAGTACGTCGGAATATATGCGTGTTGTGCCTTTTTATAAAAAATCTGAATATATATAATATATGCATATAAAAATGTGTGTATCAAATGGAGAGGAGACTTTCCATGTTTCAATTTGTTGCCATCATGTCTTCTCCAAATATATCTCCATTAATGAACTAGTTTAGTTCATTAACTTAGGTACTTCACATAAGGAACTAGTTTAGTTCATTAATGGTGGCAACTGAAAATAGTTCAAATACAACAAATACTTGCCATTTGATAAAAGCTTTAATGCTTCATGGCTTGTTAGTACGGCAACAATATATATAAAGCATATAAGGCATGTATATCACAAAAATGTGTCACATAATAATTTTGTCATGCATTTCTTAAACACGTAGTATTTAAATCATGTATTTTATGAATCACTCAAACTCTTTTCCTCAAAAATCTCCCCCTTTTGATGATTTACAAAATAACCTTAGTTCATGATTTAAATATGACCGCTCCCCCTCCAATCGAGCACAAATTCAAATTTTGAATTTCTATTTGTCTCTCCCTTGAATTTTGCAATCATTGCACTTTCTCCCCCTTAAATCACTCTCTCTCCCCCTTAAATCTTGCAATTTCTCTCCTCCTTTATTTTGTAAATAATATAAAAAATACATGTAAGAAAGAAGTAGTAGTTTATAGTATATCAACAAAACTCATGCATTTCAAGTGCACCCTTAAGGGTTGAATAACATGCATTTCAAGTGCACCCTTAAGGGTTATTTATTCAACCCTTTGCAAATGTCCCTCTTGGTAACCAAATTTGGGTGACCTTTCTAGGTCTTCCAAAAGGTGAGAAAAGATATGAAAACGCAATATAAAAGACATTAGGTGGTAGTGCAATTGGCATTGGGCCGAGAATTCCATTGTAACTATTGCATGTTTTTCGTCATTGATAAGTTCTTGTGTTGGTGGGCATGGTGCGTGATCTAGATGCATTTTTGTTAAATGAATGTCGTGTATGCATCAATGGTTTCTTTTTATATCTATATGGCACATAATTATATCTCTATGATATGAAGAAGAATTATGATGAGATGACATAGGGGGGATCTAGGCATCTTCTTAGGCGTCACATATATCTTGGATGCATCTATTTTCTTAGATGGAATGAATTTGGTTGATGTATTTAGTGTCTTGTTTTTCTCAACGTATCCTAATCCATTTTTGTCGCTATCATGTTTTTGTGAAGAAATGATGCGATCTAGCATGTTTGTACCGGTGTCAAATTGTTTCACCATTTTTTCAAGATCTATAGTCCTTGATTTCAAATTTGAAATCACGGATTTCATTTCATTGTTTTGTGTTGTTAATGATGAGACCTCTGATTTTAATGGATTGATTGTGCAAGACGACTCTTCTTTTGAATCGTTTAATTGAGCAACAAGGTTTGTGTTAGATGATTCTAACAACTTATTGCCTTCAATTAGTCGTTTCATTTCTTTTGCAAGAGTCATAGAAACCTTATGCAACTCAAGATATTGGCAGAATAAATCATCATAAAAAGGCTCAGAATCAGAATCAGAGTCAGAAGATACCTCATTTGATGCGTTAGATGTAAAGCATACTTGTGCCGTTTGTTCTTTGGTATCATCAGTCTCTGAGTCAGATGAATCACTCCGAGTAGAGGCTTTGAAGGTTCTTCTCCTTTGTTTAGGTTCTGAGACGAGTCAAGTTTTGTTCCAGTCCTTGTCACGGTTTTTATTCGTTTGTTTGTCCTTGGTCGAGCAATCATATGACAAGTGTCCAAGTTTCCCACATTCATAGCACTTTATTTCCTTATTATTTTTGTTTCTATGGTTCTTAGATGAAGTAGGCTTGTGTTTGTTTTTAATCGATTTTCTCATGATCTTTCTTAATATTTTAGCCATCGTGATTAGATCTTCATAATCGGAATCTGTGTCACTATCATATATGCGATCATAAGAGGTAGAGACGTATTCATTTGATTTAAACGCTATAGCCTTATCATGGGTAGAAGTAGATCCATAATTTCTTAAATGAGTTTGTTTTCGTATACCTTCAATGATCCGATTAATTCCTCTATCTTTATTGATTTAGTATCCTTACTTTCTTCGATTACAATGACTTTTGAATCCTATTCGGATGGGAGACATCTTAGTACCTTTTGAACCTTTTCCTATGTAGAAAAAGCTTTGCCAAGAGACTCAAGAGAATTGTAGATGTTAGTCAATTGTAAGTCCATATCAACGATAGATTCATTAGGCAATAATTTAAAAGACTCAAGAGTAGACATAAGCATATTTATTTTAGACTCTTTGACTTGACTAGTCACTTCATGTTTCATCTCAAGAATTCTCCACATTTCTTGGGCATTAGAGCAGTTAGACAAATAACTTGATTCGCTTTTACTCAACCCGTTTAAAAGAAGTTGCATCGCTCTAGCATTCATACTTAATCTCTTTTTGTCATCATTAGTGTATTCTTGTTTCAGTTTTAAGACTTCTAATGTGACACCATCAACAGTAGATAACTTAGAAGGAATGAAAGGACTGTCTTCTATAATAGACCAAAAATCAATATCAATAGCCATAAAGAAAAGTTTCATTCTAAGTTTCCATTGTATAAAAGACTCACCATCGAAAAGAGGAAGCCTTACGGTTGACATTCCTTCTTGTTTGGTTTTATAGCTAGTGGTTGCCATCTCACTAAGGTCGTTGGATCTCCTTGTCGTGAGTACACGTGCGTTCTGATACAACTTATAGGACCTGTAAAGTATCACTAGAAGGGGGATTGAATAGTAGGTGCGGAAAATTTGGTTTTTAAAATATGTTGACCCAAAAACTTAACTTCTGAAAACAGAAACTGTTTTCAGATCCTGATTTGAAACGTTTGAAAGACATAGTTACAGACATTCAAAAATTTTGAAATTTGGAGAGATTATACTCTCAGATGTTCTGAGTATCTCCTAAAAATTTCAGATTAAAATTCAACCCCTAACCCTTTGAAAATACGTTTGTGGTCAGATTGCGCAAAAATGTCAGAAACAATACTTTGATTTGAAAAATTTATTCTGATTAATTTGTGACTCCAAATGGCCTGAAAGATTAATGAAAAAACCCTTAAGATGTTTATTGTACTGGGTTGAAACAATTTTTGAAAATTCCTTTGGGAAGTATGTCAAATACGTTGATGTTCTCACCTTTGCAAGTCTGAAAATCAGATTGCACAAGTCTCAGAACTATTAACGTTTGATTGACTTATACTTGTCCAAATGGATTGAAACTTGTGCCAAAAGAGGTGTGGCTATGTTTCTGAAAAGTTTTGTAATTTTTGAAAGTCGTTTACTATTTTTACGATTGCAACGAAATCAACACAGAAACTGAACTGAAAGTAAAGTGCTGAAAGTAACGACACCAAGGATTTTATACTGGTTCGATTAAATCAACCTACTCCAATCTTCGAGGACACCTTCCTCGGTTATCACTAAACACAAAAAAAACACATTACCACAATAGTTTCTGGAGTTACACACCAACTCCACCCTTTCACAAACAATACAATCAATCACACGAATCACGAACACCACCACCGAACGGATGAAGGTTTGATCACACCTTGATCAACCTTTTACAACAAATGGATCGTGTATGGTGGTCTAATCAAATCCTATTAAATATGTTGAATATAAGAAAAATAGGCTTCAGAGAAGAAGAAGAAGAAAGAAATGTAGAAGAAGAGAGTAGAAGACACTTTTGCACTTAAGAGAATATGAGAGTTGTCTTGCTTTTTCTTTGCTCTCTTCTCTTCTTTTTATCACAACATGGCCGCCCCATTTAGGTATTCCAACACCTTGAGAATTCTCTTTAATTCCCTTAGAAGATCGCCTTGTGTATGTATGACACCATCTTACTCACTTGGCACAACATGATTGGATAAATGTCTTGCCTTTGCTTACTTGGCACTCTATGATTGGATGAATCTTGTCACCATTTAGTAGCTGTAAAATATGAGATTAAAATGTAAAAACATGTGCCAAATAAAGTTTAAAATGTTTCCAAATAATCAACAATTAATCCCTTCAATTTGGGATGTCAATTAGTCACACATTCTAGTCAAAAAATTGGCCACCACACATTGTCACATGCTGAATTTTCAGCATGTTTTAAATTTGCTAAATCTTTGAATTGTTACCTTGTGTAGCTCCATCCTTTATGTCACTAACCTTGTGTGGAATATTCTCCACCAATCAAGATGCCAACTAAGCTCCACATATGCTGAAATAGGCATGTAGAATGTCTCCAACTTGTGCTGAATTTCATTTTTGTAAACTTTGTAAAATAATGCACAATAATTATACATATATGGTAAATTCCAATCAGCCTTAATTTGAATATTCTAGAACACTTTAACATGTCTTGAATGTGTAAAAAGTGTCTAGATACATGTTACATGTCATGCCAAAAACGTTTCATGTGTTATGTTCGTAGAAAATAGAATTTTCGACTTTTGTCGATTACGTGATTTTTCTCTGATTGAATTAAAACTTCTTGCACATGTTATATATATTATGTCACACATAATATACATAAAATAAATTAAATATTCAGCTCTAATAGCTGAGATATAGGCGCCCAATGTGACAAAAAAAGTTGAATTTGAAATCTCCACAATTTGGCCTTAATTGGGGGTGATTTGTATGTGCCAACATGGAATGATTTCATGGATGAATATATCATGTAGGCCACGAAAGTTTTGGCTCTTTTTAAAGTATATGGGCTGGCCATCTGTATATGGTAAGTACGTGACACGTTGGCGAAGTTTCAGTAGTCATCTGATACGACAATTTTCAGTTTACAACCTTGTAACGTATCGTGATAATTTTGTCATCACCATGACTTATATCATATATAAGACCTGAATGTACTCATAAATATGAGGTAAGTATAGTGGTGTGACGTTAACGTACGTTTGTAATATATGTAACGTGTCGGTAGTACGTCGGAATATGTGTGTTGTGTCTTTTTGTAAAAAATATGAATATATATAATATGTATATATAAAAACATGTGTATCAAATGGAGAGGAGGCTTTCCATGTTTCAATTTGTTGCCATCATGTCTTCTCCAAATATAACTCTGTTAATGAACTAGTTAGTTCATTAACTTAAGTACTTCACTTAATGAACTAGTTTAGTTCATTAATGGTGGCGCCTGAAAATAGTTCAAACACAACAAATCTTTGCTATTTGATGTAAGCTTTAACGCTTCATGGCATGTTAGTACGGCAACAATATATGTAAAGCATATAAGGCATGTATATCACAAAAATGTGTCACATAATAATTTTGCCATGCATTTCTTAAACACGTAGTACTTAAATTATGTATTTTTTGAATCACTCAAACTCTTTTTCTCAACAGCTCTGCCGATGCCAGAGAACGTTTGGATATGGTCAGTGGTTTTCCCAACATGTTTTTTATGTCGCAATGCCTCGGTTTCACATGGTCATATCTTTTATAAGTGTCAAGTCATTAAGGATGTGTGGAGTCACATGGCAGTGACTTTCGATAGGCCGTTGCCCATGTCCTCTACCTTGCGGCATTACTTACGGGGTTGGTGGATCAACATTCGCAAAATAACTATGTCTGGCCAACTAGCTGTAGTGATACTGTTGATTGTTATTTGGGAAATCTGGAAGGAATACGCTGCAGGGAACATACTCTTTTGCTTTTCTAGCTTCAGGAGCGAATTCGTCATAACGTCTATATATGGTGCTCCTCAGTCGTTGGTTGTAAGTTGGCCTCTTCCCTTCCATCCTTAATTGTTGCCTCTTATTCGCCTCCTATACGTCACAAACGACTACGAATTCTACACTGGAGACTGCCACCCACTGGTAAATCAAAGCTTAATGTTGATGCTGCGACTGGTTGTCGAGGTGCAGCCGGTGGGGCAGTTTTACGAGATGCGACTGGATGCCTGGTCCAAGCGATATCCTTTTGTTTTCCAGTGTTGTCACCTGTGCATGCTGAATTACAAGCCTTCCTTTTTTCTATTCTCTTCTTTACAACTGGAGGCCATATTCTACTGGAGGTGGAAACTGACTGCCTGCAATTAATGAATTTCATTGTGAGTAATACAGTTTTTACTGCTAGGTTGGGTAGTGATTATGCTCGATTACAAAACCTTCTGGCTTCCATGAGAGCACATCTTTTATACATTCCGCGTGAATGTAACTCCGTTGCTCACTTTTTAACACAACATGGACTTTGGCAGCGTCAGACTTGCATATATACACGCCACTCGGAGCTTCCACCAGTAGCTCGAGGCAGTCTACAAAATGATGTTCACACATATAGTATCCGGCACTAACAACGTCCTGCATTTGTCCCGCCTGCATCGTTTGGATGTGGTCGGCTGGGTATGTTCGTGACTTTTTCATCTATCCATATTGATATTTACTTATTACATGACTATGTGCTGTATTGTTTTGTCGAGGTACATCCGTTTGTGCAAGGGAGGCAATCACCGTATTGATCGTCTCCGGGCTTGTATCATGTCATTGTTGCCTGAGCCAGCTTTGGTGTCGGGCAACCTGGGTACATTCTTAGCCTCATTCTCACGATTACGTACATGCTATGGTTTTCTATGGTTTAGTGTATGCATGACTGCTGCTTTAATTGATCTATTGAGGTACATCTTTCGCCATTGGAGCAAGTTCATGCGCTGGGAGGCTTCCAAAAGTGTGAAGATTTTTGTCTCGAGAGAGCTGCCTTGTCGGTCTCAAGCTAGTCAGATTGCCTCCAGTTTTATATGTAATTCATTCTTAGCCTGTATTTGAGATTTTTATATGTTTTTCTTCAATTATTCTGTTTGGTTTGGGAGAGTCTCTGTTATATCCCGGACTGTTGACCGGTAAAGAAAGAAAAAGGAAATAAAAGAAAATAAAAGGGAAAGAAAAGAAAGAAAATATAAATAAAATAATATAAGTAGGCAATAATTATCTTCGTTTTATAAGATTAGAATATAAAAAGTAGGATGGAGATTTAAAAATACAAAGGGATTAACTTTTTATATATTTCCTAAACCAAACAGGAATTCACCTAAAACCTAAACATCTACTTATATATACATTACCACACACAAGATAAACCATAGTTTTTCCTTTTCTTTTCCCTCAGTTGGAAGCCGCCAACTTCCTCCCTCTCCCAAAAACATTTCACGGCAGCAACAGAGGGGACAAAGGGCATATTTTGATGCCATCCATATAAATATATGCACGTGTGTATAAATTACCCCAACCAAGTTATACCCGCACCTATATACAAATCGGTCATCCTTCTACACCTTGGAAAGTATTCGGCCAGCCCTCTTAAGGAAGAAGAAATTACGCATAGGAATTATTCACCAAAAAGGCAGGTTACCTTCCTCTCTACTCGGATTGGCCGTAGATGCAATAAATTTCTATGTGTTATTTTCTTTATGTCTTCGTATGCATGTAATATATGATGTTGGTATGTGCGTTTATATGTGCGTGTATTGGTGTTGAATGTGGGGTTGAAAATCAATTGAAAAGATTTCGTTTTTATCCGAATAGAGGAAGAATTGCAGGATTAGCCTTAGAAATAGGTCATATAGCATGGAAATTAGGTCGGAATTGCATTGGAAGTTGGAAAAAGGCCCTGGATGACGGCGCATGCGATAAACGCACGTGTTTTAGGGGCGGCGCGTGGGGCCCACGCGCGGCCCTTGACGGCGCGTCCAGATACGCGTTGACGTGTCTAGGTGCAAAAGATGCATTGCGTTATAATGAGTCAAATGCGACTGGTTTAAGGTTAATCGGAGTTAAAACGAAGAAGTTATGAAGTTTTGAAGAAAATTAAAATTTAAACAAATAAAAAAGGAAAAAAAGGGGCCAGCCTGGGCCAGGGCGGGCCAGCCTGCTATTGCAGGTGCTGAGCTAGCGGGTACACAATAATTAAAAAAATTCAAAAAATAAATCATAATAAATAATTAATTAAAATTAGTTTAAAATTACATAGAAATATAAATAAATTCTTAAAAAATATAATTAAATTCTAGAAAATATAAAATGCTAAAAATAAAATATTTTCATCTAATTTTTGATGTTGTTTTATTTTTAACTAATTAAAATATTTAGAAATAAATATTAAATAAATAGATAAAAATATAGAAAAATAGTATAAAATCATAAAAAAGTATTAAAAGCTAGAAAAAAATATAAGTGATGTCTAATAATATTTTATGAAATTTTTAATAACTAAAGTAAAGGAAAAAAAGAGGGTAATGAGCCAGAAAAAATAATTAATTTAATATTAATATTATTTAATAAATAAGAGATTTAGAAACCCATTAAATAAATTAAAATAAACTAAAATAAAAGGAGAAAAAAGGATTAAAATGAGAGAGAATAAAAAGAAATTAAAGCAAGAGAAAAAAATAGTAGGGCAAGATAAAAAATAAATAAATAAAAGAATGAAATGGTTGAAAGCCTAGGAAAAATAAAATAAAGTGTATAAACATAAAATAAAGTCTAGAAAGATAAAATAACGGTAGAAGATAAAATACAGTAATGAACCTCACGCAATATAGGGTAACTACGCAATATAGGTAATACGCAATATAGAACGGAGCATGCAACATAAGAGAAACGGAAGTGTGAAAGTGTGCAGCATTGATGGCACGTGCATCCCTTCGGGGCAAGTGACTCCACGTTACGGAGCGTGTGTTTGTTGACTCCAAGTTACGGAGCGTGTGTTCGTTTACTCCACGTTACGGAGCGTGTGCGCTGACTCCACATTACGGAGCGTGTGTTAGGATCCTGGGACATGCATTGCATACATGGGTAGAAGCAGCATGACGTGTGATTTGATGCGATTGGGTATGTGACACGGTAGTGTGACGGAGCATGCATCATGAAGTTGTGCATTGCGTTTGGGTTTGTGATGATGTTATATTTGTTTACCGTAATACTTACTCTGCAAGTCGGATCGGATATCTGTTATTTGCTTAATGTTATGCTTACTTTGCGATCTGATCATGTATGTTTTATTTGCTTTATTTATTTGTGCATTTATTGTATTTATGATATGTTTACGCTGCGATCGGACCATATATGTTTTATTTGCTTTATTTATTTGTGCATTTATTTTAAGTATGGTTCCTTCTGAAATTAGACGGGTAACCTACGGGTGATTTCCCAATCACTCAACCCCCACCATTTATCCTCCCATAGGTCAGCCCGAGTATGAGTATACTTTTGTAGAGGACGAGTCTGACGGTGCAAGCTGGGGCAAGTGAGCTTGGGGATATTTCTTTGGGGAATACTTGATGGTTTTCACATATATTACGTTTTATTAGACTTTTAGATTTTCATTTAACGTACTGGGTTTCGTCAGCCCTAAACCCTGATTGATTTATATTTTTGCATTATTTATGAATTGAATTTCACTTTTTAATTATCATTTCCACGAAAAAATTTCTACGTTATTTCTGACGTATAAGAAGTTTGAACGACGCCTTGTAGTTCTCGTAGTAGACTACAGCGGGTGCATTGTTCCCGATGCTAGGGTTCGGGAGCGGAAAGCTACAGGTGGTATCAGAGCCGAGGCTCCAGATCCGCCTTGGAAATGCAAGATTAACTAGATCACCTAGACATAAACTCTGATCTCCTTTGAAAATGACGATTTTACCCCTAATGAATAAAGTAGACTGAAGAGATGATCTTAGACTTAAGTTATGATTGGGTTAAGGGGAGTGTGAGCGTTATTTCGTTTTCTCTTAATTATTTGCCGTTTTACCCTGAACCTATGCATGCAACCCCTAAGTGACTAGGAATTCCTAAAATACCCCTCAACTTAGTCTGAAATAAAATAAATAAATATTGTTGACAATTCTCAATAACAGAAAATGCCGGCAAGACGTGAACAAGCCGGTTATAGAGAAAATGGTGGTGAAAACCACAAAAATCAGGGGATTAGTGTAGCGCCCCACTCCCGATGCTAGAGAACAGTGCACCTGTCGTATCTTGCTAAGGAGAATACAAGGCGTCGATACAAATCAACTACACGTCATCACAATAACGTAAATCGATGTCAGCGGAAGTCATTAATAAAATCCTCGATAAAATAATCATCATCATTAATACAATGTCTAAAAATTTTCTAAATCAATACAATAGTCATATGTATGTAAACACTAATCTCGAAAATACATAAACCTCGAATATCGAATAACTGTCTCAACCCTGTTGGACCGTGCACCTGCAATAAACACCACTAGAGGGGGGTGAATAGTAGTTAGCAGAAATTACACTACAACCTTTTGTTAAAATCCCCTTTGAAGACAGAATCTGAGACCACCTAAGATTCAGAACCAGTTATTGAAAAATTTACAAATAATTGTACACAACTCCAAAAATTATGAAACTTTCCAGAATTGAACTTCAATGAATTAACAAGACTCTGTCCAAAAATCAGACAAAAATAAGATTGTTTGACCCTTCAAACAAATAACAATATTCAGATGGTCAATCTGGACAAAATTGGACAAAATGTTGCTGATTTTACAAAACGTGTTTCTCTTTGAATACTCAACCAAAAAAGTTGATCTTTATATAAAAACACTCCTTAGGATGTCTAAATGAAGTTTCCAAAAGGCTCTGACCTTAAACAATTCTTGAAAAATACAGAATTTAAGTGTTCTAAAAATTGGTCAGATTGCAGCCAGATTGGAGCAGTTATCTTGCAAAGACTGAAAGACTAACTTTCCCTTGCTCAAATCAAGTTATTCTTGTTTTAAATGAAAGCTAACAGTCTGAAGTATAACTCTACCAAAAATCACGAATTGTGAAAATGTTTAGCTATTTTTTCAAATTGTGAGAAATCGTGTGAAAACTGCAGTCAAAACGGGCAGAAAACAGAAATAAAGAAACAAGAGAAGAACACTGAGGATTTATCCTGGTTCGGTCAATGTGACTTACTCCAGTCCCAAGGAACACATTTCCTTGGATTTCACTATGAAATGACACCTTACAACAAGACCCAAGCTTGATCCTTGGGTTATACACCAACCCTACTCAAGACTTGGATAATCACTTTCTAAGCAACACTTAGTTGCAACATCTCTACAACCTATTGATGTAGCCTTATAAAGATGGCTAATCAATCTTACAAATGAAGCTCAAGAGGCGTGTAGCTCACCACAATACAACAAGAACACCTTTGCTACAATGAACAAAACAACAACAACAAGAAGATGAAGATGAAAGCTAGACAATTCAACAAATGCTTGTGAGCTTCAAGTGTGTTTCATCTTCTTCACCATTGCCTCTATTTATAGTGTGATTTGATCCTTGAAGATAAGAATGCACATGTGTCACCATCTTCATCATCAATTCCAAATGTCTTCTCATCATTGGTTGGATTTGTACACTTGGCAAAATAAAACACAATGATTGGTCCACCTTGGCAATGTCACGTTGGTCGATTTTTACACCTTGGCAAGTCATAATTATCCTTTGCAAAATGAAGATAATAAGAGGGATAAATGCACCAAGATAACCTCAACTTCTAGTCTTGAAAATAGGCATGTGGGATTTGCCATTTCAAAGTCAAATTTCAGCTCCAATAATTTCAAAGTAGCCGTTGGCTACCATGCATTTTCCAAAAATATATTTTGAATTTTTCCTAATAAAATAAGAAAGGATAATACCACCAAATTATCTCCAACTTCAAGCACAATAATAGGGCATGTGAGAGCTCCATTTGACTTCCAAAAATCTGCTGAAAAACACCCAAGAAAGTCATATAGCCGTTGGTGTCATTTGAAATTTTCAAGTTGGCAATTTTGCCAACTAGCTCCTTTTTGGTTGGTCCATTTGTCTCCAACTCATAAAATGAACTCCACATCATATCCACCAACATATTCACGTTTTTAAACATGTACATATGTGTAGCAACTCAGATTTTTGAAGAAAGATAAATGGATAACAATTGACAAGATTATGTCAACGTGTAACACCGAAATTCCCCAATATTTCTTCTTATATGTTGAGATCATTTCCACACCTTTGACACCTTTAATATCTCTGAATAATGATGATAAATATTCTCTTATAACATATATAAGAGGGTCTTCAAGAAAAAATAGAATGTGACATCTCAAATCGTCACATATCCAGCTATAGTCAATAATATCATCAGTTGAGAGAATAAGATATAAGATCACCATATTATCTTCAAAATAATAATAAAACAGCTCCAGAATGAAGATAATAATATTCTCAAGGGATTCTGGTGTTAATTGAATCAATTTTGCACACGTTTGGATGTCAAATGAGGTTTCGGAACGTTTAAATGCTAAGTGGATTCTGTGACAAACGTTTGGGTGCTAGGTGCATTTTACTCCTATTTATAATATAGCATGCACAGCTAATAGCTTCAGCCCATAAATATTTAGGTAATTTATTTTCACACAGCATTGTCCTAGCAACTTCTAGAATCGTTCTATTTTTACGTTCAACAACTCCATTGAGTTGTGGTGCTCTAGGTTGTGAGAATTCATGTTTGATTCCATATAGTTCGCAAAATTTGATTACGTCTTTGTTTTTAAATTCTCCACCTCTATCACTTCTAATTCTTTTAACATTTTCTTCATAAATGTTTTCAAGTTGCTTAATAAGGGTTTCGATTGCTAATGGAGCATCGTCTTTGTGTGTTAAGAACAATGTCCACGTGTAGCGTGAGTAATTATCTACTATGACACACACATAGTAGTGTCCACCTAGACTTCTTGTCCTACTTGGACCAAATAAGTCTAAGTGAAGCAATTCTAGTACATGACTAGTACTCACTTCATGTTTCGGTTTTAAGGTTTCTTTAATGTGTTTTCCCTTAATACATGTTTCACACATTTGAAAATTATCTAAGTCTAACTTAGGAATTCCTCTAATTAAATTCTTCTTTGACAATTTCTTAATAGTTGAAATTCCTGTATGGCCTAATCTTCTATGCCATAAATTTACATCTAAGTCATGTGATATTAGACACTTAACCTTAGCATCTAACATGTTATCTAAGGTAAGGGTATAAATATTTCCATCTCTACTCCCTTTTAAAACCGTTTCTCCTTTTTCATTTATTATATCACAAGAATTGGGAAGAAAGGAGACATTATAACCACAATCTATAAGTTGAGAAATACTAAGTAAATTATAAGATAGATTGCTTACTAATAACACATTTCGTATTTGAAATGTGTTAGAGTTCCCAATTGTTCCTTTTCCAACAACTTGTCCTTTGTTGTTGTCACCGAATGTCACCTTTCCACCATTAATATGTTCAAGTTTCGTGAATAGTTTTGGGTTTCCCGTCATATGCCTCGAACATCCACTATCTAAAAACCATTTGGTTTTTAGATTCTTTGACTTTGCCTCTTTCTTGCATTCCTTGCGTTTATCCTACAATGGAGACAAAGTTTCAGGTACCTTTTATTTGGGTCCTTGAATGTTAGGGGCATTATTCTTGTTTAGATAACCCTTAGGTATCCAAACTTGAACATACCTTTTAGGCACATTTTTAGCATGGTTAAAATAAGAAGGATAAGCATATAGATGTTTATTCCACATAAGTGAAGATGCATTATTATACATGTTGTGCCAAGGTTGATAATCATTATAGGATGGCCAAATTTTATAATGTGCATAAGGCATGCGATTTTGTTTCTTGAATGGCGCAATATAAGTGTGTTCATAGGCATTTCTATAAGACTTATAAGAGTGTTGCTTATACTTAGGTTCATAATATGTTGAATGCATTTTATTATGTCTCGTTGCATTTGTATACATATAGGCATAATTTCTAGGTTGTCTAGATGCAAAGTTTGGCCTAGATGTATAGTTATGCGTGTGTGTTTTTATGGGTGCATGCTGCATTTTTATCTTTGAATAAGAAGAAGAAGGAGTAGAAGAAGATTTAGTAGGCAAGTTTGTTTTTATAACTTTATAAGGTTGTTTCATAGTTGATGATACAAAGTCTTTTTATCTAATTTGTCATCTTCTTCTTTATATCCCAATCCAGTTTTATCATTTCCATACTTTTGTGATGATATAAGTGTATCTAACATATTTGCACCAGATTTAAATTGTTTTATCATTTTTTCTAAGGTAAATTTAGAAGACTTAAGTTGCATTATTTCATTTTCACAACTTTCTAACTTGGATTTTAACATTTTATCTTCCATTTGTAACTTTTGTTCATCTTTCCTATATGATTCAATTTTATTCTCTAAAGAATCGAGAGTATTAGAAGACTCTTGTTTAAGAGATTCTAGTTGATCGGAAAATTCCAAGTTGGACGTCTTCAACTTGTCATTTTCTTGAACAAGTTTCTTCTTTTCTTTAGAGAGCCTCTTACAGTGAGCATGCATTCTTAGGAATTCTTTATACATTTCATCAAATGTCATGTCACTATCAGAATCACTATCAGAAGAAGAACATACCTCGTTGGATACGAAGCAGACTTGAGCTTCCTCAGTTTCGGATTCTGAGTCGGATGAGTCGCTCCATGTGCTCACCTTCATTGCTCGTTTCCCTTTTCTTTCCTTAGACTCCTTTGTCTTTGTCGTTTGAGCCTCCTTGTCCTTGGCTTGTTTATTATTGTTGTTGTTATTATTATTTTTCTTCGTGGGACAGTCGTATGAAATATGTCCTTTTTGACCGCATTCATAACACTTTAATTCTTTATTATACCATTTGTTTGTATTATTCTTCCTAGGTTGAGAAGAAGAAGAAGAAGAATTACGTTGTCTATTCCTATTTGGACGTTTGAAAAACTTTCTAAGTTTTCTAGCTATCAATATCAAGTCGTCGTCTAATTCAGTATCACTATTATTATCATCGTTACTAGCATGTGTTTCGGTTGTTTTGAAAGCTATTGACTTACTGGATAACTTAGACGATTCAGACTTTCGTTGGTTCAGTTTTACCTCATCGACTTTAAGAGACCCGATCAATTCATCAATTTTAGTGATATACTTTGTCTCTTCGATTGCAGTCACCTTTGGATCCCATTCAGCAGAAAGGCTCCGTAGCACCTTTTGAACCTTTTCAATGTTCGAAAATGACTTCCCTAAAGCTTCAAGGGCATTAAAAATATTAGTAATCGTCAAATCCATAGATGTTATGGATTTGTCTGGCAACATTTTGAAAGTCTCTAATTCAGTTATAAGCATGTTTATTTTTGACTCTTTAACACCACTAGTACCTGCATGCTTTAATATAAGTGATTTCCACATGTCGTGTGCGCTTGTGCAATTAGACACATATCCTGCTTCAGAAGTTGTAAGTCCATTCAAAAGTAATTGCATAGCTTTAGCATTCATGGACATTTTCTTTTTATCATCCGATGACCATTCACTTTTATATTTTTCAACCTCTTGAGTGACTCAACTAACTTGTATAACTTTCATTGGAATGTACGGCCCATCTTCAACTATAGACCATAAATCGATGTCTATAGCTATTAAGAATAGCCTCATTCTTAGTTTTCAATAAACAAAATTATTGCCATCAAAAAGAGGAGGACGTTGTGTAGACATACCTTCCAACTCACCTTTGTGAGAAACAATAGCCATAGTATGTACCTAGGATTTGAGACAAGCAGTATATAATGAATTGTTGTTTCTTGGCCTTGTATTGTTCATACGGTGTTGAATCTTGCTTCTTTTGAGTGGTGTTGGTCTGGCTCTGATACCAAATGTTGGACCGTGCACCTGCAATAAACACCACTAGAGGGGCGGGGGTGAATAGTAGTTAGCGGAAATTACACTACAACCCTTTGTTAAAATCTCCTTTGAAAACAGAATATGAGATCACCTCAGATTCAGAACCGGTTTTTAAAAAATTCACAAATAATTGTACACAATTTCAAAAATTATAAAACTTTCCAGAATTGAACTTCAATGAGTTAACAAGACTCTGTCCAAAAATAAGATCGTTTGACCCTTCAAACAAATAAAAAGATTCAGATGGTCAATCTGGACAAAATTGGACAGAATGTTTCTGATTTTGCAAAACGTGTTTTTCTTTGAATACTCAACCAAAAAGGTTGATCTTTATACCAAAAAGGCCCTGACCTTAAACAATTCTTGAAAAATACAAAATTTAAGTGTTCTCAAAACTGGTCAGATTGCAGCCAGATTGGAGCAGTTATCTTGCAAAGACTGAAAGACTAACTTTCTCTTGCTCAAATCGAGTGCTTCTTGTTGCAAATGAAAGCTAACAGTCTGAAGTATAACTCTACCAAAAATCACGAATTTTGAAAATGTTTAGCTATTTTTTCAAATTGTGAGAAATTGTGTGAAAACTGCATTCAAAACGGGCAGAAAACAGAAATAAAGAAACAATAGAAGAGCACCGAGGATTTATCCTGGTTCGGTCAATGTGACCTACTCCAGTCCCAAGGAACACCTTTCCTTCGATTTCACTATGAAATGAACACCTTACAACAAGACCCAAGCTTGATCCTTGGGTTATACACCAACACTACTCAAGACTTAGATAATCACTTTCTAAGCAACACTTAGTTGCAACATCTCTACAACCTATTGATGTTGCCTTATAAAGATGGCTAATCAATCTTACAAATGAAGCTCAAGAGGCCTGTAGCCCACCACAATACAACAAGAACACTTTTGCTACAATGAACAAAACAACAACAAGAAGAAGATGAAGATGAAAGCTAGACAATTCAACAAATGCTTGTGAGCTTCAAGTGTGTTTCATCTTCTTCACCATTGCCTCTATTTATAGTGTGATTTGAGCCTTGAAGATAAGAATGCACATGTGTCACCATCTTCATCATCAATTTCAAATGTCTTCTCATCATTGGTTGTCTTTGTACACTTGGCAAAATAAAACACAATGATTGGTCCACCTTGTGTCATGTTGGCCGATTTTTACACCTTGGCAAGTCATAATTATCCTTTGTAAAATGAAGATAATAAGAGGGATAAATGCACCAAGATAACCTCAACTTCTAGTCTTGAAAATAGGCATGTGGGATTTACCATTTCAAAGTCAAATTTCAGCTCCAATAATTTCAAAGTAGCCGTTGGCTACCATGCATTTTCCAAAAATATATTTTGAATTTTTCCTAACAAAATAAGAAAGGATAATACCACCAAATTATCCCCAACTTCAAGCACAATAATAGGGCATGTGAGAGCTCCATTTGACTTCCAAAAATCTGCTGAAAAACATCCAAGAAATTCATATAGCCGTTGGTGTCATTTGAAATTTCCAAGTTGGCAAGTTTGCCAACTAGCCCCTTTTTGGTTGGTCCATTTGTCTCCAACTCATAAAATGAACTCCACATCATATCCACCAACATATTCACATTTTTAAACATGTATATATGTGTAGCAATTCAGATTTTTGAAGAAAAAATAAATAGATAACAATTGACAAGATTATGTCAACGTGTAACACCGAAATTCCCCAATATTTCTTGTTATATGTTGAGATCATTTCCACACCTTTGATACCTTTAATATCTCTGAATAATGATGGTAAATATTCTCTTATAACATATATAAGAGGGTCTTCAAGAAAAAATAGAATGTGACATCTCAAATCGTCACATATCCAGCTATAGTCAATAATGTCATCAGTTGAGAGAATAAGATATAAGATCACCATATTATCTTCGAAATAATAATAAAACAGTTCCATAATGAAGATAATAATATGCTCAAGGGATTCCTTGAGTAAAAATACCAAAAATACCCTTGGAGGTAAAATGACCAAAATACCCCTGGTGTGAGAAAACTCCAGAACTGACCCGGATGGTCAGAAATAATCACAATTCCACCTTTGTCATCATAAATAGTATAAGAATATGCTCTTGAAATATTTCCACCATATCATGTTCCTACAATACTCAAAATACCAATTTTGCCCTTTTTGGTAAGTTGTAGAAACTTCCGAGGCATGTTAGTCACAAGACAGTAATAATCACCAAAAACACGTAATAATCACATAATGAACATGTATAATTCATATACAAATGAAAACAACCAATTCATCACATTTTATAAAATTATTTCTAAAAACCCTAGACATCGATCGATCGAAGTGCCTCTGCTTCAGATATCGATGTCTCACAGAAAGTTTCAGAGTTTGCCACTGACCTACATCGATCGATCGAAGTGAGGGTTCGATGTACATCGATCGATCAATGTGTCTCAGGTTTAGAGATCGATGTCTCACCGTAAGGTCTTGAACTTTCACTGCCTTACATGGATCGATTGATGTGAGGGATCGAAGTACATTGATCGATCGAAGTGCAACCACCTGAGCAAACGATGTCAAATTTTTTAACTTTTTTCAACTTTTAATCACATACAACACCATGTGTGACATTTTTAAGTATTCACCACTTAAAATCATGACTTTGAAAATTATCCAAACATATTTCTCAACAAACCCATCCTCGAAAGTCCTTTCTGAATATCCTTAATTTCGAAACCTCTTGTCTCGATCTTCCACGGTATATCAACTCCTGTGTAAGCATATCCTAATTTCTCATGCCTGCAAAATTGGTGAGTGATGGTGTGAGCCAAAATCAACGGGCTAAGTAAGCAACCTACATATGCTTGTTATAGAAATCATACATGCAGAAGCAAATACAAGTAACCTTTATAGTTAACATACATGTCTTTAGTCCACAAATAATTTCACTTAATTATCTTAACAGTTAACGCTTCAAAACACAAAATAAATAATTCATCATGCTCAATCTCATTTACCGTGATGCATGTTCTTCTCAAATATGACATACACAACAAACAAATAACCACATAACAAAGAATAGAACAACACATACCAATGAAGTAGGTAAATGCGGAAGGTAAGTCACTCCACATAATAATGCGCAACTTCATGATGCATGCCCCTCTCTACGTGTCATGCGCAACACAAGACATATCATGCACGATGCATATATCTCTACCGTGCAATGCATGATCCGGGGACCTAATGGTGATATAGTCTATCACCCCGACACCTGTGCCCATTTAGACACAGCCTGCCATTGTCGACACCTGTGCCCATTTAGACCCGGCCTTCCTCGGTACCCGTGCCCATCTAGACCCGGCCTACCATTCGACACCCATGCCCATTTAGACTCGGCATGTCGTCCCCGACACCTGCGCCCATTTAGACGCAGCCTGTCGTCCTCACTATCCGTCAATAATTGCGCCCATGTTAGGCACAACCTGTCAAATACAATGCAATGCTCGTGCCATGAATGCAAATGCATATCATACGTAATCTGGTGTATCCATACTCATACATATGCTCGTGCCCATACACGTGGATATATACGTGCATGTATACCCCCAAACATCCATATACATATACAATATGCATTGAAAGCGTACAACCATACATACACCAAGTTCATGTTTACATACATGTCTCACACATACACACAACTCACATATAGAGATAATCCAATTACTGATATGCAACAAACAACACACTGATGCATGATAAACATAACAAACACAAATAGACCACTTACCTCTGATGCATGACAACATAACAATCATAGATAGACCACTTAATTCTGATGTGTGATAGTATAACGAATATAGATAGACCACTTACCTCGAATAGGTCACCTAGCTGCTTATATTATGCTCGAACGTGAAGAAGGTCACCATAAAAGTCTCTGCTTCTACGTGTCTAGCTTATCCTCTGGAATCTTCAAAATTTGAACATGTACGTTAATTATTTGTTTATTAACTTGTCTCCTCAACTCACCTTTACACCACAAATTACTTCTCCTTTGAATTACTCTTATTCTTTCACTACAATTATCCGACCATTTTATATACGATACTCTTTTTTTTCTTTAAGTCCTAAATTTATACAAATATATATATATATCAGTAAATCAAATTAACAGCTTACTAGTTTGTATACTTGCCGAAACTAGTAAAACACTTTTCATACTCGAATTTACATTAAGTGCAATCTCCTGACTTTTTGTAAATTTAATTTCATCCAAACAATTTTTTTTTACCTCTACCTTAATTTTCGAAGGCAAATAAATTTACATACCAATGTACCCCGCTGTAAGCATACATATATATTAGTACTTTTATTCAAAGCAGTAGATATTTGAAATATGGGATTTTCCGAAAAATTAGTGAATATATATATATATATAGATACATTGGAATTCTAAAATCAAGAGCGAACATATAAATCCGAAATCAAAAGTGTGTATATAAGTAGACATACGAATCTTTTCTTTATATATGCAAAATGTACGTATGTTCTGGTACCAGTGGCCATATATACATGGAAAATTTACATAAAACACCAGGTAAACATGTAATATAAAAATTCTGAAAACAATATCAGTTATATAATGATAACTCTGAAATTTAGTCGTATGTATATGTGTGTATATATAAAAGTTCCAATGAAAACAACTGCATAAAACCTTAAGTAAATATGCATACAGATTTATAATCATGGTACCCGAAAATTATATCCATCCACACCCGCGCCCCCCTTTTTTTTAGTGAGTGTATATTCTTTGGCAACCGAGATTCTTCCACCAAATATATATATGAATAATTTTACATTTGCACATCTTTCTTTCTTTTGGCTACTATAATATACAAATATACTTAACTGAATTACACAGTATCCATTAATTATTTATGAACACACAACACACCACACACATGTATATACCTATAAACCAACGATGTAACCACATAAATTGGTTTCCAACAAGAACAAAAGGGCCTACAATATTTTATCAATTAAACCAAAGATTTCACACTATGTTTACACACATAAACATATATACATAACCAATATCCATGCAAAATTCATTTAATAAAAATTGTGACAAAATTCTAAGGAGAGAGGAAAGGTACTTACATTGGTTCGTATACTATACCATAAACGGAGTTGGGATGGGTTAAAATTGTATAGCCTCTCATTTCCTCCTCATAACATTCGTCTGCTGTGAAAGATATGGGAAAAGATGTTTTTTTCTTTGCTTGCTTGATACTCTCGGCAGAGGGGAAATGATGGGGTGGGAACATATAATTTTTTTTTAAAGAGAATAAGGCTGAAATGAGGGGAGGGATTTGGGGGCTTGGCATGGCATAATTTGTGGGATTAATGGGTGGGGCTTTAATGCCCTCAGTCAACCATTTGTTTAGTTTTTTTTTACTTTTTTTTATATGTAATTAACTAACATTTCTTTTTAATAGTGGCTTGAGAGTAACAACAAATTTTTTTCCCCTTCTTTTCTTGTGGCTTTGGCAGAGAGGTTGTCCAGGAAAAAAGGAAAGACCAATTTATTTTTATAAAAGGTTTTTTAAGGCATGAAAGGGATCGTGGGCAAGAATCTTGGGGTCAAAGCAAATAGTGGGGGATTGAACTACTCCCAAAATTCTAACGTGAAACAATTTTTTTTCTTAATTTAATGCATTTTTTAATTAAAATCCTTTTTCTTTTAACTCTCGGTCGTAACAATCTACCTCCCTTATAAAAAGTTTCGCTCTCGAAACTTGCGTTTTACGTGATCATTAACTTAGTGCGGCTATTTAATCAATTTTCCTACTATAAGCCACAATTGTCATCCTTTCAATCTCTCTTTTAGGTCGTTAAGCCTGCAAACTCTACTCGCGCCACTTAACGTGTACCATCCAACTTATATAATGGTGATCTACACTTATGAATTCTTATACTTATCATATATGATTCATCTCCTAAATACATAACTATACTAAACATCTATGGAGCTCTCCAATAGGTTAATCATTACACTAGCCATCATTCTTCCTTGACATAGAACCAAATTCTCAAAATCAATTCTTATACTTACGATCTAGTTCTATGAACATGTCCTTACATCCTCAGAGATACCGTCAATAGTCTAATATACGAAATATGTGTATGGACATGTTTTTTTTTCAAATAAAAACGTAGCTTACATAACAATAATTTTGGAATATAGCTTCAATCATTTCAAATAGCATTCGTTCCACATTTTGTAAACCCAGGAACCAAAGTAGTATATACTTGTTTGCAAGATTATTACATGTAAAACAACTTTAAAAATGTTCTTTCTATAAAATAATTTGAACACATTGTCTTTTCTTTTGTAAAAGAAATATTTATTTTGAAATATACTTTTAATTTCGCAAAATTAATTAAATTCCTTGCAAGATTAATAACTTCAGAAACATTTAATGGATAAATGCTTGCAATCACAATAGTTGACAAATAGAATTTATTTCGACAAAATTGCCATAACCAAAAACGATAATTGGAAACACTGTATGAGAAATATGTCAACATAACGCTCTTTGAAACATCAACCTTTGAAAATATATATCTATTTTTTCAGATTTGTCAAGGGGTAGTCGAAGTTCCATTGGGTTGATATACAAATACAGAAAGAAAATTTAATCCTGTAAAGTTAATAAACTATGTAAATAAATGAACTAGTTAAAATATTTAGAAGTAAAATCTTTGAAGTACCTTTAAAATATAAATCATATATTAGTGTACGTGCTATATGAAAACAGTGGTCTACATGGAAAATTAAAGTCCAATACTTCGTATAATTCTTCTAAGTCATCCTTACTGAAAATTCACCTATGTACCGTTTCTTATAAGTCTAACCTTCGTCTATTACGATAAAATCATTAACTTAGATTGTTCAATCCTATCCTGGCACACTAAATATTGATCGACTTAAGGTGTTCTAATTCACCATGTTTCCGCGCGCCACTCTGATTCATCGTACTTCTTTACTTGATTATTTCAGCTACAAATTTTAACATGGTTAAATCCCACATGTATAACAACCACCACTTGTTCATACTTACACTATTTCAGTTCAAGCCTTCTAAACTTAAACCAAGTAACTCGATATTCTTAGGGATCAATACTTAACTAAAAATTTTGTGAAAGTTGATCATTCCAATGCTCTAATTGTAGTCAATCCTCGCGTATCGCTATGGATCAATATCTATAATCAGGCTAACATCGTTGACCTATTTTGATAACTCTAAATTCAATTTCTTAATCATAAACTACAAGTTCCTTGGTACCATATCTTTCACTGAAATCCACTGATCATAATGCTTATAATTCGTTTCTTAGCTTCTATCAGTCTACTATAAATCTTTCCTTAGTAGCTACAATCTCAACTTAGACCTAGTCGTGTTTCGACACTAGTCTCAAGGTACGGTCAATAGGGCATGAGCCTGCTTCAGTTACCCTAATGGTGCTATGTCTCATGTGTTAGGAAATCAAACGAGATCACTGCAAAACACGCAGCGGAAAAACAAAACTTGATCTCCGATTTCCTATCAAGGATCCATGTTGTTCGTTTAATTCGACAAAAGAAATCAAAAATTACCTCCGTAGATTCGAAATCTGCAGATGGAAGAGGTGCAAAATCACGAACACCCTCTGGCAGTATCCACATGAACGCTTCCGCTCGGAGTGCTAGCTCTTCAAACGGCGCGGCTGAAGAACTCGTTTTTTCACAAAAACGATTCTAGGGTTTCGTTTTCTGTTGGTTTTCGTCTGTCTTCTCTATACGAGATACACAAATATATATACACATATATGGACATCAAAATTCGAGTCCCAATCGGATTAGTTAATGCCAATCAAAATCCATATCAAATATGGATTCTATCAGGATATTCAAAATCCATATCAGATACGGATTCTCTCGTTTTTATCCGATAATGCATATATATATATATATATATAATCACCAAAAAAACAAAAATCATAATAATTATAATTAATATCCAATATTAATATTATTAATATTAAAAGCGATAATAATAATAATAATAATTAATATCCAATATTAATATTATTAATATTATTAATCTCAGCCATACGCATTCTTGTGTGTGACCCGATAGGCCCATATTAATTGGCAGTTGATTAAATCTCTATTAAACCAACAAGTCGTAATTGGCCTCTAGCAAGGCATTACGACTACCCAATTAATACGAGTACAATCCAATTAGCTTAATAATAGCACATGAATTAATCCCTTTGTCACACGATATCTAGTTTGAACATAAATCATGGTTAGCGTCATACTTATATTGTTCAAACATATGATTACTCAATCTCTAAGTAGACTGATAAAATAAATGATACTGATCACACTATCAATTTATTTGAGCACGACCATACATTTCACAGTCTCACTAATCGAGGGGCCCAAAGATATCTCTCTCAAAAGAGAGGGACAAATTCTATCTTGATTGTTCAATATCCTCTACATAATTTCTATCACATTCAATCATGACCTTTATTATTATCCAGTTACGGATAACGTTTGATAATGTCAAAATATAATAGTCCTTATGTTGGAAACTATGACAATCTCAAGTCAAAGGATTAAAATATGACTATCATGAGATTTACTTATGACACTAATCCATTTAGTAATCTCATGATGGGTCTATCCAATACACTGTTCTCTAACAAGTATCTATGAGATTGATTCGTATCACCATACACATAATCATCTCATGATTATCAAATCAATACTCATACTGATTATAAATTATTTTATCTCTATAACAATAATGAATCAGGGACATATATCAAAATTGTGTAACATACTAACCAACAATAATGATAATAAAACCTCTTTTATTGATAATAAATGTATAACATAAATATCCAAATCATGGCCTAGGGCACATGCACTAACATCATGTTGTACCGGGAAGTAGCCCTAGCAACCGCCAGCTCATCTAAATTTATATATATCAACCATCGCCTGTAATAGGACATTATGGTTAACATTACAATTTATGTAATTTAATTATATACTATTGACTTAGGGTTACTAAAATCACGGCTAAGGAAATGTGCATAGGGTTATGATCAAAACTTAAATAAGGCAAGTAAGTAAAGTCTTATGGTATACCTAGGTCTACGCGTCCCTTAACCGATATTCCCTTAAGTCTAAGGTCATAATTTATTTCTTGGGTCATTCTTGATATCATTATTTCTTAAGTCTAAGATCACGACTTATTTCTGAAATTGTACATAGTATATAATCAATGCTTATGACTAAAATCAGTACTTATGTCCAAGATCAACTATAAATCAAAATCGTCACTTATATCTAAGATCGTGGCTTAGAGGTAAAATTGTAACTTAATTTCTAAAATCATGGCCTTAGTCTACGCTTCCGCCGTGGATCTAGAGCCATGTTCTGATACCAACTGTAGCGCCCCGCTCCCGAGCTCTAGCATCGGGAACAGTGCACCTGCCGTATCTCGCTAAGAAGAATACAAGGCGTCGATACAAATCAACTACACGTCATCACAATAACGTAAATCGATGTCAGCAGAAGTCATTACTAAAATCCTCGATAAAATAATCATCATCATTAATACAATGTCTAAAAATTTTCTAAATCAATACAATAGTCATATATATGTAAACACTAATCTCGAAAATACATAAACCTCGAATATCGAATAACTGTCTCAACCCATCCTCGAAAGTCCTTTCTGAATATCCTTAATTTCAAAACCTCTTGTCTCGATCTTCCAAGGTATACCAACTCCTGTGTAAGCATACCCTAATTTCTCATGCCTACAAAACTGGTGATTGGTGGTGTGAGCCAAAATCAACGGGCTCAGTAAGCAACCTACATATGCTTGTTATAGAAATCATACATGCAGAAGCAAATACAAGTAACCTTTATAGTTAACATACATGTCCTTAGTCCACAAATAATTTCACTTAATTATCTTAACAGTTAACGCTTCAAAACACAAAATAAATAATTCATCATGCTCAATCTCATTTACCGTGATGCATGTTCTTCTCAAATATGACATACACAACAAACAAATAACCACATAACAAAAAATAGAACAACACATACCAATGAAGTAGGTAACTGCCGAAGGTAAGTCACTCCACATAATAATGCGCAACTTCATCATGCATGCTCCTCTCTACGTGTTCCCGGGACCTAATGGTGATATAGTCTATCACCCCGACACCTGTGCTCATTTAGACACAGCCTGCCGTTGTCGACACCCGTGCCCATTTAGACCTGGCCTGCCTCGGTACCCGTGCACATCTAGACCCGGCCTACCGTCCGACACCCGTGCCCATTTAGACCCGGCCTGTCGTCCCCGACACCTGCGCCCATTTAGACGCAGCCTGTCGTCCTCACTATCCGTCAATAACCGCGCCCATGTTAGGCACAACCTGTCAAATGCAATGCAATGCTCGTGCCATGAATGCAAATGCATATCATACGTAATCTAGTGTATCCATACTCATACATATGCTCGCGCCCATAGACGTGCATATATACGTGCATGTATACCCTCACACATCCATATACATATACAATATGCATTGAATGCGTACAACCATACATACACCAAGTTCATGTTTACATACATGTCTCACACGTACACACAACTCACATATAGAGATAATCCAATTACTGATATGCAACAAACAACATACTGATGCATGATAAACATAACAAACACAAATAGACCACTTACCTCTGATGCATGACAACATAACGATCACAGATAGACCACTTACTTCTGATGTATGACAGTATAACAAACATAGATAGACCACATACCTCGAATAGGTCACCTAGCTACTTATATTATGCTCAAACGTGAAGAAGGTCACCATAAAAGTCTCTGCTTCTACGTGTCTAGCTTATCCTCTGGAATCTTCAAAATTTGAACATGTACGTTAATTATTTGTTTATTAACTTGTCTCCTCAACTCACCTTTACACCACAAATTACTTCTCCTTTGAATTACTCTTATTCTTTCACTACAATTATCCGACCATTTTATATACGATACTTTTTTTTTTCTTTAAGTCCTAAATTTATAATATATATATATATATATATATATCAGTAAATCAAATTAACAGCTTATTAGTTTGTATACTTGCCGAAACTAGTAAAACACTCTTCATACTCGAATTTACATTAAGCGCAATCTCCTGACTTTTTGTAAATTTAATTTCATCCAAACAATTTTTTTGTACCTCTACCTTAATTTTCGAAGGCAAATAAATTTACATACCAATGTACCCCGCTGTAAGCATACATATATATTAGTAATTTTGTTCAAAGCAGTAGATATTTGAAAATATGGGATTTTCCGAAAAATTAGTGAATATAAATATATATATACACACACACATTGGAATTCTAAAATCAAGAGCGAACATATAAATCCGAAATCAAAAGTGTGTATATAAGTAGACAGACGAATCTTTTCTTTATATATGCAAAATGTATGTATGTTCCGGTACCAGTGGCCATATATACATGGAAAATTTACATAAAACACCAGGTAAACATGTAATATAAAAATTCTGAAAACAATATTAGTTATATAATGATAACTCTAAAATTTAGTCGTATGTATATGTATGTATATATAAAAGTTCCAATGAAAACAACTGCATGAAACCTTAAGTAAATATGCATACAGATTTATAATCATGGTACCCGAAAATTATATACATCCACACGCCCCCTTTTTTTAGTGAGTGTATATTCTTTGGCAACCGAGATTCTTCCACCAAATATATATATGAATAATTTTACATTTGCACATCTTTTTTTTTTGGCTACTATAATATACAAATATACTTAACTGAATTACACAGTATCCATTATATATTTATGAACACACAACACACCACACACATGTATATACCTATAAACTAACGATGTAACCACATAAATTGGTTTCCAACAAGAACAAAAGGGCCTACAATATTTTATCAATTAAACCAAAGATTTCACACTATGTTTACACACATAAACATATATACATAACCGATATCCATGCAAAATTCATTTAATAAAAATTGTGACAAAATTCTAAGTAGAGAGGAAAGGTACTTACATTGGTTCGTATACTATACCATAAACGGAGTTGGGATGGGTTAAAATTGTATAGCCTCTCATTTCCTCCTTATAACATTCGGCTGCTGTGCAAGATATGGCAAAAGATTTTTTTTTCTTTGCTTGCTTGATACTCTCAGCAGAGGGGAAATGGTGGGGTGGGAACATATAATTTTTCTTAAGGAGAATAAGGCTGAAATGAGGGGAGGGATTTGGGGGCTTGACATGGTATAATTTGTGGGATTAATGGGTGGGGCTTTAATGCCCTCACTCAACTGTTTGTTTATTTTTTATTTTTACTTTTTTTATATGTAATTAACTAACATTTCTTTTTAACAGCGGCTTGAGAGTAACAACAATTTTTTTCCCCTTCTTTTCTCGTGGCTTCGGCAGAGAGGTTATCCAGGGAAAAAGGAAAGGCCAATTTATTTTTATAAAAGGTGGTTTAAGGCAGGAGAGGGATCATGGGCAAGAATCTTGGGGTCAAAGCAAATAGTGGGAGAGTGAATTGCTCCCAAATTTCTAACGTGAAGCAAATTTTTTTTCTTAATTTAATGCATTTTTTAATTAAAATCCTTTTTCTTTTAACTCTCGGTCGTAACAATTAGCCCCAAGCACTTGCAAATGGCATAGTCACCATGGTCAACATCTTAGCGCAGTAGCACCTGATGCTGAACTAGCAGACACCGGCTCCACCACCACCGCACTCGGACCTAAGATTCTTCTACAAAAGTTTGCAGAGGAGTGGTGGCGCAGCAAAACTGACACTGCCGATCACTTGGATCTAATTTCAGGATGAGTTCAAGAAGTGCAATGCGTCCGATAGTGCGATCTTTTGAACATGGATCTAGATCCACGGCGGAAACATAGATTTAGGCCATGATCTTAGAAATTATGTTACGATGTTGCCCCTAAGTCACAATCTTAGACATAAGTGATGACTTGAACATAAACGATGATCTTGAACATAGGTACTGGTCTCAGTTATAAGTGATGATTATATACTATGCATGATTTTAGAAATAAGGCGTGATTTTAGACTTAAGAAGTGATGGTACTAAGGAACGAACTATAGTAGTATGATAGAAACTAAGAGATGATTTATAGAGGAATGATAGAAACTAAGTAACAAATTAGCGTTATGATCAGTAGAGTTTAGTGAAGAATATTTTTCAAAGGAGTTGTAGTTATGGTTAAGATTTCAACCTTAGAGTTACCAAAATAGGCGGATAATATTAAATCTTACTATAGATATTGATGGACAGCAGAAATTGAGCATTATTATACTAAATATGGTGGAATGATATATCATTACAAAATTGTGGGTTAAATCTTGACATCGAAATATTCGGCTTTAATCTATTAGGCTTGAATTAAAATAAAACATGCATGAACAAGTAGCGGTTGTTTTTCATATGGGATTTAACTAGGTTAAAACTAGCGGTTGAAATAACCAGTAAGGAATTATGGTAGATCTGTGTGGCGCTTGGAAGCATGGTGAATTAGAATACCTTAAGTCGATCAATATTCAGTGTGCCATGCTAGGATTAGACAATTTGAGTTAAAGATCTTATCACGCGGAGACAAGCATGCGGCTCAGAAGAACCTGTACATAGGAGACCTTATTCGAAAATAAGGATGATTTATAGAATTGTACGAAATATTGGACTACTTTTTTTCAAACAGATAAATAGTTTATATAAGCACGTACACCAATGAATACTTATATTTTACAGCGGCTTTGAAAAAAGGGGAAAGCTTTTAAAATATTGATGTTCTTCCAAAACTGATGTGTTTATAGATATATTTCTTACACAACATCTCAAATTTCCGTTTTTGCTATATCTATTTTTAGCAAAATTAATTTTACTTGACAACAATCGACATCGCAATCATTTTATCTATTAAAGTATTTTCACAGCTATTTATCCGCTTACGATGAACTTGCTTGACTTTTGGTGAAGCCAAAAAGTAGCTTTCAAAAATATACACCTTTCAGAGAACGAAAGGTACCATATTCAAAATTGTTTCTATAAAACGTTACATTATCAAAGCTTTCAACCGTTTTAATGCAATTTGACCAAAATACTTTACGAACAAGTTACATCATCGTTATCATAAGAGGTAATTTGAAACACCGCCTTTACGAAAACGAGTATATTATTTCGGTTCTTGTTTATAAAAAAAGGAATGATATTATTTTAAAAAAACTAAAGTTATATTTCAAATTATAGCCACAATTTTTATTAGAAGAAAAGTATGTCCATGCGCATATTTCGTTTATTAGGCTGATGATATTTCCAAAGAAGTAAGGGCATGATAATAGAGTAAGCTCGTAAGTATATAAGAATCGATTTTTTAGACTTGGTTTTGTGTTGAGGAAGCATAATAGTTGTCCTATTGGAGGACTTAAAGTACATATGAGATTAGTTCTCTACCTAGAAAAGTGATCATACATGATTAGTTTAAAAAGACGGGATTCTAGATTAAAATTATATGAGACGAATGATACACGTTGAGTGGCAAGTGGAATTAACGACTTAACAACCTGAAAGTGAGGTTGATATAATGATGTCCGTGGCACATACTAGGTGAATGGATCAAGTAGAATTATACCAAGTGTTGACTACGTAATACACAAGTTTCGATGATAAAACTTATTGCAAGGGGGGAGTCTGTTATATCCCGGACTATTGACGGGTAAAGAAAGAAAAAGGAAATAAAAGAAAATAAAAGAGAAAGAAAAGAAAGAAAATAGAAATAAAATAATATAAGTAGGCAATAGTTATCTAGAATAGAAAAAGTAGGATGGAGATTTAAAAATACAAAGGGATTAACTTTTTATATATTTCCTAAACCAAATAGGAATTCACCTAAAATCTAAACATCTACCTCTATATATATATATATATATATATATATATATATATATATACACACACACACATTACCACACACAAGATAAACCATAGTTTTTCCTTTTCTTTTCCCTCAATTGGAAGCCGCCAACTTCCTCCCTCTCCTAAAAACATTTCACGGCAGCAACAGAAGGGACAAAGGGCATATTTTGATGCCATCCATGTAAATATATGCACGTGTATAAAATACCCCAACCAAGTTATACCCGCACCTATATACAAATCGGTCATCCTTCTACACCTTGAATAGTATTCGGCCAGCCCTCGTAAGGAAGAAGAAATTACGTATAGGAATTCGCCAAAAAGGTAGGTTACCCTCTCTTTTTTCCGGATTGGTCGTAGTTGCAATAAATTTCTGTGTTATTTTCTTTATGTCTTCGTATGCATGTAATATTTGATGTTGGTATGTGCGCTTATATGTGCGTGCATTGGTGTTGAATGTGGGGTTGAAAATTAATTGAAAAGATTTCATTTTCATGCGAATAGAGGAAGAATTGCAGGATTAGCCTTAGAAATAGGTCATATAGTCCGGAAATTAGGTCGGAATTGATCTGAAAGTTGAAAACAATCCTAGATGACGGCGCGTGCGAAAAATGTGCGCGTTTCAGGAAAAATAGTATAAAGTCAACGAAAAAGTAATAGAAGCTAGGAAAAATATAAGTGATGTCTAAAACTACTTTTATGACATTTTTAATAACTAAAAAGAGGGTAGTGAGCCAGAAAAAATAATTAATTTAATATTAACATTATTTAATAAAGAAGATATTTAGAAACCCATTAAATAAATTAAAATAAAACTAAAATAAAAGGAGATAAAAGGGAGTAAAAAGGAGAGAGAATAAAAAGAAATTAAAGCAAGAGAAAAAATAGTAGGACAAGATAAAAATAACGGTAGAAGATAAAATACAGTGTAGAAACATAAAATAAAATAAAGTGTAGAAACATAAAATAAAGTGTAGAAAAATAAAATAAAGTGTAGAAACATAAAATAAAGTCTAGAAAGATAAAATAACGGTAGAAGATAAAATACAGTATTGAACCCAACACAATATAGATAACTACGCAATATAGGTAATACGCAATATAGAACGAAATATGCAACATAAGAGAAACGGAAGTGTGAAAGTGTGCAGTATTCATGGCACGTGCATCCTTTCGGGGCGAGTGACTCCATGTTACGGAGCGTGTGCGCTGACTCCACGTTACGGAGCTTGTGTTAGATCCCGGGACATGCACTGCATGCATGGATAGAAGGAGCATGACGTGTGATTTGATGCGATTGGGTGTGTGACACGGTAGTGTGAAGGAGCATGCATCATGAAGTTGCGTATTGCATTTGGGTATGTGATGATGTTATATTTGTTTACCGTAATACTTACTCTGCAAGTCGGATCAGATATGTGTTATTTGCTTAATGTTATGCTTACTTTGCAATCGGATCAGGTATGTTTTATTTGCTTTATTTTTTTTGTGCATTTATTGTATTTATGATATGTTTACGTTGCGATCAGACCAAGTATATTTTATTTTCTTTATTTATTTGAACATTTATTGTAAGCATGGTTCCTTCCGGGATTAGACGGGTAACCTACGGGTGATTTTCCAATCACTCACCCCCACTTATCCTCCCATAGGTGAGCCCGAGTACGAGTATACTTTTGTAGTGGTCAAGTCTGACGGTACAAGCTGGGGCAAGTGAGCTTGGAGATATTTCTTTTGGGGAATACTTGATGGTTTTCACATTTATTACGTTTTATTAAACTTTTAGATTTTCATTTAACGTATTGAGTTTCGTCAGCCCTAAACTCTGATTTATTTATATTTTTGGATTATTTATGAATTGAATTTGACTTTTTAATTATCTTTTTCGCGAAAAAAATTTCTACATTATTTCTGACGTGTAAGAAGTTTGAACGACGCCTTGTAGTTCTCGTAGTAGACTACGGCGGATGCACTGTTCCCGATGCTAGGGTTCGGGAGGGGGACGCTACAGTCTCCCTCCGTAGATATGGACTGGAATGTAACTACGGTATTCTTATGCCACAAGTGAGAATTTATATCAATAAAATAGCCGGAAGGTATCGCCCGTGCTTCACCTAAAAAAATATAACGGAGCAAATCAACTTGATTGGTACCTTGCTCTGGCCGTTTCCTAGGCTGCCTTATTCCAAATTGGAAACTGACAAACGATGGTTTAAGTAGAAGACAAATTCATATCTGGTAAGATAAACTCAAAGATTGACTATTTTTAAAATACTATAAACAGGTCTACAAGGTAAATTACACGATATTCCTACAATTGGCCAATTCAAACACCTGCACACTCTGTTCCAAAACTATCCGGTTGTGCGCCAAAGCTCACATGCAAGAATGATCACGCATGAGTAGAGAGTACAGAAAGCGGGTGCACGTATATATATATATATATATATATATATATATATATATATATTTTAATGCGAAATTTTATTAATGAAAAAGAGCCTCCGTTATGGTGGAGAATACCTTAGTACAACAATGGATATCATACGAAAACCTATAATGTAAAGCTGTTATAATGTGTAATCTCCAGTCAAATATGATATGCCGCATTAAAACCTTGCCAAGTAAAACCACCCTTGTGGATAAAACCTTGGCGAAGGAAAAATCGTACATATTTATTTGATTGGAAGGAAAGTATGCTGGTACAAGCACAGTAATGTATAACGTCCTTAAGTCTATGATGAGTAGCTCGAAGGTGGCCCTCAACGGTTGAATTGGCTGGTTGCTGTAGCTTTTGATGAAATCATTCATGTGTGTCCAGAAGCGGAGGTTGTGACGAAGGGCACATGCATATGGCAGCTGGAAACCTTGCATCAATGTTGATGTTCCTCGACAAAACAAAGGTAATGCTGAATTAGTCATAGCACAAGAGATAAAGAGCAGCAGCAGCATAGGATAATTCCAAAATCGTACCGATGTTGCCCGAAGTCCATAGACTACGGGCAACAGAAAGAAATAAATGCAGCAGCTATATGAAGAGAAGGATAGAAGGTATACCCGCATTGCCTGCATACAAAGGATGCAGGCAACCAAACAACGTCTCCAGCTTTGTATATTACGTTCTAAGCGCATGGATGTGTCCATCTGTTTGATAATAACCACGTGCCAAATGCGGTAACTGGTTGACAGATGTAAACAGACAAGTAGCAGGGTGCAGTCGAGCATGTTGACATATGTGGTGTACCACCATGTTAATCTCTCTAGGGATATGATGTAACGTACTTCCCGTCAAATGCAAGAGTTGAACGAGCCTAGTGTATTCCGGAAGCGCAGTGATTGTAGTGTCCGACAACTGCGTAAGTTGTTGACAGTCCGTCTCAATGATGATATTACGATGAAGTAAGCCAAAATACAGTAGACTGAAAACAGTCACTTGTAATTTTGCTCGAAGAGGAGGCACAACAGGAAGCCGAAATGATATGCCTGCAACCATCTTGCCATTAGAGTCACGAAGAATAGCTCCTGCAGCAGCGTGTGAGTTTCCAGCCGAAGCATCTACGTTCAGCTTTAATTTTCCTGTCGGAGGAAGTGTCCACTTCAGTGGGATTACGCGTTTTGGTCGAAGACGAGGAGAGAAGCCACTGCTAACCAATGAGGGGATGTATTGTGCCAATGATGTGCCAGAAAGTGTGGCAGCCCAATCAAAACAAGACTGTTTAGCTAAGGGAAGGATTCGGGCTACCGGCAAATCGGATTCTCCAAATTGATGATTTGCATAAACTCGCCAAATATATATATATATATATATACACACACATACATACATATATATATATACACATACATATATATATATAAGATAAACTGAAAGATTGACTAATTTTAAAATACTATAAACGGGTCTACAAGGTAAATTACACACGATATTCCTACAATTGGCCAATTCAAACACCTGCACACTCTGTTCCAAAACTATCCGGTTGTGCGCCAAAGCTCACATGCAAGAATGATCACGCATGAGTAGAGAGCACAGAAAGCGGGTACACACATTTAATAATACACACATGTTATATTCCAATCAGCCCTTAATTTAATTTTCTAGAACACTTTAAGATGTATGACATATGTAAAAAGTATCTAGATACGTGTCGTATGATGTGCCAAAAATGTTCCATGTGTTGTGTACGTAGAAAACCGAATTTTCAATATTTATCGATTACCCGATTTTTCTCTAATTAAATTCCAACTTTTTGCACATGTTATATATATTATGTTACACAAAATATATATAATATAAACTTTAATTCTCAGCACTTGGCTGGTCTAAAGTGGCACCATTAACATGTGACAAAATTAAAATTGGAATCTACACAATTTGGCCTTAATGTGGGGTGATTTGTGTGTGCCAACATGGAATGATTTTATGGCTGAAAATATCACCATTAGCACGAAAATTATAGATATTTTTGAAGTGTAGGGGCTGGCCATCTATTTATGGCAAGTACGTGACACGTTGGTGAAGGTTCGGTATTCGCCCGATACGACAATTTTTGGTTTAGAACCTTTTAACGTGTCGTATTTAATTTGTCATCACCATGAGTTATATCATATGATATAAGACCTGAATATACTCATAAATATGAGTTAAGTATGATGGTGTGACGTTAACGTACGTACGTAAAATATATAACGTTTCGGTAGTATGTTGGAATACATGTGTATATGCCTTTTTCAAAAAATCAGAAAATATGTATTTATGTATGTATATAGGCGTGCATATTAAATGAGGAGAGGAGAAGGAGACTTTCCTTCCTTAGCCTTTTTGCCTTTGTGCCTTTTCCAAATGTAGCTTCCTTTAATGAACTACTTAGTTTAATTAACTAAGTACTTCACTTAATGAATTTGTTTAGTTCAATAATGGTGGCACCTGAAAATAGTATCAACACAACAAATGTTTGCCATATGATGTAAGCTTTAACGCTCATGGCTCGTTAGTACGGCAACATTACATATGAGTTAAATAAGGCAAGTAATAAGCAATATATCATGCATACGTTTATATCATGCACACGTTTTTGTCATACTCATTTAAATCACATATTTTGAAATCACTCAAACTCTTTTTTCTCTACAATCTCTCCCTTTTGATGATTTCATAACTTATGCACATGATTTAAATCCTATCGCTCTCCCTTCAATTAATGCATAAATTCAAAATTTGAAATTTAAATTTCGAATCCGCTCCCCCTTGATTTATGCAATCAGTATTAATTAGTATCTCTATCTCTCCCCCATAAATCATATCAACTGAAATCATGCCTAATTTAGACCAAAGAGGTTCATACATGGCTTGATTTAATGCTTTGGTAAAGATATCCGCTACTTGTGCTTCTGTGCGTACGTAATCTATGACGATATCACCATTGTTTACGTAATTACGAAGAAAGTGATAGCGTACTTCTATATGCTTAGCCTTAGAGTGTAACACGGGGTTCTTAGACAAATTAATGGCACTCATACTATCACAGTATATGGGGATTCTATATACGGTAATTCCAAAGTCCGAGAGTTGTTGTTTTATCCACAACAACTGTGTGCAGCAAAGGCTAAGTGCCATGTACTAAGCCTCAGTAGTGGACAAAGCAACGCTTGCTTGCTTTTTGGAAAACCATGAAATGAGTGAGTTTCCTATAAATTGGCAAGTCCCACTCGTGCTCTTTCTATCTATTTTGCAGCCACCATAATCTGCATCAGTATAAGCATGTAAGTTAAATTCGGAATCCTTATCGTGCCAAATTTCTAAGGTGGGCGTGTGCTTAATATAGCGGAAGATTCTTTTTACCGCATTATAATGAGACACCTTAGGTTGACTTTGAAAACGTGCACACATGCATACACTGAACATAATATCAGGCCTACTGGCAGTTAAATATAGCAAAGAACCAATCATAGATCTATATAAGCCATTATCAAAGTCTTGACCATGTTTATGTTTGTCCAATTTAGTAGTGACACTCATAGGGGTGGGGGATGGTTTCAAATTTTCAAAGTTTAAGTTTTTAATCATGTCATTGACATATTTTGCATGACTTATGTTAATGCCTTTACTCGTTTGCTTAATCTGCAAGCCAAGAAAATAGTTAAGTTCACCAACCATAGACATTTCAAATTCGGATTTCATGCAATTTTCAAAATCTTCAACAAGTCTATGTAAGGTAGAACCAAAAATAATGTCATCAACATAGATTTGAATAATAAATAAATCCGATTTATCTTGTTTCAAAAATAGTGTACTATCTATAGTACCTCGTTTAAAATCATTTTCTAAGAGGAAAGTAGCAAAACGATCATACCATGCTCTCGGCGCTTGCTTTAGTCCGTATAGTGCCTTCTTTAGTTTGTACACGTGATCGGGATGTTTCAAATCTTCAAAACCGGGTGGTTGCTTCACGTATACTTCTTCTTGTATAAATCCATTTAGGAATGCACTTTTTACGTCCATTTGATATAATTTGAAATCTTTCATGCAAGCAATAGCAAGTAAGAGTCATATGGATTCTAAACGTGCTACGGGTGCAAATGTTTCGTCGTAGTCAATTCATTCTTGTTGATTATAGCCTTGTGCTACAAGTCTAGCTTTATTCCTAACGACCTTTCCTTCTTCATTCATTTTATTCCTAAACACCCAGTTTGTGCCTATTATGGTTTTATCTTGTGGTCGAGGCACTAAATCCCATACATCATTTCTAACGAATTGATTAAGTTCATCATGCATAGCATCAATCCAAGAAGAATCACTCAAAGCATCATGCACATTTTTGGGTTCAATTTCAGAAATCATAGCATGGAATTGATTTATTTCATCTGAAGTAATTCTCCTACGTGGTCGCACACTGTGAGTGATGTCGCCTATGATGAGATCATGTGGGTGATCTCTATGCCATCTTGGTTGATTATTTTCTGTGTTATCATGCATTTCTAAGTGATCATGCATTTCTAGTGTGTCATTCATGTCATGCATATCAAATGTACCATCATCTTCATTCAACACGGGTTTCAATTCAAAGTCATCATCATATTCTTTATCTTTATCAGTCTCACCAAATTCATTAAACTTCACATGAATAGATTCTATGATTTGTCTAGTGAGAGGATCCTAACATCTATATTCTTTTGAATTTATAGAATAACCAACAAAAATGCACTCAAATTTATCTAAATTATCTTTTGTATTCAAAACAAAACTTTTGCATCCAAACACACGAAAATAGTCAATCTTAGGCATGCGATCATTCAAAATCTCATAAGGCGTCTTATTTATTTTCTTTCTAATAGACAAGCGATTTACTATGTAGCATGTACAATTTACGGCTTCCGCCTACAGAAATCTAGGCAATTTATTTTCGCATAGCATAGTCGTCGCAATTTCTTGTAGTGTTCGATTCTTTCTTTCTACTACTCCATTTAATTGTGGAGTTCTAGGTGGCAAAAACTCATGCTTGATTCCTTTTTTCTTCACAAAATGAAATCATATCTTTGTTTTTAAATTCACCTCCTCTATCGCTTCTTATCTTTTTCACATTGACACCGTATTGATTTTCAAGTTGTTTAATTAATTTCGCAATTTCAATGGCACTATCATCCTTATGTGCTAGAAATAAAGTCCAAGTATAACGAGAAAAATTATCAACAATCACGCATGCATAGTGGCGCCCACCAAGGCTTGTAGTGCGACTAGGACTAAACAAATCAATGTGTAGTAGTTCTAAGACTCTAGTCGTGCTTATTTCATTCTTAGGCTTAAGTGACTCACGTGTTTGTTTGCCTTTTATGCAAGATTTACACAAGTGAAAGTTGTCTAAATCAAGTGTAGGCAATCCTCGTACTAAGTTCTTTCGTTGGAGTTTTTCTAGTGTGGAAATACCATTGTGTCCTAAACGTCTATGCCATAAATTCACATTGGGTTCATTTGACATAAAACACTTAACTTTAGCGTCTACCACATCATCCATAGAAAGCGTAAAAATGTTACCTTCTCGTTTTCCTTTTAAAACGGTTTCTCCATTTTTATTTATTATATTGCAGTAAGGGTGAGTGAAGCACACATCAAAGCCATTGTCAATAAATTGAGAAATGCTAAGAAGATTGTAAGATAAGTTGCTTACCAAATAGACGTTGGAGATTTGAAGAGTGCTTGGATTTTCTATCGTACCTTTTCCGATGATCTTGCCTTCGTTGTTGTCTCCAAAGGTCACGGATCCGCCTTTTGTGACCTTCTTTAATTTTGTGAACAAGCTCGGGTCACGCGTCATGTGCCTTGAGCAGCCACTGTCAAGGAACCACTTTATAGTTGTATCTTTCGATGTGTGGGCTCCCTCATTAGATGCTTTGGACACAAAGCATACTTGAGCAGTCTCTTCTTCGGTTTCAGTCTCGGAATCCGATGAATCACTCCAGGTGGAGGCCTTTAGAGCACGTTTCCTTTGCTTGGGTTATGAGACGGGTCTATTCTTGTTCCGCTCCTTGTCAGGGTATTTATTTGTTTGCTTTTCTTTATTGGAGCAGTCATATGATAAATGTCCAAGTTTATCATATTCATAACATTTAACATCTTTATCATTTGACTTATTCTTATTTCTTTTCGTTGTAGTGCCCTTATTTTTGTTTCTAAATGACCTTCTCATAAATTTTCTTAAGCCTTTAGCCAATAGAATTAGGTCATCGTTATCCCATTCAGAATCGCTATCATCTACGTGGTCAGAAGAAGTAGATACGTATTCATTTGATTTAAAAGCAATAGCTTTACCTTGTTTAGATGATTCCGATTTCCGTATGGTGAGTTTATTTTCGTACACCTTAAGAGACCCAATTAACTCTTCCATCTTTTTTGAGTTCGTTTCTTTGCTTTCTTCTATTGCAGTTACTTTAGTGTCCCATTCTGACGGAAGGCTTCGTAAGACTTTCTGTACTTTTTCCTGCATGGTAAAAGCTTTACTAAGAGACTCAAAAGAATTATAGATGTTAGTCAAACGAAGATCCATATCAACAATAGATTCATTAGGCAATAGTTTAAACGACTCAAGTGTGGACATAATCATGTTTATCTTGACTCTTTTACTTGACTCGTGCCTTCGTGTTTCAATTCTAGTATCTTCCACATTTCTTGTGCACTTGAACAGTTTGAGACATAACTAGACTCACTTTTACTTAATCCATTCAAGAGCAATTGCATAGCCCTAGCATTCATGCTAAGTTTCTTTTTATCATGACTTGTATATTCTTGTTTAGGTTTGAAAACTTCTAGTGTGACTCCGTCTATGGTGGATAACTTAGATGGAACAAAAAGACCATCTTCTATAATCGACCAAAGATCAATATCTATAGCCATAAGAAAAAGCTTCATTCTTAGTTTCCATTGAATAAACGACTCACCGTCAAAAAGAGGAGGCCTTTGGCTCGACATACCTTCTTGCTCGGTTTTGAGATTTGTGGTTGCCATCTCACTGAATCGTTGGATCCTTTGTAGTGAGTGTTCCTGCGCTCTGATACCACTTGAGGGATCTACAAGGCACCACTAGAAGGAGGGAGGGGGTTGAATAGTTGGTGCGGAAAGTATGATTTTTAAAATTTGTTTAAAACCAACCAACTCAACTTCTGAAAACAGATTCTGTTTTCAGGACCAGTTTTAAAACGTTTTTACGACTAGGTTATAGGTCTCAAAAAATTCTGAAATTTTGATAGATCTTAGCCTCAGATGTTGTGAGGGTCCCTTAAAAATTTCAGATTTAAATTCAACATTTAACCCCTTCAAAAATCGTTGGTGGTCAGATTGCGCGAATCTGCCAGAAACGGTAGACTGTTTTAAAAAATTTATTCCTATTTTTTCTTAACTCCAATTGCTCTGAACTTTTAACCACTAACCCCTTATATGTTGTATTTTAATGGGTTGAAACAGTTTTGAAAAATTCTTTCGGGAAGTCAGTCAAATACACTCAAAGTCTCAACCTTTGCAAGCCTGAAAATCAGACTGCACTAGTCTCAGAACTTTGGATGTTTGAATGACTTATACTTATCCAAAAGGGTTGAAACTTGTGCCAAATTAACCCTAAGACGTGTGGCTTTGTTTTTGGAAATTTTCGTAATTTTTGAAAGTCGTTTACTATTTTTTACGAATACAAACAAAAAGAGTAAACTGTGCAGAAACAGAATATAAATGCTCAAAGTAAATGACACCGAGAATTTTATACTGGTTTGGTTATAAACAACCTACTCCAGTCTTCGAGGAACACCTTCCTCGGTTCACACTAGTCACACACACGCAATACACCTTACCACAGGGTTGATGGAGTTATATTCCAACTCCAACCCTTTACAAACCTTGTACGATGAATACAATTTGTACGAACACCACCACCTAGCAAGATTAAAGATTGATCACACCTTGATCAATCTTTTACAAAGACAAAAAGTATGTGGTGGTTTAATACAAGCCTATTCAAGAATAAGAATATAAGTACAATAGGCTTTCAAGAAGAAGAAAGAAAGAGAGTGTAGAAGAAGAGAGGCTAGGCGTTTTTGATCTCAAGATTATAATGCTTGTTCTTGTCTTTTGTTTTTGCTCATCTTCTTTTCTTTTATGCCTTGTAGCCGTCCCCCTATAGGTGCCATATCCTCTTGAAAATTATCTTCTAAGTCCTTGGGAGAATGTGTGGCATCATTGTGACATGATCTTGCTTACTTGGCCCCTTCTCAATGGATGATCATTTAATTGGAACTTCATGATTGGTTGAAAGTTGTCATCATTTGATGACTTGGAAAATCTGAATATTTCACTCAAAACATGGGCCAAAATCAACATAGAATAATTTCCATAATCCACAAGATTGTCACATAAAGTTAGCAAGATAATTTTCTCACAAAAAGGGGAATAAAATCGGCCATGATGAGAATTTAGCATGCTGAAATTTCACCATGTGATACATGGTGATAAAATTCAAAATACTTCCAAATTTTCATTGATTTTTCTTTTGAAATAAATCACCAATGAGTAGCAAATATTCTTATCAAATTGGAAATGAAATTTGGACACTAACATACCCATAAAAACGGTCAAGATGCATTCCCGCATGCTGAAAAATTTCAGCATGTGTGATATTCAAGATATCACACTTTATGGCTTTGTATCTTATTCAAATTACTTCCATTTCTTCTTCCAATTAACCACATAATTCAAGACACCTATTATATCCTTTTTAATCCAAAAAATCGGCCAGCTATATCCTCCACATGCTGAAATTTTCAGCATGTGTTTCAAATGAGACAAAGTTTGAAACCTTACCATTTGTAGCTTCTTTCTTTAAATCATCAACATTGTATGATTTATTCTTGACCAATCAATATGCCAAAAAGCCTCCACATATGCTCCATCTCAGCTGTAGGTAGCGTGTATACATGTATATGCATGTGCTGAATTTTATTTTTGCTAACTTTGTAAAATAGTGCACATTTAATAATACACACATGTTATATTCCAATCAGCCCTTAATTTAATTTTCTAGAACACTTTAAGATGTATGACATATGTAAAAAGTGTCTAGATACGTGTCGTATGATGTGCCAAAAATATTCCATGTGTTGTGTACGTAGAAAACCGAATTTTCGATATTTATCGATTACCCGATTTTTCTCTAATTAAATTCAAACTTTTAGCACATGTTATATATATATATATTATGTTACAAATAATATATATAATATAAACTTTAATTCTCAGCACTTGGCTGGTCTAAAGTGGCGCCATTAACATGTGACAAAATTAAAATTGGAATCTCTACAATTTGGCCTTAATGTGGGGTGATTTGTGTGTGCCAACATGGAATGATTTTATGGCTGAAAATATCACCATTAGCACGAAAATTATAGATATTTTTGAAGTGTAGGGTCTAGCCATCTATTTATGGCAAGTACGTGACACGTTGGCGAAGCTTCGGTATTCGCCCGATACGACAATTTTTGGTTTAGAACCTTTTGACGTGTCGTATTTAATTTGTCATCACCATGACTTATATCATATGATATAAGACCTGAATATACTCATAAATATAATTTAAGTATGATGGTGTGACGTTAACGTACGTACGTAAAATATATAACGTGTGGGTAGTACGTTGGAATACATGTGTATGTGCCTTTTTTCGAAAAGTCAGAAAATATGTATTTATGTATGTATATAGGCGTGCATATTAAATGAGGAGAGGAGAAGGAGACTTTCCTTCCTTAGCCTTGTTGCCTTTGTGCCTTTTCCAAATGTAGCTTCCTTTAATGAACTACTTAGTTTAATTAACTAAGTACTTCACTTAATGAACTAGTTTAGTTCAATAATGGTGGCACCTGAAAATAGTATCAACACAACAAATGTTTGCCATATGATGTAAGCTTTAACGCTCATGGCTCGTTAGTACGGCAACATTACATATGAGTTAAATAAGGCAAGTAATAAGCAATATATCATGCATACGTTTATATCATGCACACGTTTTTGTCATTCTCATTTAAATCACATATTTTGAAATCACTCAAACCCCTTTTTCTCTACAACTGCATCGTAGGCTTGTTCCAATATCCGAGTTGTTTGTTCAGCATGTTTTATCCTACTAAATATGTTCCCAAACACCGTTTTATTCCAATGTGTAATGTCCTTCTTAAAGCGTTTTAGTTTATTGCATAAACCATGCAGTCCTCCAAATGTAGGATAGGACATCCAAGTTGTTCGCATGAATGTTTTGGAATCCGGATGAGAAGTCCATACATTTAGAAAACGAAATTGTTTTGGACCAACAAAATCTGTACACGTACACTGAATCAACATAGGACAATGATCTGACGTGGTCCGACTAAGATGTGTCAATCGAATAGATGGAAAGAGATCATAAAAAGCATCTGTACAAAAGGACCAGCCCAAGCGTCTCCGCACACGACCTAACCCGCGACCACCCTGACATGTATATCTTGTGCCAACATGTGGGATTACATGCCAAGTCCCATAATGTGTCATAGCATTGAAATTTGTAAGCGTGGACAAAGATGGTCTTGAAGCGCCTTTGTGATCAGTAATAGACAGAAAAGTATTAAAATCCCCAGATATCAACCAAGTCTCCTGGGAGGAATCATAATGTTAACGAAGAGAAGACCAAAGTGGTTGCCTATCAGCTACAGTGTTTCCCATAGACACAAGAATGCCAGAAAATCTTGCCAGAAAGTTGCAGCTGGAAGCGCAAGTGTGCAACTTGCCCTGTCTGTACAGAATTTAATAAGGATAATTGATTTTGATGCCAAAAACACCAAGCTCGTCCATCACATACGTTTAACATCGATGAGAATCCCAGCTATAAGCAAACACGTCCCAGTCGATCAGAAGGTTGCTGTGGCTCAATAAGGAAAAGGAAATGTATAGAATGCTGATGAAGCAATAATCTTAACCTTGAAAATGATGTGCGGAGGCCCCTTAAATTCCATGTGAGAATATTCATTGCGACTGATGGTGTTGGGAGTTTGAAGATCGAGTAACACTACGAGTAACCATATGTCTAGGAGGCCGTACAATCTGACTGTTTGGTCTACGTTTGCGTTGGAGTGTACATGGCACATAACCAGTGTCCTGAGCCTCCTCTAACGGTTGAGTTGTACGCTGCAACAATTCCTCATCCGATGTGAAATCCTGTCGATGCTTTAACTTACGTCCCCATAAATTTGAGATGGTACTGTATTCCTGCCTAAGGTCATGAGGCTGCATTGGTGCATTTTGACTATTGGCAATTGTCGTCGCCTCAGTATCAGAAACTGCCTGCAAGAGTTGCTGATCAGCCTGCAGCACACAATCTTCTGCTGATGCATCTTCCATAGAATAGCCTAATATATCCAGATCTTGTATGTTGGTGGGGATTGAAACTTCTGGCAGTTTAGGTATACGTATGGCTGGTGAAGCTGGATTGGCATCTGAAGGTTGGATATGGCCACTTGTATGTACAGAAAGTATTGGTGGAGATTCAGACGATATCATGGGTTGTTTATCATTTGAGTTCAAAGTCTGGACTTTTTCTGCATACGAGCATGCTGTCTGGGGCTGCACTTCTTTTTGTTTTTGCCGCCATTGTTTTTCTGACACTGGAACATCCGGCTGGATGGATTGCTTCCCACAGCTATCCTTATTATGGCCCAAAATACCGCATTTGTCATAATATAAGGGCACATCTTCATACACTACTGTTTGGAAATGCTGATGATCCACACATTGAATATGTAGCTTTGATGGTAACTCCTTTGAAACATCTACCTCTACACAAACTCTCGCTACAAATGGACGCAAGATTTTCTGTATGGCTGCATCTGATCAGATAGGCGTCCCAACCATTGAAGCAATTGCAAATAAAGCCTATTGTGCGTGGAGATACACATGCAAACTAGGCAACGATAACCAAACTGGCACTATAGGTGCATCATATCTCGGATCAAAAGCATAAGTATATTTCATGATACGCATATGGTAACCCAAAATATTCAATGATCGACGACAAAAACATCTATTGTAATCTTCTTCTTTCTCAAAACGTAATAAAACATGAGCCTTGTCTAACAAACCAGCATGAACTTGCCCCGCAAATCCAATGCGATCAAGTGTTTTCTGCAACGCAACCATACCCGGGCGTCAATTCCAAAATGATCCGACCAATGTATATCGGAACGGCGAAAGCAGTGTAGATACCTTCTCCTCTTCAAATATTATCGATGGATATCCCTTAAAACGCTGAGGAGACTTTGGTTTGATGGAAGGCGGTTTTGCAGATGGCCCGCCGGTGAGGACCGACAGGAAGGAGCATGGTGCCGGGGCTGAAAGGCCCGGCGGCTGCATAGTTGGTGGTGGTTCGTGGAAGACGATAGTAGGGCTTACCGGCGGCCGAGAGCGTTTTTTCATGCATTATATATATATATATATATATATATATATATATATATATATATATAGACACACACATATATATTTATATTTTTCACATATATCTTTAGGATTATAGTATACCAATCTTCTAAATAAAAGATAATAAATTGGAGAAGTGACACACATATGAGCTGTTGGAATTTTTTTTGTAAAACATAGAAAATTTACGTTTCCGTTATGTTAAAGAGATATGATGCCCTTTTGGAAGTTGTGTAATACGACGCAATTGTTCTCCACCTTTTGGACCGGCCCCTTATTTTTTCCCCTTTCCTTCTCGATGCCAAAGCATTACTTTTAATAAATCGTACATATAACATGATATCCTAATGCCAAAAAATTCAAATCTACATATAAAATGATATCTTCATGCATACATATACATACATACATACATATATATATATATATATATATATAGACACACACATATATATATGTAATAGATAAAATCAAGCTCATTGATATGTTTCTTTGGTCGGTTTATATTTTTGCATTATACCAAATTGAGGAAATCACAAATGATGTCAGAGGTTAAGGACGGCCAAACCATAATTAAGGAAAACACAAATTCATAAATGATAAGATCATAAAAGATTTTGTCGACTTCTTAGAGTAGTATTAACCGGTCTAGAAGCAAAATTACACCTGACGTGCCTACAACTGGCAAATTTACATTATTTTTTCTCCTTGATTATTCTGAAACTAACCGTTTGTGCACGAATGCACGTATAAATTTGGCTCTCCTTATCACAAATCTTCATGAGCCTTCAACTTTCTGTACTTCATATTGCCTCTTTGAATTGCAGAATGAGAAGCACTATCAGCATCTTCATCAAAGGGTTTCTGCTCGTGTTCATTCTCCTATGCATTGTACCAATAGGCAAATCCCAACTTCTTTTTCTCCCATATCTATGTTTTAATTTTTCAATGCAGTTTTTTTTGGTCTCTTCTCTTCCCAAGATCATAATGACCGATATTCTTTTAGTCTCGTGCAATACATTTGTAGTCAATCAAAATGATTGTTTTTCTTTGTGATTTCTTCATTCGGCTAGGAAAATGACATTCATTCATACATATCAAAAATGTATTTTATTTTATCTTTTAATGTTTCAAAGTGTCCCACTTCTTTCCATTGGATAAAAGTGCCAACTAGTTCCCAATTCCATGGGAATGTGTTTGTCTATATATATATATATAGACACACATATGGACATAATCACTCTCTTCGTTGATCTTGATGGATATGTTTTACATGCACGATCTTGGGGCCCACTGTTTTATCTTTTCTCAGAGGTGTGTTGATCCATATGTTGTTCTGAAGAAGAATTTTGTGCTAGTTTTGAATGACTTGTTCAAGACTATTTTTTCCATTTTGATTGTGTTTATAAAATGGAAGGTAATGACACTGTTACTTCTATTCTATTCAGATATGGGTCAGACTCTGACAAAGCCTCAAGCTTTGTTATGCAACAAACCGAGTAGCAACTATAAAGGGCCGTGTTTGAGTAGCAAAGGCTGTAGAAGAACTTGCAACATAGAAAACCTGTCGGTTTTTGGTGGTTACTGTCGTTCGTTTAAATGTGTTTGCAATGTGCTGTGTTGAAAGTCTTCAATCAAAGGCTCCAGAACCAAATAACGCAATAAATGCTTACCTTTTTATTTCTTGTTTAGGGGAAATTTGGGAAGGATTATCTTGCTCCGTCTTATTTTTCCCCTTTTGCAATCTTGGTAATGAGGTTCTGTTGATAACATCTTCCTTTGTTTTTCTTCTCGTCTTTTTTACCCAAATCTAAAAGATATTTGTACACAATATGTCACTTTTATATAATATCATGTTATTTCACTATATGCAAAAAAGAGAACTTCTTTTAATATATTTCAAAGCATCATTTCTCTTTTCTGATAAAATTACGAGTGAAATTCCTCCTTATTTTATTATTGTTGTTGAAATAGTTATCAGATAGTTCGTGTCCTATACGCAATGAATTGCTTCCATATGAACACATTGTTCGATGTCAATAATAATATATGCATACTACAATGTTATGAGTTATCATTTTGTTGAAGGTAGTGTGGTCAAATGCAAGTAAGAAATTTCCATTAATATGAAAATGTTGCAATATACACAACATGAAAGTTTTGACTGGGCAATTATTGCATCGAGTCATTGGCATTTTCATGTAGTTCTTGGAAAATTTAAAATCTTTTCTAAACCTCACGTATCAATTCCTCAAAAAAAAAAATTATAAAATATAAAACTTCGGAAGACTAATCCTTGATGACTCAACATGTAATTCAAGAATGCAGATAATTCCTGCGCACAGTTGGATTTAAAAATACAGTTTCATTTCTATTTTTATCTTTTTCTTCTCCTTTTGTTTTTGGCAACTTCTAAAAATATTACAATATCTCATATTTGTTGGATTGTGAATTGGTTTTCATGATTTACATTGCAAAAGATTTCAAACATTCATAAAACTAAAAAATCAAATTTTAAAGATAGTCAAGAACGAACTCAGAATAGTCATGACATAACATTTGGATTACTTCATGATAAACTAGATCAAACTCAGAATGATCTAATACGAATGTACAGTGTAAGCATACAAAACATTGTGTTAAGTGAACTAATGTACAGTTGAAAGCAGCTTTTATGTTTGATGTCTCATGAGACTGAACTCAAGTTTTTAGATATCCGAAAGTTTTGTCTTTGTATTCTAAAATTCAAAATTGGTCATAGCCAAAGTCAAAGTTTGACTAAACTCTAGACCGAACTCAAAAGTATACATTCATCCTGAGGTAACACGGAACGTTCATTGGGGTAAAAAGTGAGGCGATCAAACTCAATACCAAACTCCGAATAGAGTTTGGTGTTTAGGAACAAAAGTTCGATATCTGATTTTCGGTGTCCTAAAACAAAGACATTACAGCATGATTGTCAAGCTACAAAAGGTTGTATCGCTCTCCATGTATCCTAAATTAATTGCTCATTTATTGCCAACATCTCTAATGCTATTTTGAGTACTTTTACATGCCCTATACATATCTTGGTGGCAAATCTTCAACGAACATTATGAAAAGAGTTGTTGGAAACAATTTTAATTGTGGAAAAGCAATTAATAAAGTAAGAGCAAAAGGGAAGACTAGAAAAAGAAAACTGAAGAGTCCTAAATATACAAGAAACATTGAACATGCAAATGCACACTTTCACATGCTTCAAGCTCAAGGCTCTTTTCAACTCAAAAGCTCTCAAGCACGAAAGTGCTTTAAGTTCATTAAAACTATATTGCTTGTATCGGTTGTTGTATTGTATGAGTATTGACGTCTATTACATTAAGAACTAAACATATTCGGATTTTTACTTGTGATTTAAACTTGATTTAAAGTGTGACTCTATTTCTTCTTTCAAAACCTATTTCGTAAAAATTCTTATGAAGCATTTTGTTGAACTTGTGAAGAGGCAAGTAGAAAATACTTAATGCTCTTGCTTGTGCTTGTTGTTGGAGTTTTTAGCACAATTTTGTATGAATTGTTGTGGTAGGAGCTTATTGGCCACTTTGAGCCAATTTATATAGTTGTTGAAAATACACTTTGGAAAAACATTATAGTGGTGTAGTAGGCTCTTAATGACCTCTTTGAGACAATTTATATAGTATTATTAAAAAAATACTTTCGAAATAATGTAGCAGTGGACTAGATGAAGAAAATTTGAATCACTATAAATTGTTTTCTCCATTCACTATCACGCATATTTTGCCATATTATTTTAGTAAGTATTTTAAGATGGAGTGAGCTAAATCAAGAAAAATTTAAAAAATTTCCCAACACACTATTCACCATCCTCTTAGGTGTATTTCATAGACCTAACAACTGATATCTGAGTTTAACCTTGAGTTCTCGGTAATGGATTAAAAGGAAACATATAGGTTATATGATATATCTTTGTCTATACCGCCTCTAATTGATGCATCTAGCTGCTCCTTATGAATACACAGTATGAAGGAGTATGTATATGGATGTGGTTATGACATATGGAGAGTGTCTATGGAGGAAATACATCCGCAAACTAGGTTGGATGAAAATGAGAGGACAGTCATGAAGAAGTTAAAAGCCTACAATGACGAGAATAAGATGAATTTTGAGCTAGAAGGGAAAGCTCTTGAAATCATTTATCTCTCACTCACACAAGGAGCTAATAAAGGTTCAATGCATCTTCTCCGCACATGAGACATAGAAGAAGCTTGCAGAGTTAGTAAATGATTGTCACCAACAAAACTGTAGCACCGGGCACAGGACTAGGGTCTCGACACGGTGCACCTGTCGTACTCTGCTATGAGAAGTATAGATGCATGTTGACATAAACTTGTATCGAATAGCGGAAGCATCATAAAATAGATAGAATAAAACATAACTGATATGCAATATATGCCATAGCTAACTCCGAGTACAACGTCATCAGTACATAAAGGATAAAAAGTACATATCTGAGATCACAAAATTACATAAACTAGCTGCTGGGCCCACTGAGCTCCTCACGGGTATCCTACCCTCAGCTCGTCATCTACAAGGTCGAAGTCAAGATCTCAGGGCTCTACAAGATTGTAAAAATAAAGTATGAGCGATAATGATTCGTCCAACAAGTATCTCCGCCCGAGTTCATCATGTGGATCATGCATGGGAGACGAGGTGATAAAATAAATACAGTCCAAGTAAAGAACATATCATGTCTTCGTAAATAAAATGACAGATCAGATAAGTAAGTAAACATGGTTTAACTGTATAAACTTCGGAAAGTAAAGTCACAGAAGAATTATATGACTTTCATATAATCTCATTAATTACTTGTTCAATCAGCTTCTAATCCGTTTCTCATGATAAATCCCATCTGGTTATGTTCATCTCAAATCTCGTTCTCTATAATTTTGTCTTAAGTCTACTAATAGTCTAAGTGTGTATCCAATAGGGTGACTCGGGAATATGCATATGCTCGATGTAGTAGTAACATTACTCTTTTTCATAAACATTTTAAAACGTAACATTTTCGTGACTTTCGTTTCAAGACTGTTTCCAAAACATGGCTATAACACTTTGCATGCATGAAACGATACGCACAACAGGCCAATTGATTCCTCATATATTCTCATATATCAATATGAATCCCATGTTCAAAACATGGTGTTACATCACACGTATATAGAAATATCTGTAACCTCTGTAGGGTGGAGATCTGTTGTCCGAGACAAGGTGTTACACTTGACTAAATAGGGTAGGCAACATGTATGCCCATGACACCAATCTCTCCTAGGTTCCAGTGTCATGGTGGCCTTCGATAACTGTAACATATTGTATGTCGCTGACATCCTCTCTCCTCCACCTGATGTCAGTCTGGCCTCCAATCATAAGATATCATCATATAACATATACTGTGAATCATATCATCATATAACATAAACTGGGTCATCGGAATTAATCGCCTCGTGCTATGGTTTGTTACGCATAAAATCCTTTTAAAAATTTTCATGTGGTAAAACATTTCGGAAAAACGTATCATATGATCAAACTTTTCTCTCAAAACTTTGTTCCATTTATGCATGCATGTATGATCAGTTTTGGGACTGGTTTAAACCTCTAATACTTTCAGCACTTAATTCCAATATTTGGCTTATGTTACGTGTCATAGACTTGAGTGAAATACCAATTTCGCTCTTTTTATGCTGCTCTCGGTTATGGCCTCAAAACAGTCCACTTTTTTGATTTTACCCACTAACATCTTTATCCTAATTTGTCCAACGCTTATTTTATTTATGGCCTTTCCAAAACAGTCTACTTTTCTTACGTATTTTGAAAATGAGAGATTACCATTTTACTCATTTAAGGCTCCCGACCCAAATTACCAAAACAGCCCTATAATGGTGCTCGTTACACATTACCGCTTCTTTAATTTAAACATTTAGCACATCCTTTAGTTAGCCATACATATAATATACAACGTACATATCTTTACATATATGTACTCAAGTAATTATCCAAACAACATCATTGGACCAATTATTGCCGCTTGGCCAAATACATATACACACACACACATGATTTTACAAATTGTTTATCACTTCATGGATGTAAGGTTATCCTACCTTTTTAGCCACTTTAACTTTTCATAACATACACATGCTTTCTTGTCTTATGCATTTTCCTTCAAGATGATGCATTAAAATTTTGGTTGTAACGTACATAAACTCATGCATGGTACTTTTCACCAAAGGTATGAACTCTGAGTCATTATCATAATGATGACCATGATGGAATTTACATGAAAATACATATGTTGATGAAATCCATGAAAACATATATCCTTAAACCATGATCATCAATAATACACATCCGAATGATGGTTATGAAGCATGCCTAATAATGGTGACTAAAACAGCCCCATTGACGAGTGAAGATACATGAAAATGACATGATGATCATCAAAGAAACAATCTTTTATGGTCATGCATTATAGCATAAATTAGGATGCACCACAATCATGCTAAATCATGACCATCAACATGCATAAACACTAAAAATCATATAGAAATACATATGTGATGATCATCATAAAAACATAAAAGAAAATGAAGCAAAGTCTTGTTCTTAGTACACTTTTTCAAGAAGGTGTGTTATTAACCAACACTTTTTATGAAATGAAACATGCATGCCTAATCTTCTATTACATCTGACATGCATACACATATGAGGCCTAACATATCATACATATCACATGCATGACACTTTTACATATCGTCAAGGTGACAATTAAGCATCTGTTCAAGAATCTCACATAAGTGTTCATATATTTAGCATGCAAGAACACTTTTTACATGATCATAGTAGAAAAATTATTTAAACATACGCATACATGATCAAAGTTATAAATGAATATAAATGATATATTTTTCAACATGCATAAAGAAACTAAGAAGAATACTTGCCTTTTCCCTTGAATCTTAGACTTAAAACTGTAGGACCTCAGGCGCTACCATCTCTCCCAAAACCAATTGTTGACTGGAGATGCGCATACCCTAGGCTTATAGTGCATTCAGCACACAAGCGCCCACGGCATTCGACTGTGACTTGGCCCACCGGCCTACGCCACGGGACAATTGCTGCACCTAACAAAAACAGAAAAACTCTTTCCTGCTTTCCCATTGGTACCTCACGACCTGCAGGGACAAAATGGAACAACAATTCGTCATTTTTAAGGAAATATCACTAAGAAGGTTCTAAAATAAACTTATTACAATCTCACCTTTAAAAACCCTTGAAG
>AP025041.1:17084062-17340013 GCA_036186865.1 Eustoma russellianum | reverse complement strand
ACAATCTCCTCCTCAGCAATTGCTCCTGCTGGGAGCCGAACCGTGACCTCGCTCTGATACCACTTGTAGGACCTCAGGCGCTACCATCTCTCCCAAAACCAATTGGTGACAGGAGATGCGCATACCCTAGCCTTATAGTGCATTCAGCACACAAGCGCCCACGGCATTCGACTGTGACTTGGCCCACCGGCCTACGCCACGGGACAATTGCTGCACCTAACAAAAACAGAAAAACTCTTTCCTGCTTTCCCATTGGTACCTCACGACCTGCAGGGACAAAATGGAACAACAATTCGTCATTTTTAAGGAAATATCACTAAGAAGGTTCTAAAATAAACTTATTACAATCTCACCTTTAAAAACCCTTGAAGGTTCCTACTTTTCCCACTTGGAAACTTCTTCCTCCTTATTTGTTGGAACTCTCGGCCTTGCTAGGATGAGGGGAGGGAATTGAGTGATCTTGGAGAAGGAAAAAGACGTAAGTGAGGGAATGAAGGTTAGAATATCTTTACCTCAGAGATTACTACACTTCAAGCTTGATTCTTTACTTGAAAGTTGAAGAAGTTAGCTTCCCCATGCATGAGAGGCTCACGGTTTGGAGGATAGAAAGGGAGAGAAATTTTGTCCTTGAGAGAGAGAGGAAGAGAGTAGAGAGAAGTAGAGGAATTTAGTTAAGGAAATTTGTTGAAATAAGGAGTTAATTGGAGTTAGAATGAGTCTTGCTCTCTTTTTATGGTGTAACCGTGGCTAAGGAGAAGTGGATGAGAGAAAGAATTCCATTATTATGTTTTGGTTGGGAAGAAAAAAGTGTAAGGGGGTAAGACGTGCATGTTTTGTGGTTGGATGGGGAATAAGTGTGTCAGAAATAAAGTGATGGGAGGGAAGAAGAATGTAAGACAAGTTGTCTTGTATGAGAAATGGGGGTGGGCGGTCAAGTGGGTGGAGGGGGTGAAGTGGGGTATTTTGGAAGAATTTGAGGATTAATTGGAAGAAAGTGGGTATATGTTGTACACTTGGTAATTTCCTGAAGTTGTGTAAAAAGGCTAATAATAGTGGAAGAAGCAATTAAAATAATCTTCCACTCATGCATGGTAGGGGGCGGTCATGGATACTTGGGTGGACATAATAGGGCAAATTTTTATCCATCACACTTTCTATGTCCTAACTTTTTTTCCATTAATTTAAATATAGAATACTATGTGTGCCCTGAAGTTTACTTTGCTCAATTATTCCTCGCAAGTTATTTGTTACCTAAGGTGCACTGGTTTATCCTAGTGTGTTCACATTTCTTACCTATACCGCTTAATGCGGCACAACGATTTAATCCGTTCTATTCTATACACCCTATCTTAATTGCAATCACTTCCTTTGTTTCCTTTTACTAAAGGCTCGAGCGTACGGGTCGTACCAAAAACATCGGTGAGGAGAATCATGATGATAGAAAAGCATTCTGACTGATACCTATTGAAGATAGCAAAGAGGCATTTCTTTCAACTTTCTCGTTTGATAAATTACATGCTGAATATATGCTTTTACATGTGGAATTTTTAAATGTCACTCTAAAATACAAGCATTCTAGAAAGGAACTTACACTATGCAAATTGAGAAATATGATTTGCATGACTGCTTAACTTCGCCTCACCTAGAGCACGATGTCATTCTAGAGAACATAAAGACAAGTAATACATGTGCTACGAAAAAACTCCATAGGATGAAACTAGAGAAGGTTAACCATACAAAACATTTTGGTAAGTAAGAAAGTAGTCAGTTGCAAATCTATATTAACATTTCAATATTCTACTTCTTCGGCCAAGATGGCATTGCCTAAGATAAAAGAGGCACCTCTATGTGATAGGTTTCACTTCCAAAGAAAGCTCTTAAGAAGGTTAATAAGTCATCTAAGCCTATAAAAGCAACTAAGCTTTCCAGGCCAAAAATGCACATTATTCTAAAAAGAACATGTAGTAAATGTTTGAAAAGCTAAGAGAAACACTAAGTTTTCTTGGAGACCTAAAGGTATGACAGCTAACAAAAATAAACCCAGCATTAAATGGACACCTATGAATAGATATTTGTCTTCTGTAGAAGCTCAAAATCTATGAAGAAGGTAGAGGGGAAGAAACCAAATATATCATAGAAATTAAATGGTCAATCCATGTGGCCTATAACAAGAATTATCATATGTACAGGACCGAAGATTGTACAAAAGTCTATTTAGACAAAGTGAGGAGACCCATGAAGTTGGAGGAGTTTGTAAATTTTCTAATTTTTAGTTTACTCTATAATATGTAAAAAAGAAATATGGGACTATTTGTCAAGTGTTAGTCATGTTTTCCAAGTCCGAACATGAAGTCTGCATATTTCGAAATTCAAAATTGACCAAAGGACAAAGTCAAAGTTTTGTCGAACTGAAAACTACGCATACATTCTACGGCAACATCGAATGTTTGGTGTTGCAATAGTCATGGTAAAGAGGGAGTTCTAGGAGAGTAGACCAAATCAAGGATCAAACTTAGAGTTGAGTTTGGTGCATAATACTAAACATTTGGTCTCTATATTCTGCGTACCAAAATATAGATATTACAACATGATTTTCAAACTACAAAATATTTTATGTCTATCATCTTTTTCAAATTGATTGCTCATTTTTTGTCAATGTCTCTGAGGTTATTTTGAGTATTTTTGCATGCTATAGAAGCATCTAAGTGGCAAATCCTGAAAAACAATCAGGAAAAGAGTTCTCTGAGAAAATAATTTGAGTTGTAAAAGAGCAATCAATGAAGCAAGAGAAAGAGGCAATGCGGAGGAGTTATATATATACTATAAGCATTGAAGAGGCAATCACACACTTTCATCTATTTCAGGCTCAGTTCTCTCATCATCTCAAAAGCTCTCATATGCAAAAGTGCTCAAAGTTCATCAAGCCTATATTACTTGTATCAATTGTTGTCTTGTGAAAGTATTGAAGTCTAACATAAGATGAGCTAAACATATCACTTGCTTGTGATTAAGAATTGATTTGAAAGTATAGCTCCACTTCTTCTTCCAAAACATATTTGATAAATGTTCTGAGGATGAATTGGGTTGAAGTTATGAACAGGCAAGTGGAAAAGATTTAAGTCTCTTGCTTGGGTCGTTGTATGAGTTGTTGTTGCATAACTAGTTGTAGCAATTGTTATCCTATGAGCTTACTGACGTCTTCAAAGCAATTTACATAGGCGTTGTTGAAATTCAACTTTGAAAACAATGTCATAGTGGAGTCAAGATTCGGACCACTATAAATTGTGCATCCTATTCACTACATATATATATACACACACACACACACACACACATATATATATATACATACATATATACACACGTTTTTTTTATTTTAACAGCGGTGATTTTATTAATGAAAAGCCTCACCTGTGGTGGGGGAAAACCATATTACAAAACATCAGAGTATGCGAATAAATGAAATAACGAACTAATAAGAACATATCTCCAGTCGTATACGATATGCCGCATTAAAACCTTGCCAGGAAAAACCACCCTTGTGGATAAAACCCTAGCGAAGAAAAAAGCGTACATATTTATACGACCATCATTGAGATGTATAAAATCTGAGTCTGAGTACAAATGTGCGTATTTTGCAGCCAGAGGTGTGGTTCGAGTGTGCCCGTTGAAGCAGCGGAAATTGTTGCTTGAGTTTGTCTCATCCGGGAGTACCTCAGAAAAAAGCCAAAGCGTAGTTATGCCAGTAATGGAGAACAGCCAAGTTATGGATGGACGCTGCGGAGTATAGGCCGCTGAGTCCGCCAGTGTATAATAGAAATATCTCACCACCAATATATATAGTCCAAGACATGAGAGAGCAAGCATAAAGAGGCAGTTATGAATCAGGAAGAAACAGTATAGAATGCAGGCCAAAAGATAACAATACATACCGAACCTGCCTGAATCCCGTAATAGACAGGCAGAAAAATTCTTGAAACGCCAATCAATGTGGAAGACAATCTGGGACAGCATAAGGATAAGACGCCAATGTATCCTATTAGGGTCCCCCAAGGCGCAGCCAGTGGAGCGAAAGATAAGCCAAGCCATATGAAAACTCAGGAGAGTAGCGACCATCAAATGTTGAAGACGCGAAAATGCCCATGCAGCAGTAATACCAGAGAATACATCACTCATGCACAGCAAATACATACTAAGAAAATATAACAAGAAGACGTTGATCTCACCAAAGCTGCCTGCACTAACAAGAATACAGGCAGCAACAGCATAGATACGCCAATCCATGTGGAAGACCTTGATAGTGTGGCTCTCGCCATTGACAATGAGAATCCGCACGCCCTCGCAAAGTGTAATCCATGCGCAAGGAGAAATAATGTCTGCATAAGCATTGAGAAGACCAATGATGAGAAAAAGAAGAAGTACAGGCCACATACCATGCCTGCCTGCACTCAAATGAGCACAGGCAAAGGATAAGAAAGTGCGCCAATCCATTCGGAAGACTTAGTGATTACCGCATACGCAAGGCCGATGACGTGAGATCCAAAGAGACAGCAGCACGAACCATAGAAGGCAGACAGGAGGAGGTAAAGTAGGAAGTGAGTGGCGACGTCATTGCATGATGAGCAAGGTAATGCGCTGGCATATTGGCCTCACGGTATATATGATTAATGTCCAAGTTATTCTGAATAACCAACATTTGTAGGAATCTGAGATGAAAGTTGCCAAAGACTGGCTGTTGCCGACGTAAACGCTGCAGCAGCTGCGCACAGTCCGTCTCTATAATAAGCGTCCTATATAATGGAATAAAATATAGCAATCCAAATAATACTGCCTGAATTTCAGCCTGCAATGGCGTACACGGAGGCAGGCGGAATGCTACGGCACGCACACAAGCGCCATAAGAGTCACGCAGAATGACTCCGCCTGCAGCATAGTGGCGTCCAACAGTTGCATCAACATTAAGTTTAAATCGTCCTGATGGAGGAGTGAGCCATTTGATCACTGGAGACGCGGAGAGCGAACCTTTGGAATCCATGATATCGGAGGAGGAGGCCCTGCGGCTAGCTTGGAACCGTGAAGCGTATGAACCCACATATCTATATCAAAATGGATTGTAGCCCAGAGTGCAGATATAGAAAAGCATGTCTGGTCCCCATACACTAAACTAGCATAGCAATGCCATATGTCATGTACTAAGATTCCAGGGACAACGATTTTCAGAACCCCATAGATTGAAGAAGAGGAGGATCTATACCACCAAGACAATAAATATTGGCGTAGAGGTAGAGAAGTGGGGGAAACTCCTTGCACCTCTGCCGCAAAGAACATCCATAATAACCGAATTGGCAAATAATACAAGAAAACATGATCAACTGTTGCCAAATAATGCTTGCAAAAAGGGCACTGCGTAGGACGTGCTGCCAAATAACTACCAATATAATCTTGAAATGGTAGGGCAGCATGGAACAATCGCCATAACAATAACTTGATGACTGGCGAATGGTGCTTAAACCAAATGAACTTAGCTGAGAGCAATGTTGGTCTAGATGATCGACATATATCGTAAGCAGATTTTAAAGTGAATTCTCCCGAAGGCGAGGGTTGCCATGCGAGATAGGTATTCTCGCCTGCTGTGTGCGAAATACAAATATTATTAATGCGACAAATAAGCTTCCAAACTGGTGAATCCGGTAGGCGTGGTCGAAAATCTCCACTTCGTCCATATTTTGCATGCATATAACGACTCCATAAAGTGTCCTGTTTATGATATAACCACCATATTCTGCATTGATATGCCTGCTGTAATGCATTGAGATCCCTTAGCCCCAAGCCGCCTTCCTCAATTGGTAAAGTAATTTTGGACCATGCAATCCAGTGGTGTCGATTCCCCCAATAAAAAGTGGCCATTTTCCGGTGAATCATTTTAATGACAGACTTTGGCAATCCTCCTGCCGCCATGACATGAAGGGGAAGCGCAGAAAGTACAGAGCGCAATAAGACTAAACGTCCCGCGGAAGAGAGAAGACGGGAATGCCAACCATGTAACCTGTCATCGAAATGCTGCAAAAGAGTAGTGCAAAACCGAGAGCGATTGATACCCTTATGAAGATATGAACCCAAATATCGAAAGGGCAACGCCGAAAGTCTCATCCCGAGTATTTCCTGCAAGTTTCGAACACGCCGTGTGGAGAGGCGTGTCGATGGAATGAGACTACTCTTTTGAAAATTTACCTTTTGACCAGAAGCAGTTTCATATTCCGTTAATATTACGCTGTGTGCCTTGTAGGAAAATAAGGAGATCGTCCGCATAAGCTAAATGAGATATGGCGAATGGAATACGACCAAGCTAAACGGCTGTATGTGGCCCGCTGCCACTAATGATGATAATCCTCTGCTGAAACCTTCTGATGCCAGAATGAAAAGCAAAGGAGATAAAGGGTCCCCCTGTTTGACCCCTCGCTATAGACGAAACGTTGGTGATGGCTCACCATTGGTCAAAATTGATAACGTAGTGGCACGGAGATGATTGAGGATTAGCCGAGTAAAAAATCCTGAAAAACCAAATTGTAACAAAAGACGTTCCAGATAATCCCAACTGACCCGATCAAAAGCTTTCATCATGTCCTATTTCAGGCATAGATGTGAAGGACCACTATCCAACATATGTACCATTTCTTGTGCCAATAAAACTTGCGTCGAAATATCATACCCAGGAAGGAAACCCATTTGTTCTGGAGAAATTAGCTTTGGAAGAAGCAGTCTCAAGCGCATCGCTATAATGCGGGTACATACTTTACTCAGGAAATTTGTCAAACAGATGGGTCGGAAATCACTGAAAGACTGCGGAGATGATGTTTTGGGTATCAAAGTAATTACTGCGATGGCCATAACAGACGGCGGCGAAATACCAAGGAAAAATTCCTACACAGCCTTTACCACATCAGAATGTATGACCGACCAACATGAACGATAAAACATACCATGGAATCCATCCGGGCCAGCTGCACTGTGAGGATCCAGATGCCACACAACATCCTTAACTTCGACAGTGGTAGGAAGTCGGGTCAACATAATATTGTCCGCGTCTGTTAGCAGTCGAGGGATGTGTGAAAGTATAGCAGAATAATTCTGCGTTGATGCCGGAGCAAACAACTCAGTATAAAAAGCAACCGCAGCTGCCATGATGTCAGACGGCTCTGTTAATAACTGGCCCTCCGCATTATGTATGTTCTGAATACGCAAGCGTGTCCGCTTCCCTTTAACGATAGAATGGAAGAACTTTGTCTTTGCATCACCCTCACTAAGCCATTTAACTCTAGCTTTTTTCTTTCAGAAAAGTAATTCAGAGGTGGATGCTCTTAGATACTCGGCCTTGGATCTATTATATTCGGCCCAGGTATCTTCAGTTGGCTGGGCATCCAAGGCTGCCTCTGCGTAATTTAGTCGAGTCTCCGCGTGTTTGAGGTTGTTGAAAATATTAGCAAAGATATCTATATTCCACCGTTGAATATCCTTTCTGAATGAGAATAATTTTCTATAGAAACCATATATACCGCCAGTCGTAGGATATGATGACCATGCCTGCTGCATATAAGTATGAAAATCTGAGTGATGCAACCAGGTGTCCAAACATCAAAATGTACGCTTGCTATTAACCCCACTCCGGCGACACGAAAGTAGCAATGGCATATGGTCCGAGGCAACCCTCGGCAGATGAGATAACTGCAGCTCCGCAAAACTATCCTGAAAAGCAGAATTGATAAATAGCCAATCTAACCTGCGCCTTATACGGCCAAGACCTCTCCCATCTGCCCAAGTAAATCTAGAGCCTTGGTGCGGAGGAGCCATGAGAGAGCACTGTTCGATACAGTCATTAAAATCCTGTAATGCTGCTAATGATGGAACAGACCGACCACGATGATCCTCTAATGCTCGAAAAGTATTAAAATCACCACCAACCATCCAAGGCAAATGACACGAAACAGCAAAGTCACACAACGACTGCCAAAGTGGATGTCTCTGTGTAGTCGTAGATTTGGCATACACCACCGAAAATATAAACATCCATTGCAGAGAAATGGATTGGAGGGTAAAATGGACCACCTGATCCTGATCCTGAGTAGCAAGTAAACGAAACTCAGCATCACGCCAAAAAAACCAAATACGATGTGACTGTGAAGCATAAGAATGTGTAAAACCAAGCTGCAACATAAATCTATGTATGCTTGAAGGAGTATGTTTGGGCTCTAGTAAAGCTAGTAAATGTAAACGATGCTCCAAAATCAGTTGTTTTAATCAAGGCAAGGAGGCACGCATGCCCCGAATGTTCCAAACTAGGGTATTCATTGAGAAAGAGAGGTACTTCCCTGGAGGATGTGAGAAGCGCTACGTGTTAATATCGTGGAAGGTGGAAGAGGTGGCAAATCTTTACGAGCCCGGCGCTTGCTTCGTGGCACTACTGGTATGAACTCCGTCGCAGTCTCGTTATCTGTCAAATGTGATATCCAAACCTCCTCATCCGGCGAGGGTGGTATACACTGCATTCGACGGGCTACATCCTCTGGGACATTCGAAATATCCTTAGCCGAACCCTCAATAGGCAAATCCGTGTCGGACGAATGACCTGTTTCAACGTGGGCTGGGTCGATAGGCAGTTGCTGATCCGCAGCATCACAAAACTCCTCTTCAGAGATGGCAGCAGCAACGTGAGGATGGGCTGAATCCGATGGAGGAACGTCAACATCTGGGTGCATGGCATGAGCCATATCCTGCTGTGGTTCCGTCATAGGTGGGGAGTGATCAGCACGGGCAGATGGTTCAGCAATGTCCTCGGGCTGAGACAAGATCGACTCCGTCACTCGCTTCTTGATTGGGGTCCAATGTTGCTGGTGTGGGCGATCCGGCTTTGGTGGAGGAGGCGGCGGAGGAGGCGGGGCGGCGGTGGGGGGGGTCGTACCATTTTCCTTAGTTGGACATGCAGCTGCTGCATGACCCAATCTGCGGCAGGATGTGCAGAATAGTGGTAGATCCTCGTAAACTATGGATTGCAAGATCATTCGTCCCTTTGCCTGCAGATAAATTTTTTGGGGCAAATCCTGTGATACATCAACCTCAACACAGACTCGAACCACTGATGGGCGTAATCCATCTGAAGTGGCGACATCCAATTTCAAAGGTGTACCAATCGGCCGAACGACTTCAAAAAGGGCTGCACGATGATGCAGATGAATCAGTAAAGATGGCAGCGCAACCCAGACTGGAACAATAGGCACGTCAGCGCTTGGATCAAAATCTGCTGTCCACTTTGTAATCCTCATATGACAGCCAGAAATATGCCATGAACGGTGATAGAAGCAGCGCAAATAATCCGCTTTATTACGGAAATTCAAAAGAATGTGTGATTGATCAATCAATGTGATGCGTAAATCTTGATTAAAGCCAATTTTCTCAAAAACCTCACGTATAATTTTTAGAGGTGGCCTGCCATACCAAAAAGTGCCAACCAATGAGTACCTGTAGGGTTCAACCAATGCATCAATTTCAGCGTCAAGAAAAGAGATCAACGGGAGTTTTTTGTATCTGGAAACAGTTTTCGACGCAATGTCTATATTGCCGGAATTGCCTGCGCCGGTGACAACCGCAGCAAAGGTCGGTGCGGTTGTCATGATCTTTGCGATGCCAGCAGCAAAACAGAATCGTCAGAAGAAAAGGCAGGGAATTAATATAGCGATGAGGAAGCGGGAGTGATCAGGTATAATCAGCGGGAGAAGGAAGATCCAGCAGCGGCGGCGGCTAGCTCCGCCGGGGTACCTTATCGCCAGAGAAAATCGGCAGCGCCATTCTATATGATTGCATCGATATATATATATACATATATATATATATACATATATATATATATACATATATATATATATACATATATATATATACATATATATATATACATATATATATATATATATATAAACATGTCCTTGCTGCAATCCCGCTATATCATCTAGCGGTATCTCTACTTGCTACTAGATTAATCAATATCTTGCATCGTTTGATGTCTAAATGTTTTGAGGGACAGCTGATGGTACAAAGCAACATGCATGGGTTTCAATGGATAAACTATTTCATCCTACAGATGAGGGAGGATTGGGGCTTAGGAGTTTGGAAGACTTGTAGATGGTATACTCTTGTCGATTGTGGTGGAGATATCAAACGCAAAATACATTTATTCGAACTTTCTTACACTCCAAATATGGGGGACGGGCTAAACCTCTCTACGCGAATAACAGATTCCCCAATATGGAAGCGTATCAGTCATATACACTATACATGTGTCTCTCTTACAACTTCAGTATCGGATGCAATTATTTGGCCAGGTATGCCTAATGAAAACCTTTACTCTAAAAGTCGCTTACGAGAAAGTAAGGTCTATGGGAGATAAACTATTCTCGCATAAATTTGTTTGGCATAAGCTTATTTGTCCAAAACAACGGTTTATTTCTTTGGAGATTTTATCACAATGCATTACCTATCCCGAAAAGCATAGAAAGGTTTGCGGTGGTGTTTCCCACTCAGCATCCTTCCTGTTTGTCGGAGGCCATAACTACTGATCATATATTTCTAACATGTCCTGAGGTATCTTCAATCTGGGAGTATTATAGTCTATGTCTGGATGTCCCTCTAGTCACAACAACACGCATTTGTCCCTTCTTAATATAATGGTGGATATCCTCTCAAGGTAAATCTCTTAAGGGGCAGCATCGCATTATATTTCCAGCTCATCTTATGTGGGAAATATGGAAAGCGTATACTTCTATTATATTTGGAGAAGGCCGTTGGTCTCGTAGACTGGTGACAGAATTTATTAGACGATCAATATATGAATGGACGCTTGATGACAAAGGGAAGAAATATATATTGCCGGATGCTTCCTTGGTTCAAATGGGACTTATACCAGCCTTGGCAACACCTTGTTGTAGAGTGATTCGCTGGGTTCTTCGACCCCCTGGTAGACATAAACTAAATATAGATGCGGCCCATGGGAAATACTCCGCAGCAGCTGGCGCAATTCTACGAGATAGCACTGGTGCTTTTACCAGCGCTATCTCGTTCTCTTTGCTCATTTCATCTCCAGACCAAGCAGTGCTACAAGCCATGGTGGTAGCAGTTTTATACTTTGTTTGCTATGGATATCATATGGATGTTGATGTTGATGCTCAAAGTGTTTTAACAAAAGTTCATGAACATAGATCCACATTGGCGTGCATTCTGTATGAGCTCTTGACTTCGCAGTCATTCACATTAGAATATATTCCGAGGGAGATTAATAAGGCGGCACACTACTTGGCTTAGCATGGTCAATATCATCTGATGCTCACTCACTACTCACATTTACAGATCTACCACCTCTAGTTCGGGCTACAGTACAGACTGATTCTGTCCCCAATTTGCGACATGGATGAAAACAATACTACTGATTGTTGCCCATGCCTAGGTTTGGTATGGGCAACCCGGGTATGCTTACTTACTATGAACTTAAGTGCATGTCTCGCTGGCTGGTCGTCTGTATCATTGTATACAGACAACACAGGTAGTACTTTATCATACTATGGATTTGTTCACCCTATTATGCGCTATACTCTGTCTCTTACTATGTTTCTAATACTTTGACTGTGCTGGCACTGGCCTCGCTGGAGGAGAACTTATGATCAAAGGCATTCAATGGAATGGAGCTTAACTCCAAGAACTGGAAGAAGCACGGTTTTCGGGCGATATAAATTAGATTCTTCTCAGATCTTACCCGTGGCATGACTAAGGAATTTCAACTTTCTTATCTTCGTACACATCAGATAGATACAGACTCCATTCATATAAATATGCACGCTTTTTCCTTAGCCAAGGTTTTATCCACAAGGGTGGTTTTACTTGGCAAGGTTTTAATGCGACATATCATATATGATTGGAGATTACAGATTCTTACAGCTTTATATTCACATTTTGCATATGATGATGGCTTCTTGTAACATGTAATAAGGTATTCCTCCGCTACAAGAGAGGGTTATATCAATAAAATAGATCTCTTTGGATAAAATATTTATATACACACACACACACCCCTATACATATAAAAATGCTGCCATTCTTCTCTAGGTGCGATTTTGCCTGGCGGGCAGCGTAGCCGCCGTTGGCTAGCTCTTCTCCGGCCTCTTTGACTCACCTCCCTCTTCAACCTTCTTCTACAATACCTTTTTCTTATGGCGAACAACACTCACATTGCGGCGCCGCCGCAAATTAACCCCGATCGCTCCTTCACGTCCCTGTTTGCGGCTCCCTCAGCGCAGATACAAACCCAAGCCAATCCAGAAATTCAAGGGCAGTCCTATGATCTCATTTACTTATGAGGAAATTCAATCCCTTGCCGCCCCATACTGCTTCACATTTGTTGGTACGTTTTGGTATGGACGGCCTCCGATAGCAACAATTCGTGCTGCCATTGACAGAACTGGTTTCGCCGGGTCCGTAAAGGTCGGCCTTTTAGACTCTACACACATTATTCTTCACTTTGATGTTGAACAAGATTATACTCGATGCTTTACCAGACGAGGATGGATGATCTCAGGAAAACAAATGCGTATCACAAAGTGGACACCGGATTATGACCCTGCGATTGAAGTGCCTATCGTTCCCATATGGGTATCTTTTCCAGGGCTTCCAATTCATATGCATCGTAAAGATGCAATTTTTCAGATTAACGTCAATGCTTGGTGAACTATTGAAGCTCGACGCTGCCACAGTAACGTTAAACTGGCCTTCAGCCGCGAGAGTTTGTATTGAACTAGACGTCTCTAAGGAGTTACCTCAAAGAGTATTTATTCAGACGTCATCAAGAGTGATCATGCAGACGGCTGAGTATGAAGATCTTCCCCGCTATTGCGCCACATGCTACCGTCTAGGTCATATACCCACCGACTGTGGCAAGCAGTATACAAATCCTATGCCGCCGGGTGAAAAAGACACTGCAACATTGGAAAACCCTAAGGCAAATCAATCTGACAAATCCAAAAAGCAACGTTGGACGCCCAAAAAATTTGGCCCTTCCTCATCTGATCAACAGCCGGTTACGCATGAGAGAGACTTACAAATCCAGTCTCACCGGAAATGGTTATTCCTCATGCAGTTTCAGAAGTACAGGACCTCTCCAGATTAAAAAGAGTTGATGATTGTCTTTTAGGAGACCTTCCTGGGACAACCGTGTTGTTCTCACATTCAGATACTGAGCGTGAACCCACTTAAGCATAAGATTTATTGGATGAACAGGATGCGAGAGAAGGCACTGATATAGCAAACCTAATTGAAGCTACATATGTTGATACACACTCTGCTGAGCATACAGACCATACAAATGTTACAACGGACCATCCAGACGAAGATCCGGCCACTCACAATCCTAACCAAGGACCATGCTTATTACGACGAAATCCTCTCACGTCTCCCCGTCTAACCAGGTTACGTGCAGCGCAAATCTCTAACTCCTTTGATGTTTTGTCCCAATGAAGATCATGTTGTGGAATGTACGTGGAATACGTAATTCTTTTAATCGACTGCTTTCACTGGTTTGAAAATACAAAGTATATCTCATTATTGTTATTGAACCAAAGCTACGGCCCAACGCCTTGCAAACATATCAATTACAGTTTGGTGTTTCTAAAGCTACGTCTGTTTGTAATGATCAAATATGGTTTTTTTTGGAAGGACACACTTCTCAAACTGGAAGATGAACAACCTTGACACCAACATCATTCCATGAAGTTTCATTGGCCGGCCACGGGAGACTGCTTTTGGTTGACGGGAATACATGGACGACACTCGGTAATACAGCGACGTATTTTGTGGGATGAATTGAGTCAATTTCATATGACAAACACAAACCCATGGCTTATCGGTGGAGATTTTAACACATTTAGAACGTTAGACGAACACTGTGGCAGGTCGCATCCATCATTGCGCACATTGCAAGATTTCAGTGATTTCATTCAGCACTGTCAGTTACAAGAAATTTCATTTCAAGGTTCAAGATTCACTTGGTTTGATGGGCGAGGTTTAGGACGTGTATGGCGGCATCTTGACCGTTTTCTAACCTCACCTTCTTTTTCGAAAATCTTCTCCTTCATACAAGTTCAACATCTGTCCCGAGCAACTTCGGATCATTCGCCTTTACTTTTACTATGCGACTCCGAAGGCCCACGAACCCCATCACTTTTTCACTACTTAGACGTGTGGACAACATATGCAGATTTTGACGACTTTGTCACACACAGATGGCAATCATATTCAATAGTCGGTGGGATGTGGGGATTCAATCAAAATCTATCTCTCCTTCGCAAAGACTTGAGACAATGGAACAACGATACATTTGGAAACATATTCGACGCCGTTTCTCATGCGAAAGCCGAAGCAAAAATGGCGGAACAACTTTTTGATGACAACCCTACAGATTCCTCCCGTGCAATGTATCATAAGCGAATAGCAGAATTGCGTATTGCTCAGAAGCGTGCCTTTCTCTACTGAAAGCAGAAGGCCAACGTCAAATGGATAAAAGAAGGTGATGTTAACACCTCCTTTTTCCACCAAACAGTCAAGCATAAGCGACGCCACCAGCTCATTCGAAGAATTCACAAACCGGATGGTACTAAGCTTGACCAGCCTTGTGATATTAAAGACGAAGCTATTCGATTTTTCTCTAATCTCTTCACTGGTGAGCCAGTTGCAAATTGCGACTTAATACTTCAGCATATACCATCTCTGATCACAGCAGATGACAATAGCGCCCTGAAGGCGATTCCTTTACTATCAGAAGTTAAAGCAGCAGTTTGGGATCTTAGTCCATCGAGTGCCGCTGGTCCAGATGGCTACCCGGGGTCATTCTATAGACATTTTTGGCACTTGATACAGTATGATGTGCATAAGGCAGTTCAAGAATTTTATTTGGGTATCCGCATGTCAAGGGCAGTAGCAGCAGCATCCATTATTCTTATCCTGAAGGCAAGTAATTCTCAAACATTTGCGGACTACTGTCCTATATGTCTTACAAATTTTATCTCCAAGACCATCGCACGATTGTTAGCAATGAGGCAAGGCAGAATATTGCCAAAACTTATTTTGCCAGAACAAGCAGGTTTCATGAAGGACAGGGATATTACTGAACAAGTGTTATTAGCGCAAGAGATTGTACATGTCTTAAATAAACGAACAAGAGGAGGGCAGACGATTATCAAGCTAGACATGGCCAAGGCATTCGACCAGGTTAGTTGGAGGTATCTTCAACAATTGCTTCAGCGCATGGGTATGGATGAGCATCTAGTGCGTATAATTATAAACAATTTGAGTGACACAAGATGTTCTATTCTTCTCAACGGTTGTCTAACAGAATCCTTCTCGATTGGTAGAGGAGTCAAACAGGGAGATCCTATATCTCTATTATTATTCATCCTATCATCTGAAGGATTTACAAGAGGGCTAAATCATCATATACGTGCGTGAAACATAGTTGACTTCAAGGCAAGTCGTGCGCCTTGTGTTTTGCACCTGGGTTTTGCAGATGACTTATTAATTTTCTTCAATGGTTCCCCGTGCAACTTAGCAAAATTTCGCAAATTCTTAGACACATATCAACAGGCTTCTGGACAGTTGGTTAACTACCACAAAAGCCACTTTGTCGCAGGTCAAGGCGTCTCGGTTTCTGTGTCAACGGCAGCCTTGTGCATGAGGTCTACATCGCTACCTATCAAATATCTGGGGTATAACTTGCATAAGGGGATAAATAAAGCAAGGTACTGTCATGCTCTTCTCAATCATTTTGATGCTAAACTATTGTCATGGTCGACTGCTTTCTTATCTATGGCGGGGAGACTTATTCTCATTAAACATGTACTCAACACGTTTCCTATACATCTCATAGCAAGTTCCCGATTGCCAAAAGGGGTAATCAACATTTTAAATCAGAAAATGGCTTCTTTTCTTTGGAAAGGACGGCATCATTGGCAGTCCTAGCCTTCAGTGTGCCAGTCAGTTGAAGTTGGTGGACTAGGCATCCGACATCTTTCGCATATCCAAAAAGCATATGATTGTCAAATATGGTAGAAATATTTTCACTCCAACACATTGTGGGCGAATTTTGTAGATCAAAGTGCGGCCGACGTCAGTCTATTTACTCGAATATATATGATTCTCCAACGTGGAAAAAAATTTGTAGAATAAATGTGTATATAGAGATGCATACCTACACCTCTCATAATATGTTGCATTGGGCTCCAGAGGAAAATGGCCAATTTACAATTCGCACAGCCTATTCGCTAATAGCTCCTCACGAAGAAACAAAGGAAGAGTCACGATACATTTGGTGGAAACCCTCGCATCCGGGTCAAAAACATTTTCTATGGCGGCTTTGGACATGCTCTCTACCATTGGTAGACAATTTTCGTGGCTGACGGCTTATCCATCGCAGTGTGTTTTTTGACGACAAAATCATGACCAACAAGATCATGTTTTTCTGCATTATTCTGTCATTCGGCCGCTTTGGGTGGACATGTCTCTTACATTCTCTGGGCCAATGCCCCACTCCTCCACCATAAAGGCTCATTTACTCCGATGGTGGCGTATATCTTCGCAAACAACAATGGTCTGGGCAACTCAAATCTATAGTTCCATCACTCGTAGCTTGGGAAATATGGAAAATGTATGCCGCTTGTAGATTTGGCGGAGAACAATTCGCCTATGATAAGTTGTATACACGGATAAAGAGGCGATATATACATGGTGCTCTTCAGTCAATGGGAAAAGGTTTGCACTGGCAATCCCCACATCTTGTGGACCAGCGATTCTCCCCACCCCTACAAATGAAGAGGCTAGCATTAGTTCGATGGCAATTTCCGCCCTCAGGCAAGCTGAAACTCAATGTTGACGCCACTATAGGACAACGAATGTCGGCAGGAGGAGCATACTTAGAATGGACCAAAGCTTATTTCATTCGGCTATCTGCTTCCCGTTACCTTCATTACACCCGCTGCGGGCGGAAATCCATGCAATGACAGTGGCGTTAATGTATTTCGCACAACATTATGACAGCTTAGTGGTGGAGACGGATTGTCAAAACATGATCACTCTGCTAGCCAGAAATCGACATATAACAGGTTCTTTGGCATCGGAGATCACACGAGCAACGCAATTCCTCAGTCGTAATAGCTCAACAATTCAATATTGTCCACGCGAAGCAAATTTAGCAGCACATAGGCTAGCAAGATACGGCTACCACTCAGCCGGCATGACAGTCTACAGTTCATCTCAAGGAATTTCCATGTGAAGTACGTGGCGCGATATTCACGGGCCATCAATTGCCAGCATTCAGAGCATAATACATGACGGCCAAATATCTATATCGTTGTCTGTGTTCTATAACACAGACAACCTGGGTGCGTTTACTTTTACTACCTTTGTTATTTACGCGCGGCAGCCTTTGTGCCAACCTGTGCTACACTCATTTTTGTTTGCTATTTGCGATTGTCTTTGTTTGGGCATGGTGGATACCTACTGGTGATGCCAAGAGGCCCACATATACACACACATTGGGACAACATTCACACCCAGTGGCAATCATCAAATTTTGTCGTCTTGTTTCGACTTGAGCCAAGACGACCTGGTACGATGTGAGTTACATTTATCTCATGCATTTATATTTTGATTGTGTTACTCCTACCTGCCTTTTTCCTCCATCACGAGATCCAAGGATCAGCCATGCGGCTCCCCAGATACGGATTCAAAGGATGATATCTGGCACATTAGAGATACATTCGATATAGCATCAGCCAGTTTCGGTGATTCCTTAGCTTCGGATATACGGGATGATCTCTGGCTCATTCGAGATGTCTCTCCCAGCACGATCTTCTGCTTGTATTCATTCGCGTTTAAGCTTGACGCTATTACCCGTCATATAAATATGTACGCTTTTTCCTTCGCCAAGGTTTTATCCACAAGGGTGGTTTTACTTGGCAAGGTTTTAATGTGGCATATCATATATGACTGGAGACGCGTCATCATTAGCGATTTGTTTCATTTATTTTCTTACTCTGATGCTTGTAATATGGTTTTCCTCCACCACAAGTGAGGTTTTCAATAAAAGTATCCTTTCATAAAAAAAATATACACCTATACACATATATATACCTATGCACATATATATACCTATATACAATAACAGTGCTGTACTATCACTTGATTAGCCGAACTCAGCACACATTAGAGCTCAACAACTTCAGCAGCTCAGCAGAGCTGAGAATCCAAGGTGAGTCCATGACTCTGTCCTTAAGACGTATTGATCCGGTATACTGTGTCCAACCAGATGGAGCAATCGTCTCCCAAAATACAATGGAGTCAATTTTAACGAGCGGCGCTGTAGCGTATAAACTCAACGAAAAGCTCTCCTGAATTCTCAGATGACTGGAAATGTAGAGTGTTTTGTATATGGGGTAAGATGTTTATGCAGAGAGGGAGATTGTAGAGAAAGAGGAAGACTTTTGGATTTTTTTCTGAGTGACCAAAGAGTTCAGCTTGGGCACTATTTATAGGAAAATTCTGAGGTAATTTTGTTATAGTCGGTTCAATCAAATCCATAGGATCAGATACCTGCTCGGCCTGAAACCTTGGATCAGATAACTGCATCAGGTCTTCCCACATCCGTCAGATCAAATAATTGTTCAATCTGAGCCTTCAGATCATAACAACTTCAGGTCAGCTCAAAGCTCAACAACTTTTCAAACGTACACCTTAGTCAATTCTAACAACTTGGAGAAGTTTAAACTCAAACAAACTTCACCCCAGCTGACAAGATCTGGCCTGCAGTCTGCATCCTATAGACCAACCTGCAGCCTAAGCCCATGAGGCTCGCAGATCAGTCTGCAACCTGAGCCCATCAGGTCTCTGCAACCCATGCCTAGGCACGGCTTGAACTGAGCTAATTGTTTCTCCTTTGAGCATTAATTTCTCATTTACCCGATATCGGAATTGAGTGATTCAAAAGCCTAAAATTATCTGCTCGTCACGTAGATCATTAACGACTTATTAATTTCTACTCATCATTAATAAAACTAATAATAACTAAGCTCAAAGTACATTACTAACCAAAGTTTGCAACCTGACACAAATTCAATTTCATTCCATTTTCTCCAACACGTAGAACACAACAAACAAAGCTGTAAAATGATCAAGCGTGAGTATATAATATATTAAAAGGATGACGTCTGTATGTGTATATCTACATACATACATATACACATACACGGGCGTGCGTGCACCCACACAATCACACACACATTCTCTCTCTCTATCTCTCGCATATATATGTATATATATAAAAATTTTTCAAACTAGAAAACATGAAAGTCAAAATATAAGTATATGAAATGGAATAAAAGCTTTCTCTGAGCCGGCCTTATATATTGCTGCAGTCGCCGGGTTTTAGGGCCATGGAGGGCCCGCAGGGGGCTACTGCCCTCAATCGAACCTTTGTTGGTGTGGTGCACTAGTCGGGATTTCCCATTAAAGGATATCTATAAACATAATAGGCGTCTATCAATCGCATTTAATAAAGAGGAGGAAGAATTACTGATTGCTATATTTAAATATTCACTAGTAGGCACTCTCTGGAGGGGCCACCATCCATGCTAAATATACAAAGGTATTTGAAGGCATAAGCTATAGCGTCCTGCTCCCGAGCCCTGGCTTTGAGAGCAATGCACCCGCTGTAGTTTGCTAAGAGAATTACAATGCGTCATTCTAACTTCTTACACGTCAGAAAATGACGTAAAATTTTTTTCTTTTTTTACATGGAAACGATACATAACAAAAACCTTCATGAGTAATCCTAAATCAGAAATAAATGAGAGTTTCGGGTTGACGAGACCCGACCCGTCAATATAGAAGTCTAAAAGTCCAAGTGAAATGATACAAATGAAAAGTCTAAGGTGAATCCCAAATAAATGCACACGGTCAATCAGTCTCTCTCTAGATCCTGTGAAAGGCCACCACTTTTCCCAAACCACGACATCAACCCCATCCTCAATGAAGATATACTCGAAATCTTTACTCACCTAGAGTGAGGGGAGTAGGGGCGAGTGATATAAGGTCACCCAGTATATACCTGCCTCTATCCGATGCAAAAACGAGCATACAACAATGGTATGTATGCATAACCACATAATCTAAGGAACAACACGTAGGCAAAAGTAAATAACTGCATAACCTAAGCCACTCCACATAATAACGCATAACTTTATGGTGCATGTCCCTTCTTCTACGTGTCACACACAACAATGGTCATGTCATGCGATATGTCCATATCTTTTACCGTGTAATGCATGATCCTAGGTGTGTGCCTGTGGGTTGTACCCACAATGCCACCATCCTAAGTGCCTGTAGATCTTGACTATAGTCCACCATCCCGAGTACCTGTAGCTCTTGGCTACAGTCCACCATCCTGACTGCCTATAGCTCTTGACTACAGTCCACCATCACACGTCTCATAAGCAAAATCCAATGCATGTTGCATGAATATAATGCAAATTTCACTTTCTGGTCTTTTGTTGCGTCATTTCTGATTTTCTTCTATTTTTTCACATTTTCCAGAGGTTTATTTTCTACTTTCTGAATTTATTTGCCATCTAATTCTTTTAATTTAATTATTTGGAATATTGTGAAAGTATTACTTGCCATAAATTAAGCTTTCTCTAGCTTATATTAATTTTTTCGGGATTTATACTACTCTTCCCAAATTTTCTCTTATTATTTAATATTTAACATATTTAGTTAAATTAATTATAATACATAAATTTAATGGAATTCTTTATTTTTTACCGTTTTATATTTTTTGGAATAGTTATAATGTTCTAGTATTAATTTCTACTTTTTTGGAATTTTAATCTATTTCTACTAATAATTATTTTATTATTTAATATTTATTATATTCTAAAATTAATATATCATTTTTTTATATATATACGGTCCCGCACGCTCCATTCCTGGCCTGCCGGCCCATTTGCCTCTTTCTCTTTATATATATTTTTTAAATAAAGGGGCAAGGTGTCTCCAATTTTATTATAGCGCCCTCACTTATGGAGGATGAATACCGTTATTACAAATAAAGTCATAACACAATAAAATGTAACTATTGGAAGTCCGAAATGCAAAAATCCATAGGTGGCCATAATGTAAAGGGTAGAGTGCAAATGGGGTATGATATGCCTCATTAAAACATTGGTAAGCAAAACCACCCTTGTGGATAAAATCTTGCACGAAGGAAAAAGAGTACATATTTACCCCTATTTGAGGCAAAGACTACACTGCTGTAACACGGGCCAAACGCAGTCAATCAGAGAAGTGTGTCTAGAGGTGGCACATGTGCATCCATGCAAAATCAGAAATGAAGCAGACAAACATCAGTATATACCAATCAACGTCAAAAGATATACAACTCCAACTAGAAATGAAGAATATACCCAGCCTGCCTGCACCCCTCAGAATGCAGGCAGTGTATATGTAGAAAGCCCAATCCATATGGAAGAGAGTCAGGTATACGGTCAAAGAATCAAGCATGTCTAAGATGTCCTGTGGTAACATCAAGCTTGACACAAGATTGCAAGCCTTGTTGCGGTAAATAATGAGCCGCCATGTTTGCTTCACGAAATGTATGTGGCACTATTGTGCACGTCTGCCATATCAATGAATGTAATGTCTGCATGTGAAATTATCCAGTAAAATTAGGATGCTGAGGACTCTCATGAACCAACCGAAGACAATCTTTTTCCGAGATAATGTCACGATGTAATGGCAAAAAATAGAGCAGGCCAAATAAAACTGCCTGTATTTCCGTCAGCAAAAGTGTACATATCGGAAGATTGGAATGAAAGTGCCTCCGCACATGTACCTGTACTATCACGTAGAATAACACCCCATGAGGCAAAGGTTCTCCCAACCGCAGCATTAGTATTCAATTTTAAACATCTAGTAGGAGGGACAAACCATCTTACCATTTGTTCTCTCTTAATACGAAGAGGAGGAAGTATGCCCAAGCTCTGCTACGATTGATATCCAGTGGCAAGTTTTGTGTTATCTATTGTTTTGGCCCACAAATAAATATCTGAACGGATTACTGCCATCATTGCGTTAGTAGTGCCGAATGTGTCATCACCATAGACTATTGATGCATAAACTCGCCATACATGAAAGAAATGATTCCTGGAATGACAATCCGCAACACACCTGCAAAAGTATTTGACGAACCACGGAACCACAAAGAAAGCAAAAAAGGCCACAAATGCCAAATTACTGGGGGTAGACCTTCTATGCGGCCGAATAGAAAATCCATAGGGGTTGAATACATGGATAGTGCAGGAAAATGTGATCGACCTCTGCTGATGCGTGCCTACACAATGGACATCTGGTGGGCCTCGCAATTATGTAGTGGCCGATATAATCCTCCAGAGAGAGTGTGCAATGATATAATCGCAAAAGAAAATTGCGGATAACCAGACGATAGTGCTTATGCCAAATAAACTATGCAGAAATAATGGTCGGGTGCGAAATGCGGCATAAGTCATATGCAGAGCTCAATGTAACTCCCCCAAGGAAGTAGAATTTCAAAGCAAATGCAAACCATCATAATGACTATGTGCTTGGCAAAACTCATGATACAGACATATAAATTTCCAAATTGGAGAATCCAGTAGTCGTGGACGATAACCCCCCCGTACTCCATACTTAGTGTGCATATACTTGCTCTAGAGATTCGTATTCTACTGATAATGCCACCAAATACGAAGAAAATATGCCTCCTATAATATTCGAAGATCCTGAAGTGCCAATGCTCCCTCCAAGCAAGGGGTGCGAACTGCTGCCCAGGATACCCAATGTCTCTTTTGTCCCCAGTAGAAATGAGCCATTTTCTGTTCTATAATTTTAATAACTGACTTTGGCAGGCCACCTACTTCCATGATATGCAATGGAAGGGACGAAATCACATATCGTAATAATACCAGTCTCCAGGCTTGCGAAAGGAGTTTGTTGTGCCATCCATTGAGACGCGTATCAATATGCTCCAAAAGGGACGTACAATAGAGAGCTCGGCTAATAGCTTTATGCAAAGTAGATCCAAGATAAAGGAATGGTAAAGCTGTCGAATGTATACATTGAAGATCCTCAAAGCGCTTCCGACGTAACAACGAGATACCAGAGGAGGGAATAAATTTACTTTTATTGTAATTCACCTTTTGTCCTGATGCTGCCTCATAAGAAGTCAAAAATTCCTTAAACACATGTAGTGTACCAATAGTGCCTCGCCAGAATATCAACAGATCATCAGCGTATGCAAGATGTGAAATATGGAATGGTATGCGGCCCAAACAAAAAGGCTGCAGCTTATTTGCCGCCACAAGAGCCTTTAACCCCCTGCTGAAGCTCTTTGAAGAAAGTATAAAGGAGAGAGAGGATCACCTTGTATCACCGCTTGGTATGGTCGAAAGTAACCAGAAGGGATGCCATTTATCAAAACCAATAAGCGAGTACTGCTCAAATGATTTAGTATCACCCGGACAAAAAAAAAGACGAGAAGCCAAACTTTAAAAGCAATAACTCCAAGTATTCTCAACTGACACGATCGAAAGCTTTCATCATATCCAGCTTAAGACACAGTTGACTGTCCCCTTATCTAGCATATGTATCATTTCCCGAGCTAATAAGACTTTTGACAAGATATCATACATAACCCTTTAAAAATCCTGTTTGTTCTGGCGATATTAACTTTTGACAGCGTAGTGCTTAGCCATGTGGCTATAATATGAGGACAAACCTTACTCAGAAAATTAGTCAAGCATATCGGTCTAAAATCACTGAATGTATGAGGCACCTCAACCTTGGGGATTAACGTGATCAAAGCACTAGCAATAATAGAAGGTTGTGGTATGCCAAGGAAAAATTCCTGCACTGCTAAAAGCACATCTTTATGTATAATATGCCAACATAAACGAAAAAATTACCGTTAAATCCATCAGGCCCTGCTGCACTTTGTGGATCTAAATGCCAAACAGCCTCCTTAATCTCAACAGCCTGCGGTAGACGGGTAAGCAGCAAATTATTTTCTGTTGTAACCAGCTGCGGAATGTTCTGCAAAATACAACCATAATCCCTTGTTCCTTCTTTGGCAAAAAATGCGTGTAAAAGGAAACTGCTTCATTCTGAATAGCTTCCTGTGTGTCGCATAGCTCATCAGAAGAGGTATATATTTGTTGAATGTGCAGTTGTGTCCTCCGGCCCTTGACAACCGAATGAAAGTACCGTGTGTTGGCATCTCCTTCTTGAAGCTAGTGGACTCTAGCCTTTTGCTTCAAGAACTGTAACTCGTACGTAGTGCTTGTAAGTATTCAACCTTCGCTTGATGATATAAACTGCGGTTATCCTCCGTTTGTGCCTGATCCCATGCAGCTTCAGCTTGTCGAGCATGGGCCTCTGCCTGCTCCACCTTGTTGAGAAAAATTGTTTGAATGATTTACAAATGCATGATTTAAATAGTGCGAGTCTACGAAATGCATGACAAAATTACTACTTGACACGTTTTTGTGATATACATGCCTCATATGCTCTATATATATTGTTGCTATACTAAAAAGCCATGAAGCGTTAAAACTTATATCACTTGGCAAACATTTGTTGTCTTTGAACTATTTTCAGGTGCTTCAATTAATGAACTAAACTAGTTCATTAAGTAAAATACTTAAGTTAATGAACTAACTAGTTCATTAAATGGAGATATATTTGGACAAAAATTTATGGCAAAAAATTTGGAAATGGAAAGTCTTCCTACTCCTCTCACATGCCTATATATATATATATATTATATATATATTCATATTTTTTCTAAAAGGCACAATACACATATATTCCGACGTACTACCGACACGTTACATATATTACAAACGTATGTCAACATCACACAACTATATACACCTTATCTTTATGAGTATATTCAGGTCTTATATCATATGATATAATTCATGGTAATGACAAAATTATAACGACATGTTACAAGGTTATAAATCGAAAATTGTCGTATCGGGTGACTATCGAAACTTCGCCAACGTGTCACGTACTTGCCATATAAAGATGGCCAGCCCATATGCTTTAAAAATAGCCGAAACTTTTGTGGCTCACATGCTCAAATCAGCCATGAAATCATTCCATGTTGGCACACACAAATCACCCACAATTTAGGTCAAATGGTGGAGATTTCAAATTCAAATTATTAGCCACATGGGGCGCCTATCTTAATCAGCCATTAGAGCTAAATATCTACTTTATTTTATGTATATTATATCTGACATAATATCTATGACATGTGCAAAAGTTTGAATTTAATCGGAGAAAAATCGCTTAATCGACGAAAGTCGAAATTCGGTTTTATACAAACATAACACATGGAACGTTTTTTGCATGAGTTGTAACATGTATCTAGACACTTTTTACACATTCAAGACATGTTAAAGTGTTCTAGAAAATTCAAATTAGGGCTGATTGCAATTTACCATATATGTGTAAATATTGTTCATTATTTGACAAAGGTTGCCAAAATAAAATTTCAACACATGTGCAGCCTTTCTACACGCCTACTACATCCATGTTGGAGCTTAGATAGAGCTTATTTGGCACTTATTTGGCACTTCAATTGGTAGAAAATAAGCCACACATGATTGGTGACATTGAAGAAGGCAATACACAAGGAAACAATTCAAAATACAACACATGCTGAAATTTCAGCACATGTTGTTTATTATGGACGCATTTTGGTGCATTTTTATCTTCAATATTATTCCAAAATTGAAGGAGATTAATGTGTGATTGTATGGTAATATTTTGACTACTATTTGACACATGTTTTATGAGTTTTATTAAGATTTTTATAGCACATTAAAGGATGCCAAGTGTGACCAATCATCAAGTGACAACTAAGCAAGGTCAAGTCATCCTTCCAATCATAGTGTGCTAAGTAAGCAAGATGGTGTCATTTATACACAAGGCAATCTTCCAAGGGCATTAAAGAGAATCCTCAAGAAGGGAAAAGGCCCTAAGGGGTGGCCATTAAGTGGTTAAAACAAGAGAATAGTGCAAACAAGGCTAAGAACACAAATCTCATTCTCTCAAGATCAAGAAGCTCTACTACTTTCTTCTTCTCTTTTTCTTTCTTCTTCTTCTTCTTCTCTCAAGCTCTAATGTCTGATTGGTGGTAGTGTTCGTGATCGATTTGTTTGGTTGATTTGGTTGTATTGGTTGCAAAAGGGTGGATTTGGTGTATAACTCCAGTAACCCTTGAGTTAAGGTGTTTTTGGTGTTTAGTGATAACCGAGGAAGGTGTCCTCGAAGACTGGATTAGGTTGTTTTAACCAAACCAGTATAAAATTCTTGGTGTTCTTACTTTCATCACTTTACATTCAGTTTCCAGCATTTTGCATCAATTTCGTTACGACTTAAAAAAATAGTAAACGTTTTTCAAAAATTACAAAACTTTCCAGAAACATAGTCACATATCTTAGATTTCATTTGGATAAGTATAAGTCAATCAAACTTGAATAGTTCTGAGACTAATGCAATCTGATTTTCAGAGTTGAAAAGGTTGAGAACATCAAAGTGAGTGATATACTTCCCAAAGGAGTTTTTGAAAACTATTCCAACCCATTGAAATACATATATTGAGGGTCTTGTAAGTATATTTTCAGACCATTTGGAGTCTCCAATTAATCGGAATAAATTTTTCAATTCAGAGTACGGTTTCTGGCAGATTCGCGCAATCTGACCAAGAACGTATGTTCAAAAGGTTAGGAGTGAGTTTTATGCTGAAATTTTTATGAGACACTTATAACATTTGAGAGTTCATTCATGCTGAATTTCATAATTTTTGGAGGTCTGTAACTAGGGTTTTAAATCGTTTCAAATCCGAATCTAAAAAAAAAAACTGTTTGGTTAAAAAATTTTTAAAAACCAAATTTTCTGCACCCACTATTCAACCTCCCTTTCTAGTGGTCCTATACAGGTCCTAAAAGTGGGATCAGAGAACAGGCACACTTACGACTAGAAGATATAACAATATTTGTGAAATAGCATCCACTATCTAGAAAACCGAACAAGAAGGTATGTCAAGCCAAAGGCCTCCATCTTTTGATAATGATGTAAATTCTGATTCAGATTCAGATTCTGAACTATCTTATAATGATTTGTATGTTGAATATTTTGAATTACATAAGTCTGCTAGAACTCTTGCAAAATAAAAGAAACGCTTAATTGAAGACAAGAAATTGTTAGAATCTTTTAACACGAATCTTGTATCTCGATTAAACAATTCAAAAGAAGAGTCGTCTTAGATAAAAATTCAACAAAGTCAGAAATTCAATCTTTGACAACAGAGAATAATGAAATGAAAGCCTAGATCTCAGATTTGAGATCAAGAAACGAAGATCCAGAAAAGACGATAAAACAATTCGATTCGGGAACGAGCATGCTAGATCATTTTAATTCTTCCCAAAAGCATGAAAATGATAAAACCAGATTAGGGTATGTGGAAGATAATAAAGTACAGAATAAGTCTACCAACTTTATTTTATCTAAGAAATCGCATGCAGTCAAGACAAAATTATAACGACACGTTACAAGGTTATAAACCGAAAATTGTCGTATCGGGTGACTATTAAAACTTCGCCAACATATCACTTACTTGTCTTATAAAGATGGCCAGCCATATACTTTAAAAATAGCCAAAAATTTTGTGGCTCTTATGTTCAAATCAGCCATGAAACCATTCCATGTTAGCACACACAAATCACTCACAATTTAGGCCAAATGGGGGAGATTTCAAATTCAAATTATTAAGCACAAGGGGCGCCTATCTTAATCAGACATTAGAGCTGAATATCTACTTCATTTTATGTGTATTATGTTTGACATAATATATATGACATGTGCTAAAATTTTGAATTTAATCGGAGAAAAATCGCGTAATCGACGAAAGTCGAAATTCGGTTTTCTAAAAACATGACACATGGAATGTTTTTGGCATAACTTGCAACATGCATCTAGACACTTTTTACACATTCAAGGCATGTTAAAGTGTTCTAGAAAATTCAAATTAGGGCTGATTGGAATTTACCATATATGTGTAAATATTGTGCATTATTTGACAAAGCTTGCAAAAATAAAATTTCAGCACATGTGCAGCCTTTCTACATGCCTACTACATCCATGTTGGAGGATATGTGGAGCTTATTTGGCACTTCAATTGGTGGAAAATAAGCCACACATGATTGGTGACATTGAAGAACGCAATACACAAGGAAACAATTCAAAATACAATACATGATGAAATTTCAGCACATGTTGTTTATTATGGACGCATTTTGGTGTATTTTTGTATTCAATTTTATTCCAAAATTGAAGGGGATTAAAATGTGATTGTATGGTAATATTTTGACTACTATTTGGCACATGTTTTATGAGTTTTATTTAGATATTTACAGGAAATTAAAGGATGCCAAGTTGGACCAATCATCAAGTGACAACTAAGCAAGGTCAAGTCATCCTTGCAATCATAGCGTGCCAAGTAAGCAAGATGGTGTCATTTCTACACAAGGCAATCTTCCAAGGGCATTAAAGAGAATTCTAAAGATGGGAAAAGGTCCTAAGGGGGCAGCCATGAAGTGGCTAAAAAGAAGAGAATAGTGCAAACAATGCTAAGAACACAACTCTCATTCTTTCAAGATCAAGAAGCTCTACTACTTTCTTCTTCTCTTTTTACTTTCTTCTTCCTCTTCTCTCAAGTCTATTGTACATATATTCAAAATATTGTATTGGTTTTGATTATAACATCCACAGTCATACATTGTTGTAAAAGGTTGATCAAGGTGTGATCAAACCTTCATTCGATTGGTGGTAGTGTTCGTGATCGATTTGTTTGGTTGTTTTGGTTGTATTGGTTGCAAAAGGGTGGATTTGGTGTATAACTCCAGTAACCCTTGCGTTAAGGTTTTTTTGGTGTTTAGTGATAACCGAGGAAGGTGTCCTCGAAGACTGGATTAGGTTGTTTTAACCAAACCAGTATAAAATTCTTGGTGTTCTTACTTTCATCACTTTACTTTCAGTTTCCAGCATTTTGCATCAATTTCGTTACGACTGAAAAAAATAGTGAACGTTTTACAAAAATTACAAAACTTTCTAGAAACATAGTCACATATCTTAGCTTTCATTTGGATAAGTCAATCAAACTTGAATAGTTCCGAGACTAGTGCAATCTGATTTTCAGAGTTGCAAAGGTTGAGAACATCAACGTGAGTGATATACTTCCCAAAGTTTGAAAACTACTCCAACCCATTGAAATGCATATATTGAGGGTCTTGTAACTAAATTTTCAGACCATTTGGAGTCTCCAATTAATCGGAATAAATTTTTCAATTCAGAGTACGGTTTCTAGCAGATTCACGCAATCTGACCAAGAACGTATGTTCAAAAGGTTAGGAGTGAGTTTTATGCTGAAATTTTTTGAGACACTTATAACATTTGAGAGTTCATTCACGCTGCATTTCATATTTTTTGGAGGTCTGTAACTAGGGATTTAAATCGTTTCAAATCCGAATTTGAAAACAGACACTGTTTGGTTAAAAAAATTTTAAAAACCAAATTTTCCGCACCCACTATTCAGCCTCCCTTTCTAGTGGTTCTATAAAGGTCCTACAAGTGGTATCAGAGAACAGGCACACTTACGACTAGAAGATATAACAATCTTTGTGAGATAGCATCCACTATCCAGAAAACCGAACAAGAAGGTATGTCAAGCCAAAGGACTCCACCTTTTGATAATGAGGTAAATTCTGCAACTGATTCGGAATATGAACTATCTTATAATGATTTGTATGTTGAATATCTTGAATTACATAAGTTTGCTAGGACTCTTGCCAAAGAAAATAAACGTTTAATTGAAGACAAGAAATTGTTAGAATCTTTTATCACGAATCTTGTATCTCAATTAAACGATTCAAAAGAAGAGTCGTCTTGCATAGTAAATTCATTAAAGCCTGAAATTCAATCTTTGACAATGGAGAATAATGAAACGAAAGCCGAGATCTCAGATTTGAGATCAAAAAACGAAGATCTAGAAAAGACGATAAAATAATTCGATTCGGGTACGAGCATCCTAGATCGTCTTATTTCTTCCCAAAAGCATGAAAATGACAAAACCAGATTAGGGTATGTGGAAGATAATAAATTACAAAATAAGTCTACCAACTTTATTTGAGTTAATTGCACCTGGTATCCATACTTGTACACGAAATTTTAAGTAGCATCCAAACTTTCAATAAACTCACTTAGCATCCATACTTATCGGGGAAATAGACACGTGACATCCATGCTGACGTCATAAATGCAATTTGCATTTATTTTTTAAAATTTTATAGAAAAAATAATTCAAAAATAAAAAGAAAAACTCCACCCTCACTCCCACCCCACCCCCACCCCCACCCCCACACCACTCCAACCATGCGACCTCCCTCCCCCTTCTTCCTTCATCTCCATCTTCATCCTCCCCTATAAATCTACATTCCTCCATCTTCATCCTCATCCTCTTCATATCTCTCACCTCACTTCTCGCCTCTCCCTTTTTCTCTTTAACTTTCAAAAACAAACAATTGGTTAAATGACTACAGTTCATGCACGACGGGCAATGTAATAAAGTCCGACAGCTCCGGCGCCACCACCGTCCCACTTCAAACTGCCGGCACACACTACTTCATTTGCGGGATCCCTGGTCACTGTTGAAGTGGCATGAAGCTGAGCGTCACCGTTAAAGCCACGGGACCGAATGGTCCTCCACCTTCTAGCACTATTACTCTAGCCAGCCCGGAAACGCCTTCCACAACGATTCAAACGCCGTCGGGAGGTGGCTCCAAGACTCTTCCATCATTTTCAGCTGGTTTATTGCCGATTTACGGGTTTTTTGTCGCCGATTTACAGTGGAGACGAAATTTGCCAGCGATCGAAAGTAGAGAAAAGATTCAAACTTTTTGGGAAAACTGCTCTGCCAGAATTATCAGAGGACACAAAGAGCTTTGTAGAGTTATGGGATGTGCTCAAACCTTGTCTGTGAGATAAGGAATTAAGAAATAGAAATCGAGGGATTGAATTTAATGGGTGAGTAATAATGATTGCTGTTGCCATATTTTCCTATTTGTTCTTCCTTTTCTTTTCTTTAGCTCCCACTTTTATGGAGGGCTAGGGAGTCTTTGTTCAGGGAATTTGAATCAATTATGTATCCTAATGGGCAGTCATGAATGATGAGAAATGATCAGAGTGTTTGTGTGCATGAAGAGGGATAAAGAAATGAATTGTGCAGTGTTGAAGGAGTGTGGATTATGGGTGGGTTTAATAGAGGATAGAAATGGGTACTATGTGATTGTTGGGGAGAGGAAAAGGGACGAGGAGAAGAGGAATCAAAAAGAAAGAAGATGGGGGAGGAAGAAGAGGAAGATGGAGGAAGAAGATGAAGATGGGGGAGGATGGGGGAGAGAGGTGGTTGTGGGGGGGTGGGGTTTTTCTTTTTATTTTTTAATTATTTTTTCTATAAACTTTTAAAAAATAAATGCAAATTGTCTTTACGACGTCAGCATGGATGCCAGATGTCTATTTCCCCTATAAGTATGGATGCTAAGTGATTTTATTGAAAGTTTGGATGCTACTTAAAATTTCGTGTACAAGTATGGATACCAGATGCAATTAACTCAACTTTATTTTATCTAAAAAACCGCATGTAGTCAAGACTAATACGCAGCCTGAGAAGATGTCTAGTGCACAACTCATTGTATCTCATCGTACTCCTTCTTTTTCATCACATAAAAAGTATAATCATGTACCATATCGATATGAAAGGAAACCATTGATGCATACGCGACATTCATATCAGACTAATGCATCTAAATCACAAATTATTTATGGAAACCGAAATACATATCAAAAGCGAAAATCTTATCGTGTGCATGATGGCATTCTCTGCGAAAGGCCAAACAGATTTGCACCGAACATCTATTACATTGCTTCTTCATATCGTTTCTTACATTTTGGAAGACCTAGGAAGGTTATCCAAGTTTGGGTACCAAAAGGTACATTTGCAAAGGGTTGAATAAATAACCCTTAAGAACGCACTTGAAATGCATGATTTTTGTTGATATACTATAAGCTGCTATTTCTTTCTAGCATGTATTTTTGATGTTATTTACAAAATAAAAGGGGAGAGAGATGCATGATTTAAGGGGGAGAGAGAGCATGATTGTACAATTTAAGAGGGAGATAACGATACTATAAAATTCAAAATTCAAAATTCGAATTTGTGCCTAATTGCAGGGCGAGCAATTATATTTAAATCATGAACCAGTGTTATTTTGTAAATCATCAAAAGGGAGAGATTGTTGAGAAAAATTGTTTGAATGATTTACAAATTCATGATTTAAATAGTACGAGTCTACGAAATGCATGAAAAAATTATTACTTGACACGTTTTTGTGATATACATGCCTCATATACTTTATATATATTGTTGCCGTACAAACAAGCCATGAAGCGTTAAAACTTACATCATATGGCAAGCATTTGTTGTCTTTGAACTATTTTCAGGTGCCACAATTAATGAACTGAACTAGTTCATTAAGTAAAGTACTTAAGTTAATGGACTAACTAGATCATTATATAGAGATATATTTGGACAAAGGTTTATGACAAAAAATTTGGAAATAGAAAGTCTCCCTCCTACAACCTCTCACACGCCTACATATATATATTATATATATTTAGATTTTTTTAAAAGGCACAATACATATATATTCTGACGTACTACCGACACGTTACATATATTACAAACGTACGTCAACGTCACACCACTATATACACCTCATATTTATGAGTATATTCAGGCCTTGTATCATATGATATAAGTCATGGTGATGACAAAATTATAACAACACGTTACAAGGTTATAAACCGAAAATTGTCGTATCGAGTGACTATCGAAACTTCGCCAACATGTCACGTACTTGCCATGTAAAGATGGCAAGCCCATATACTTTAAAAATAGCCAACAATTTCGTGGCTCACATGTTCAAATCATCCATGAACTCATTCCATGTTGGCACACACAAATCACGAACAATTTAGGCCAAATGGTGGAGATTTCAAATTCAAATTATTAAGCACTTGGGGCACCTATCTTAATCAGCCATTAGAGCTGAATATCTACTTTATTTTATGTATATAATGTGTGACATGATATATATGACATGTGCAAAAAGTTTGAATTTATCGAAGAAAAATCGAGTAATCGACGAAAGTCGAAATTCGGTTTTCTACGAACATAACATATGGAACGTTTTTGGCATAACTTGTAACATATATCTAGACACTTTTTACACATTCAAGACAAGTTAAAGTATTCTAGAAAATTCAAATTATGGCTGATTTCAATTTACCATATATGTGTAAATATTGTGCATTATTTGACAAAGCTTGCCAAAATAAAATTTCAGCACATGTGCAGCCTTTCTATACGCCTACCAAATCCATATTGGAGCTTAGGTGGAGCTTATTTGGCACTTCAATTGGTGGAAAATAAGCCACACATGATTGTTGATATTGAAGAAGGCAATACACAAGGAAACAATTCAAAATACAACACACTCTAAAATTTCAGCACATGTTGTTTATTATGGACGAATTTCGGTGCATTTTAGTCTTCAATTTTACTCCAAAATTTAAGGGGATTAATGTGTGATTGTATGGTAATATTTTGACTTCTATCTGGCACATGTTTTATGAGTTTTATTAAGATTTTTACAGCACATTAAAGGATGCCAAGTTGGACCAATCATCAGTGACAAGTAAGCAAGGTCAAGTCATCCTTCCAATCATAGTGTGCCAAGTAAGCAAGATGGTGTCATTTCTACAGAAGGCAATCTTCCAAGGGCATTAAAGAGAATTTTCAAGGAGGGAAAAGGTCCTAAGGGGGCGGCCATGAAGTGGTTAAAAAGAAGAGAATAGTGCAAACAAGGCTAAGAACACAACTCTAATTCTCTCAAGATCAAGAAGCTCTACTACTTTCTTGTTCTCTTTTTATTTCTTCTTCTTCTTCTCTCAAGCATATTGTTCATATATTCAAAATATTGTATAGGTTTTGATTATACCACTCACACTCATACATTGTTGTAAAAGGTTGATCAAGGTGTGATCAAACCTTCATTCGATTGGTGGTGGTGTTCGTGATCGGTTTGTTTGGTTGTTTTGGTTGTATTGGTTGTAAATGGGTGGATTTGGTGTATAACTCCATTAACCCTTGTGTTAAGGTGTTTTTGGTGTTTAGTGATAACCGAGGAAGGTGTCCTCGAAGACTGGAGTAGGTTGTTTTAACTGAACCAGTATAAAATTCTTGATGTTCTTGCTTTCAGTACTTTACTTTCTGTTTCTAGCATTTTGCATCAATTTCGTTGCGACTGAAAAAAATAGTAAACGTTTTTCAAAAATTACAAAACTTTCCAAGAATATAGCCACGTATCCTAGCTTTCATTTGGCGCAAGTTTCAACTCGTTTGGATAAGTATAAGTCAATCAAACTTGAATAGATCTGAGACTAGTGCAATCTGATTTTCGGAACTGCAAAGGTTGAGAACATCAACGTGATTGATATACTTCCCAAATGAATTTTTGAAAACTGTTTCAACCCATTGAAATACATATATGGGGGGGTCTTTTAATTAACTTTTTAGACCATTTGGAGTCTCCAATTAATCGGAATAAATTTTTCAAGTCAGCACAATTTTTGGGAGATTCGCGCAATCTGACCAAGAACGTATGTTCAAAGGGTTAGGAGTGGAGTTATATTCTGAAATTTTAATGAGACACTTATAACATCTGAGAGTTCATTCAAACCTAATTTAATAATTTTTTGAGGTCTGTAACTAGGTTTTTAAGTCGTTTCAAATCAGAATCTGAAAACAGAAACTGTTTTCAGAAGTGAGGTTTTTGGTTAAAAAGTTTTTAAAAACCAAAATTTTCGCACCCACTATTCAACCTTCCCCCCCTTCTAGTGGTTCTATATAGGTCCTACACACCTGACTAAAGATGTTTCCAAAAATATTCTTATTCTAGCGCTGTATGTCCTGCTTCAATCGCGATAATTTATGGTAAAACCCATACATGCCGCCAGTTGTTGGATATGATAACCAAGCTTCCGCAACATATGAATGGAAATCCGGTTGGGATAACCAAGCATCTAAAAATCAAAAAGTGTGCCGACTGGATCCTCGTGATACATCACAAATAAATAGTAGAGGTGAATGATCAGATGAAGTGCGAGGAAAATGCGTAAGGCATAAGTCATCAAAAGCATCATGGAATACAGAATTGATAAATATCCAATCAAGCATACGCTGTACTGGCCTAAGCCACGGCCATCTGCCCAAGTATATTGTGAACCATGAAAAAGTGGGCTCATTAAAGTGCAGTCCTGGATACAGTCATTAAAATCCTGTAAGGCCAAAAATGTGGTCTGAGAGCGGCCCCGATGATCATCCAAGGACCGAAATGTGTTAAAGTCACCACAAACTAACCACGTAGCTGTTGTCTGTTGTGAATAATCTCTTAGAGACTGCCAAAGAGGCAAGTTGCCTCCGAAGCACGATAGTATGTTGCGCATAAACCACCGAGCAGGTGGATAATAAATTTAACTGAACATAACAAAACTGTAGATGTAAGACTTGATCATCATCATGAGTATCCAAAAGTCGAAATATCGAATGACGCTAATAAACCTAGATTTTACCGATGAGGATGCATGTGAATTTGAGAATCCAAGGTCCAAACAATATTCCACGATTCGGTTAGAGGAATTCTTTTGCTCAATTTGAGCGCTAAACGATTAAGTTTATGTAAATGTACCAAATGGTGTAAACGAGCAAAAGAGGTTTTGAGACCTCGAATATCCCATACCATGATATTAATTGAGAAAGTGCAATGGCACTCCCTTGTGAAGAAACGCACAGCACTACGAGTCAGAATTGTGGATGACGGCAAAAGTAGTAATTCTTTACGGGTTTGTCGTCAGTGGCGAGGGACCCCAGGTACAAAACCCTCATTAGCGAACGGCTCCAACAGACGGGATATCAAAACCTCTTTGGATAGTGAGGGCAGTATCGACTAGATTTTACGTACAATATCCTCCGAAACAGGCGGCAGTTTAGGGGGAAGATCCTCCACGTGCAACTAGTATCCTAAGAGTGACAATTTCTCCAGTATCCTTAATATCCTATAGAGGGGGGTATTCCGCATTCGAACCTAAACGTGAAATATCATACACATGACTGGGAGGTGGCAATGGTTCGTCTGGAGGTGGCAGCAGCAGGCAATGCAGTATTATCTCCTAATCGAGATAAGATGATAACTGGGTCAGTTGAGGCGGACAAATTACGAGTGTGGGTGTGATTCTTATGAGTCCAACATGTTAAAGGTCAATTGAGCAACGTTGGTGGTGCTGGCGGAGGGGATGATTTCTCACAGTCACCTGTTGCATGGCCAAGTCAGCGACAGGTATTGCAGAAAAGAGGCAAATCTTCATAAATCACTTGCTGTAAAGTTATTTTTTTGCTTTGCCTACGAATAGATATTCTTGGGCAGCTCTTGAGAAACGTCGACTTTTACACAAAAACGAGCCACTGAAGGACGCATGCCATCGGACATAGCAATATCCAATTTTATAGGTGGTCCAATCGGGCAAACAATCTCAAAAAGTGTAGCCTTTTGGTGAACGTGAATGGGTAATCCCGGTAATGCAACCCATACCGGCACGATTGGAGCATCAGCTGATGGATCAAAATCAACCATCCATTTTGTAACCCTCATATGACAACCAGAGATACTCCAAGAACGACGATAAAAGCATCAAATATAGTCTGGTTCATGCAAAAAATTGAGAAGAACATGTGTTTGATCAATCAACGTGATACGTAAAACATTGTGGAAACAAATCTTTTCAAAAACATCCCTTAGTACTTTCAGCAAAGGGCGGCCGTACCAAAAGGTACCAACCAACGAAAACCAAAACTGGATGGCTAATCCATCAATTTCTTCATCGGAGAAGGTGATCATAGGGATACCTTTATAGCCTGATACCATTTTGGGGGAAATTGCGACCGAGGCGGCGTTGGCACCGGATACCACTGCTGCAAAGGACGGAAGTGGTGTCGAGATCCTTGTAGTAATCAGAAGAGAGGAAGAGCGTAGAATTGGATTGGCAGGGAGGAGCGTAACGGCGGCGATGGCGACGACTTATTGCCGGCGCTCGATCCATCGCCTGAGAGCGCAACATTTTTTTAGATGTTTGTCTTTCTCTTTCTCTTTATATATATATATATATATATATATATATATATATATTGGGGTAAAGGACGGGTTGTACCGTCTGGTTTTTTATTAATATAGAAGCCCTCACTTGTGACGGAGGAATATCGTGGTTACATAAGTCGGCTAAAATCTACGGGAGACTCTCCCAAATTAAAAGAAATAAAGAAAATCAAATACAAAATGAGAAGAACATAAAGTGATTTATACAATTCGAGTGCGTAAAGACTAAAGTATATATGATGAGAGCTCTTCTATGTCTATCATCTCGAATCTCATGCATCCAATGTTGATGTCGATAAGATGACAAGAAGCAAAAAATAAGTGTCCAATAATCTGTACGGAAGTAGCATAAACAAAGAAAAATAAATCCATATCGGGGGTCGCCTGAATTCCGAAAGAATACAAGCGTGAGCATTAATGTCGGCGTGTTGTATATCATAGGTGCATGTACTGTCGATTGATCCGCATAACCTTAGCGTGCAAAGCAGGATGAAATGGTAAGAATGAAAGATGAGACACAATTAGATAAATTTATATAAAAGTAAAAAGACTATGTCAAACCATCGTTGTCTGTACCAAAATGATACAGGCAACATCCAGAGCGGAAAAACTTGTCCTCTGCAGTATGGATGCATTCGCAATAGTTCTAGAAGCATAAAGATGCTGTTGTGTGGTCTTTCAAGAAAAAGCCTCGCACAACTGGTAGTAGGGAAGATGGTGTAGACTGTCGTGACGGGAAACATACGACAATGTTGTGCCAGATGGTGGGCCACCATGTTAGCTTCGCGTGGAATATGATGCAGTGAACTACCTATAAGACTCAGAAATAATTGTAAACGATTGTAATGATGTATGTGTGCGCCGAAGAGATCCCGTGGGGGTTGGAGTAGTGCCAAGCAGTCGGTCTCTACCAGTAGATTATGGTGAGAAATGCCGAAGTAAATGATACTGTAGAGGACGGCCTGAAGTTCGGCCAAATATGGTGGAGGACAAGGTAATATGTAAGATAAAGCGCCAATCAACCTTCCTGAGGAATCTCTCAAGATGGCTCATACAGAAGCCGTATGTCTTCCAGCTGATGCATCTACATTAAGCTTAAGCTTGCCAGTCGGAGGAAGCAACCATTTGATCACATGAACTCGTGACACCTTTATTGAAGGAGAGAATTCACTATCTATTAGGTGATGAAAATTAGCAGCATGTTTCGTTCCAGAAAAAGTAGATGCCCACGCATAACAAGAGTGTCGAACCAAGGCATAAATGTTGCCATGAGATAAATATGCGTCGCCAAGAATTATATTATTATACACCTTCCAGATGGCCCAACACATAAGAGATAGTGTGACAATGCAAAACTATCTATAGAGTGATTTAGAAGAGGAATATATCCACCATGCCATCAGATATCCGAATGGAGGAACGTCTGAGACAAAGGCCCATTCAAAAGCAAATCTAGTCGTTGCCGAATAGGATTGATATGTATGCACCGGAGGAAGGTATGAGATAGTGTTGAAGATGATGCTTTATAAAAAGGGCACATAGATGGATGCACTTGGACAAAACGGATAAAATTGTTTTCTATTGGTAGAGCTCCATGATATAACCACCACATAAAAAAACTAGCCGATTTTCTTAAGGATTTCCACCATATATATTTATGGGATAATAATATAGGATGTGTAGGACGTGAATCTTCATATCCTTGACACAAAGAAAAATCACCCGAAGGTGCAGTGTTCCAGACCATAAAATCAGCGGTGGTAGTGTGTGCCTCACAAAAGGAATTAATGGAGCAAATATGTTTCCAGCCGGGGGAATCATATTTAGGTGGATGATAGTCATGCCGAAAACCATACAGATTACGCATATAAATAGCCGAAACAGAGTTTTTGTTATGAAAATTCCACCACAATTTGATGTCATATGAATGTTGTAGCAAGCGGAGATTTTTGATACCCAAACCTCCTTCATCTACCGGTGAACAAAATGCATTTCCAAGCCACCCAATGGTAGCGGGAACCCCATACGAAAGAAGCAATTTTTCGATAAATAATATCAATCACACTCTTAGGTAATCGCGCTGCTGCCATGACATGCAAAGGTAATGTTGATAAGACGGATTGTATCAATACTAGTCGGCAACCTGCAGTGAGTAAATGACTTGCCCATCCTGCCAGATTAGCATCAAAGTGTTGTATGAGTGATTGACAGTAGTGTGCCCTATTTACTCCCGGATATAGATAAGATCCGAGATACTTGATGGGTAGGGTTGAGGGGCGCATCCCCAAAATATCACCAATAGAATTCTGCCTTTGCATGGTTACATAATCGCTGGTCACAAACTGGCTTTTATTATAATGAACATGCTGCCCTGATGCACGCTGATAGAATTTGAGAAATGATTGAAATGTTTTCAAATTGTGTGAGGAACCATTTAGAAATAACAAGAGATCATCATCATAAGCTAAATGCAAAACTCCTTGAGCTTGGCCTATGTTAAAGCCCTTAAGAACACCGATTTAAAAAAAGATGTTTAATATAACGACTAAATCCTTCCGAGCACAAAATAAATAATAAAGGAGATAACGGATCTCCTTGTTTAACTCCGGGAGTTGGGGTACAAAAACCAAACAACTAACCATTAATCGAAACGGAGAGCTTGGAAAATTGCATTGTGTTCAGGAGAAGTCGAATGAAGTAATTTGAAAAGCCAATTTTTTGCATCAAAGGCTACATATAATTCCAGTTACCTCTATCAACAGCCTTGGCCATATCTAATTTAATAATCACCTGTGCTCCCCGCATATCTTTGTTTAAGTAGTGTGTCATTTCATTCGCCATGATGACATGTTTGCTAATGTCTTGGCCCTTAAGAAATCCAATTTGTTCTGGAGAAATGAGAGCAGGCAATAATTTAGATAATCGCATAGCAACTAAACGCGTGATTACCTTGCTTATAAAATTAGAGAGGCAGATAGGCCTGAAGACAGCAAAAGTCTGTGGCTACGGGCAGAGTGATAATGGACAATAGCATAGATTGAGGTGCAGGAACACCCAAGAATAATTCTTGTACCACATAGAACGTCGACTTTAAAAATTTCCCAACAAATATGAAAGAAGAAACCATTGTAACCGTCCGACCCCGCAGCACTGTTTCGATTTAAACTACAAACAACTTGCTTTGCCTCCTCCATATTTGGAATACAAATTAAACTGTCATTGTCTGCAGATGTAACAAGATGAGGAATGTGCTGTAAGAAATCATCAATATCCTTCACAGGCTCATTGCTAAATAAATGTCGAAGGAAATCCACAGCAAGGCGTCCGATATCAGCTGAATCCGTGTATGTGACACCATTAGAGTCCGAAATTTGTCAGAGTCTCTGATGTCTATGATGATCCTTAACAAGTGCATGAAAATACACAGTTCTTGCCTCACCCTCTATCCCCCATCGAGTCTAGCTTTCTAGTACCAATAAGTTGTCTACTCTGATTAGCACGAAGTAAATTTGCTTGTGCCAGTGATAAAGCAGTCTGATTCTCCGCTGTTGGGTCACTCTCAAATGCAGCCTCTATCCGTGTGAATTCTTTTTCAACCACGGTTGCCTGATTGAAAATATTACCATAGATATTAATATACCAACGGCGAAGATCCTGCTTGAGAAGACAAAGCTTTGCATATGAACCATGCATACCACCCACTATGGGGTATTGTTTCCAAGACGCTGCAACATATGCATGAAAACCCAGATGCATGGTCCATGCATTCAAGAAACGAAATGGTGAAGGTTGCCCATCAGTAGTCATAACACAGCTAAGCAAGAGAGGAAGTGATCTGAAGAGACTCTTGGTAGATGACGGACCACTACACCAGAGAAGAGGTCGATGAAAGCAGTGTTGGCTAACATTCTATCCAGACGACGTTGCACTCGATTTACCCTAGTCCCATGTGCCCATGCATAAATGGATCCTATAAAGGGGAGTTCCTACAATTGACAGATATCCACACAATTATTAAATTGAAAGAGAGAGCGTAATGTGGGAGAAGTACGACCTCGATGTTCTTCCAATAGTAGAAAGGTATTAAAATCCCCACCTAATATCCATGGGTTAGCATGCCATTGATAATGTGCAAGAAGAGTATCCCACAAAGGTTCACGATCATTAATAGTGTGTTTGACATACACTACAGTCCATGCATTATTCTGCTGCAGAGGAGCCAAGTAAAGCGAAGTAATGAAGCCTGCGTACCATGTTCAATATCATTCAACCTCAAAGTTGATGCCCGCCAAAAGATCCAGATATCATCAGCACAAGTAGATAACGCATGACGAAAACATAACTTTATACGATAGAATTGCGGCATGGAAAGCCGCTGTTTTGGTTCAATGATGACTAGGAGATCAACGTTGTGATCATGTAGCATGAACGATAAACAAGACAACCATGTCCGTAGTCCACCCATATTCCATGTGAGGGATTTCATTGAGAAACAGTAGATGAGAGTGCACTTGAAGATGGAGGGCGACCGCGAGTCATTCTGCGTGTCTCCATTGTAAGGGGTGGATGAGGAGGTAAGTCTTTTCGAGGACGACGCCTCCACCGCGGTGGTATTGGTATAAAACCATCCTTATCATCAACTTTATTGTCTAAAAGTGATGCCAAGATATTTCCATCATCGACACATGCTGGACGATTACCCAGACTTTTTGCTATTTTCTTCGAGTTGTGCTGCATTTTTCATGAAAGTCCTGACGTGATTGTGCATCCAGTGTTGATCGATCAAGATTACCCATATTTGAATCCAAAAATTGACAATAATATGGTTTATCATGCTGCTTTTGCAAAAAGGGAAATTCATCTTCTTTTTCCTCCTTCAGTAAGTTAATATCCTACAGGCTAGTTATTGGAAGATCAGGCAGCGGAAGTAGACTAGCTGGTCCTGCCGTATGTCAAGAATTATGATCAGCTGATGCTGGTCTTGTGAGCAATGTAATAGGAGTTGTTAAAATTTCGGTGTCCAATGTCGTTGGGTTGTTTTTCTTGGGAGGCCAACGTGTCGTAGGCTTTGATGATTTTTCTGGAGCTATGGTAGTATGATCAGAGCAATTACCAGTAGCATGACCTAAACAGCGACATGAAGTATAGAAAGTAGGCATATATTCATAAACTATATACGGCAAAATAATCCTTTATCTGGCCTATAAATAAATCTTGTTTGGTAAGTCCTGCAATACGTCGACCTACACACAGACCCGAGCAACAATAGGACACAATCCATCAGCGGTCGAAACGTCGAGTTTGATAAGTACACCTATGGGCCGAATGATTTCAAATAATGCAGCTTTATGATGAAAGTGAATTGGTGAACCAGGTAATGCGATCCATATTGGAACAATAGGGACATCAGCAGAGGGATCGAAATCAACTGTCCACTTTGTAACGTGCATGTGAAAGCTGGCTATGCTCCATGAACGGGGATAGAAACCCATATATAGTCAGGTTCATGGCAAAAATTCAGTAAAATATGTGTTTGATCAATCAGAGTAATCCCCGCATATCATTACAAAAACCAATTTTCTCGAATACAGCACGAATTACCTTTATAGGTGGCCGTCCATACCAAAAGGTACCCACCAAAGAGAAATGAAAAAGAGTGGCCAAAGCATATATTTCTTCATCAGTAAAAGTGATCATGGGAATATCTTTATTCCTTGAGATTGTTTTGCGGGAGATGATAACCGGCGAACTGTGTGAACCCTCAGAAACAATAGCCGCAAACGAGTGTGTATGCGATGGCGGCTGCATGGTGATAGATCACAGATACGGCTAATTTGGAAATAAGGATAAGAGGTGAATCAGAAGAAGAAGAATGCTGGAAGAAGATCTGCGTTTTGGCAGCGGCGGCTACTACCGCCATTGATCCCTTTCGCCAGGGAGCATCACTTTTTTCACAACTTTTCTATACTACACACACACTTATATATATATATATATATGTATGTATGTATATATATATATGTATGTATGTATATATATAACGATCTGGGCTGAGGCTTGCCACCTTAACCGGCCCGGCCCGGCATCCTGCCCGGCCTGTTCTCCTCTTATTTTTTTTCTATTGCATTATGGGCCAAAGTATTTTGGTCCATCAGTCCGGCCCGTGGCCCAGTATATTCAACCCAAAACTTTTTTATTTCACAGACTGCCGACGCATAAAGTGCATGTGGGGCCCTTCTTGCTGATTGTGTGGCACATGCACCGCCCTCCATCGCTGGAATTTTGATTCTAGTCCAATTTTTCCCTAATTCCGAGCTAGATGGTCTTATTCTAAGGCCAAAAAAGAAATTTTCATCTACCAAAACAAATACAAATCACAACTTTTCCATCAAAATAACTACGTACAAACCAAACATGAAATTTTTTCCTAAATAAACAAATACACACATGCATACACATACGATCAAACAGAGTAAAAGTCATGCCTTTGAATTGAACACAAGAATTTGGCACTTACAACAACAAATTCACATAAAGCAATTAATATACCGATTGAGCATACTTGATTCGTACCAAAATGAGGGAGGATAGATAACTTACCTCAATTGACGATTAAAACGATAATAGAAGAATATAATAGTTTGAATTGATGACGGAATTGCTATCTCTTCCAAACCTTTCCTCTTCTCTCTTTTCCTTCTTCCTTTCTTCTCTATACCTCTCGCATTTTTTTTCCTTTCCACTGAGGTTGCAGTTGATTTTTGGGTAGGGGAAGAAGGAGAGGGCCATATATGATGAGGGAGGGGGAGAGAAGTTTGGTAGGTTGAGGGATTTGAGTAGGTTAGAATTTGATATACGGACTTGATTTTTTTAAAAAAAATTCAAATTTTAATTAAATCACTCCAAGATTATCTCCCATCCCTTATCTCTTAACACGGCACACACCCACACTTATTTGTACCAATTATTTTATTTATATATATATTTTTTATGTGGTTCCTAACATCCTACTCTCCTTATAAAAAGTTTCGTCCTCGAAACTTACGTACCTTATTTGAAGAGGTAGGGGTAGCACTCGCACATCTGCTCCTTGAGCTCCCTGGTCGCGTCACGCTCCATATAGTTGGTCCACTTAACTTTAACGTAAGGGATAATGAAGTGTCTCAATCCCTGGTCCTTGCGATGCATGATCTTGATAGGAGTCTCCTCATATGTCGCATCAGGTCGAATCCTCAACGGCTGCACATCCAATATCACTTAGATCAGGGAAATACCTCCTCAATTGAGAAACATGGAAGGATTTTTGCACTTGTGCCAATGCACGGGGCAGCGCCAATCGGTGAGCCAATGTACCAATCCTATCGAGCACCTCGTACGGACCAATGTAATGGGCCTCGCTTACCCTTCATGCCAAAACATGTCACACCCTTCATGGGTGACACCTCTAGATAGACTTTTTCTCTCAGCGAATTCTAGGGGATGCCTCTTCGAATCTTCATAAATCTAGCTTATGTCTTGAGCAAACTTGAGCCCATCGGGGATTATCTGCACCTTATCATTGATTCTCTCAATCAACTCTGGTCTAGTGATAGCTCGTTCTCCAACTTCGTCCCAATAGATAGGGGACCTACACTTGCGTTCATAGAGCTCCTCAAATGGTGCCATGCCGATAGCACTATGGTGGCTGTTGTTGTAGGACAACTCAATCAAATTAACCATGCCATCCCAGTTCCCTTAAAGTGCATCGCGCAAGCCCTAAACATGTCCTCCAGCGTCTAAATCATCCTATATGACTGACTATCTATCTGAAGGTGAAACGCAGTGCTCAATCGTAGCTCAATCTACATCTTTCTCTAATATGCTGACAAAAATCTAGAAGTGAATCTCGGGTCACGATCCGAGACTATACTTACTAAAACTCCATGAAGATTGACAATGTTATCAATGTAGAGTGTTACTAATCTCTCCTAGGTAGCATCACTCGGTAGGGGCAGAAAATGAGCGGACTTCATCAATCGGTCAACAATCACCCAGATAATGTTGTGGTCGTGTCTTGTTCTCGAAACCCCACAACAATATCCATCGTCACATGCTCCTACTTCAGCTCAGATATCTCCAACGGCAACATCAAACCTCTGAGCCTCTGATGCTCTGCTTGAACTTGCTAACAAATGAGACACCTCTCAATGAACTCAGCTATGTGACTCTTCATGCCACTCCACTAATAATGCTTCTTTAGATCATTATACATCTTAGTGGCATCTTGATGAATTGACAACCTCGAGTTGTGTGCCTCCTTCAACACTTCTTTTCTAAGGTTGTCAACACCAAGAACACACAGCCTCCCCTAGTACCACATACTACCATCACTATGAATATGGAGACCATCAACTTAACTGGTCATCATCTTCTTGATGTCTTTGAGGGTCACATCATCCTTTTGAGCCTCCTTAATCTGATCAATCAATGACAGGGTGATAATCAAAGTTGCCAGAACATTTGCCCTAGAATCCACAATATCTAAGTCAAAACTCAGCAATCTCTCTTTCCAACATTGTCTGCCTGGCATGGTTCGACTTACTGCTCAGTGCGTCGGCAAATCCGTTCGTTTTCCCTAGCTGATAGCTAATGGTCAGAACATAATCTTTCAACATCTATAACTATCTTCTCTGACGCATATTCAACTCCTTCTACGTGAACAGATACTTCAGACTCTTATGATCAGTGAATACTTTGCACTTCTCAGGATATAGATAATGACATCAAATCTTAAGTGGAAAAACCTTTGCAGCTAATTCAAGGTCGTGTGTCAGATAATTCTGTTCATAGGGCTTCAACTGACGCGAGGCATGAGCAATAACTCCACCACTTTGCATGAGAACACACCCTGAAATGAAAACTTTAGACCACATTTGAAATGCATATAAAATCAAATTGAAATCATATATATGTCAAGTGTCTCAATGACTGGTCCTTGCGATCCATGATCTTGATAGAGGTCTCCTCATATGTCGCATCAGGTGGAATCCTCAAAAGCTGCACATCCAACATGACTTAGATCTGGGACATACCTCCTCAATTGAGAAACATGGAAGGCTTTGTGCACTTATGCCAATGCACGGGGCAGCGCCAATCGGTGAGACAATGTACCAATCCTATCGAGCACCTCGTATGGACCAATGTAATGAGGCCTCAGCTTACCTTTCATGCCAAAAAGTGTCACAGCCTTCATGGGTGACACCTCTAGATAGACTTTTTCTCTCAGCGAATTCTAGGGGATGCCTATTCGAATCTTCATAAATCTGGCTTATGTCTTGAGCAAACTTGAGCCCATCGGGATTATCTGCACCTTATCCTTGATTCTGTCAATCAACTCTGGTCGAGTGATAGCTCGTTCTCCAAATTCGTCCCAATAGATAGGGGACCTACACTTGTGTTCATAGAGCTCCTCAAATGGTGTCATGCCTATGGCACTATGGTGACTGTTGTTGTAGGACAACTGAATCAACTTAACTAAGCCATCCCAGTTCCCTTAAAGTGCATTGCGCAAGCTCTAAACATGTCCTCCAGCATCTAAATCGTCCTCTATGATTGACTTTCTATCTTAAGGTGAAACGTAGTGCTCAATTGTAGCTCAATCTACATCCTTCTCTAACATCCTGACCAAAACCTAGAAGTGAATCTCGGGTCACGATCCGAGACTATACTGACTAAAACTCCATGAAGATTGACAATGTTATCAATTTAGAGTGTCACTAATCTCTCATAAGTAGCATCACTCGGTAGGGGCAGAAAATGAGCAGACTTCATCAATCGGTCAACAATCACCCAGATCATGTTGTGGTCATTTTTTGTTCTCGGAAACCCCACAACAAAATCCATCATCACATGCTCCTATTTCCACTCAGATATCTCCAACGGCAATATCAAACATGTGAGCCTCTGATGCACTACTTTAACTTGCTCACAAATGAGACACCTCTCAATGAACTCGGCTTTGTGAGTCTTCATGCCACTCCACCAATAATGCTTCTTCGGATCATTATACATCTTAGTGGCATGTTGATGAATTGACAACCTCGAGTTGTGTGCCTCCTTCAACACTTCTTTCCTAAGGTTGTCAACATCAGGAACACACAAGCTCCCCTAGTACCACATACTGCCATCACTATGCATCTGGAAACCATCAACTTGACTGGTCATCATCTTCTTGATGTCTTTAAGGGTCACATCATCCTTTTGAGCCTCCTTAATCTGATCCATTAATGACAGGGTGGTAATCAAAGTTGCCAGAACATTAGCCCTAGAATCCACAATATCTAAGTCAAAACTCAGCAATCTCTCTTTCCAACATTGTCTGCCTGGCGTGGTTTGACTTACTGCTCAGCGCGCTGGCAACTCGGTTCGCCTTCCCTAGATGATAGCTAATGGTCAGATCATAATCTTTCAACATCTATAACTATCTTCTCTGACGCATATTCAACTCCTTCTACATGAACATATACTTCAGACTCTTGTGATCAATGAATACTTTGCACTTCTCACCATACAGATAATGAAGCCAAATCTTAAGTGCAAAAACATTTGCAGCTAATTCAAGGTCTTGAGTCAAAAATTCTGTTCATAGGGCTTCAACTGACGCGAGGCATACGCAATAACTCTGCCACTTTGCATAAGAACACACTCTGAAATGAAAACCTTAGACCACAATTGAAATGCATATACATCACTGCAAATGACGAACCCTTCGGAACTAGAGGGCTGTGGTCAATCTCATTTTCAGTTCAGCAAAACTCTACTCACAATCAGCGGTCCACTCAAACTTCGTCTTCTTCTTCGTCAATATGATCAGGGACACCGTTATCGATGAAAAGTGTTCAAAAAATTTCCTATAGTAGCTAGCCAAACCAAGAATACTTCTCACTTCAGTCACATTGATCGGCCTGGGCCACTCAGTGATAGCCTCAATCTTCTTTGGATCTATAGAATTCCCCTTCTCTAATACTACGTGACCTAACAAATCCATGCTCTTCAACCAAAATTCACACTTACTGAACTTGGCATAAAATTTCTTCTGCCTGAGGGTCTCCAGAACTTACCTCAAATGCTTAACATGCGTCTCCTCATCCAGAGAGTAGACAAAGATATCATCAATAAAGATGACCACGAACTTGTTGAGATGATCTCGAAACACGATATTCATCAAGTCCATGAAAGAGGCTGGAGCATTAGTCAGACCATACGGCATCACTAAGAACTCATAGTGGCCATATTTGGTACGAAAGTCAGTCTTCACGATATCCTTTGCTTTAATCCTCAGCTGATGAAAGCCGGATCGAATATCGATCTTAGAAAATGCCTTTGCACCCTGAAGGAATGCAAACGATGTGGTTAATTGAAATAACACGTCATTAATTCAGAACTACATTATTTAAGGGGTACCTTCAACTGATCGAAAAGGTCCTCGATTTGGGGTAGAGGATACTGGTTCTTGATTGTGATCTTATTGATTTCACGATAGTTGATACACAATCTCATGCTTTTGTGTTTCTTCTTCACAAACAAGATAGGAGCTCCCCAGGGCAAGATGCTGGGGCGAATAAAATTGCGATCCAAGAGCTCTTGTAATTTTTCCTTCAGTTCCTTGAGTTCTGTCGAAGCCATACGATACGGTGATTTAGAGATGGGTTCAACACTAGAATAAGATTAATCTCAAACTCCACTTCCACGCTCGGCGGCAATCCTGACAACTCAACAGGAAACACATTTTTGAACTTATTTTCGACAGGGATCAGATTGATAGATGGAACCTTCTGCTCTGCACCCATAGCATACACCAAAAATCTTTCTCCCCCTTCGTCAGTGCCCGATAAGCCTGGGCTGGGGCAAGATAAATCATCTTAGGAATCTTCTGTTGGACCTGTATAGCACCACCAGAAGAGCGGGTTGAATAAAGAGTACAGAAAATTTTGTTTTTTAAAAACTTGTAGTGACCATTTACTCACTTTTGAAAACAGATTCTGTTTTTAGATCCTATTTTTCATTGACTGAATGACCAGGTTATAGACCTACAAAATTTTTGAAATTTTGTGGCAATGTACTCTTAGATGTTATCAATATGTCATAAAAATTTCAGATTAAAATTCAAAATGTAAGGCTCTGAACAAACTTTTTACTTGGACTCGATTAATCTACCAGAAACTTTCCCTTAAAATGAAAAATTAATTCCTATTTAATGACAATTCTAATTGATCTAAAAATTTTATGGAAAGGCCATTAAGATGTATGCATTGAAGGTTTGAAACATTTTTTTCAAAATGTCATTGGCAAGTATATCAACCACGTTGATGTTCTCAACCTTTTCGAATCTGAAAATCAGATTGCACGAGTCTCCAAACTATGAACGTTTGGATGATTTATACTTATCCAAACTCAATGGAACTTTTCTAAAATGAAACCTAAGACCTTTATATATTTTTTTTGCAAATTTTGATGATTTTTGAAAAACATTTGCTATTTTTATTGTGGCTATGAAATCGATGCAAGAACAGGAACTGAAAGTAAAAATGTTGAAAGTAAGAACACCAAGATTTTTATATTGGTTCGGTCAAAACAACCTACTCCAGTCTTCGAGGGAACCTTCCTCGGTATTCACTAATCACCAAAAACACCTTAGGACAAGGATGGCAGGAGTTATACACTAAATTCTTTAATGTCCACCCTTTTTACAACAAACAACACAAATAACCAAAGAAAACACCACCACCTCACTAATGAAGGTTTGATCACACCTTCATCAACCTTTTACAAGAACGGGATGTGTATGAGTGCTAAAAACAAAGCCTATACATCACCAAGATTTGCACTTGATTGGATATTAAAATGAGTCTTGTTCTTTGTTTTGCCTTCTTGAATGCTTTTATAGAGTGTGCGGCCGCCCCCTTTGCTGAATTCCTCCTTGAAGAATATTTTGAATACCCTTGGAAGATGCCTTGTATATCTTAGTGACGTACCTTTGCTTACTTGGTGGACTGTGATGGGACAAGTGATGTGTCTTTGCCTTGTTGTTCTTCTATGATGGGGTCTTCATTTATCCACCTTGGCATAAAGAATATGACCTGGAAATTATCAATAAAAATCTGAAAACAATTCAATTTTCATATGTTTTAATCTCTATCAATCATAAGTGTGATTGTCCCTAATTTTTGGAATGCATTTGATGATAATCGACATGCAAAAATCGGCCATAAGAATATGTGCTGAAAACTTCAATCCTTGTTCGAATTTTGAATCCTTTCCTTGTGTGTCTTAGTCTTCATCAATATCTCCTTTCATTTGTGGATCATTCTCCACCAATCATAGTGTCAAATAAGCTCCACCTAGGCTCCAAATAAACTCATAACTGACACCCAACCTCAGCACACATGTGCTGAAAATCATTTTTGAATTTTGACAAATAATGTTGTAGTATCTTTACATGTATAGTAAATTTTAATCTCCATTTAACTTGTTTTTCTAGAATACTCCAAGATGTGTCTTGGATGTGTAAGAGATGTCTAGGTACATGTCACATAGTGATAAAAACATCCCCACGAATTTTGGACTTTCATCGATTATGCGATGTTTCTCCAATTAATCTTTAACCCCTTAGACATATAAAATATGTTATGTAAGATATAATTTACATAATACAATGTGTAATTACAACTCCAAAAGATGAAAAAAATTTCGGCCATGTGGAGATTTATTTTGAATTGGAATTTCTAATAAATCAAGGCAAATGATAGGTAATTGATATGTATAATTATGATATGGCTTTGGTGCTGTATTGGACATGTGGTGCACAAAATTTTTGTGTATTTGGAGAGTATATTGGCTGGCCATCTTTTTATGGTAACTATGTGACATGTCGGTGACAGTTCTGTAGCCATTCGATGTGGCAATTTTTAGTTTACGAACTTGTGACATGTCGATATGTTTTTGGTAACTTGATGACATAGAATGTATGACTTGGAACCTGTATATACTCAAAAAAATATGATGTGTATATGGTAGCATGATGTTGACGTACATTTATGATGTGTCGATGAAATGTCGAGATAGAAATATATAGCTCCTCGTTAGAATATATACATATATATTTTTTTAAGGTGAAGGACGGGTGGTATCGTCTGAAGTTTTTATTAATAATAATCAGCCCTCACTTGTGGCGGAGGAATACCGTGATTACATGTGTTGTAGAAGACTCTCCCATAGTAAGAAAACCGAATGAAATACAGATACAACACTAAATTATTGGAACAAAAAGATGAAAGGCAATGAAATGTAAATTCTATGCTATATACACAACTAGCTGAATCTACATATCTTAAGATAGTATCCTCCCGTTGTTGCGCTAGATGAGTATCCAGAATGTTGGTCCGCAGAATCCGTGCATGCCACATAAAAGACGTAGGATCTATAAGGCACCACTAGAAGGGGGGTTGAATAGTGGGTGCAGAAAATGTGGTTTCTAAAATTAGTTTGAATCAAAAACCCAACTTCTGAAAACAGTTTTTGTTTTCAGGACCTGTTTTAAAACGTTTTGAAAACTAGGTTTCAGGTCTTCAAAAATTCTGAAATTTGGAGAGAACTTAGCATCAGATGTTATGAGTGTCTCCTAAAAATTTCAGATTTAAATTCAACCTCTAACCCCTTGAAAATTCGTTGGAGGTCAGATTCGCGAATCTGCCAGAAACGGTAGGCTGGTTTGAAAAATTTATTCTTATTTATACGTAACTCCAAATAATCTGAAATTTTAACCACTAGCCTCTTATATGTTATATTTAAATGCGTTGAAATATTTTTCAAAAATGCTTTTGGTAAGTTAGTCAAATACGATCAAAGTCTCAACCTTTGCAAGCTTGAAAATCAGACTGCACTAGTCTCAGAACTTTGGACGTTTGGGTGACTTATACTTGTCCAAAAGGGTTGAAAATTATGCCAAAAGAACCATAAAACGTGTGTCTATGTTTTTTGAAAGTTTCGTGATTTTTGAAATTTTTTTATTAGTTTTACGAACATGATTAAAAACAGTAAACAGTGCTAAAACAGAAAATCAGTGCTGAAAGTAAATGACACCAAGAATTTTATACTGGTTCGGTTATAAACAACCTACTCCAGTCATCGAGGAACACCTTCATTGGTTCAAACTAATCACACAACACAAAAACACCTTACCACAGGGTTGATGGAGTTACACACCAACTCCAACCCTTTACAAACCTTGTATGATGAATACAATGCACACGAACACCACCACCTTGCAAGATTGAAGATTGGTCACACCTTGATCAATCTTTTACAAAGATAAAGAGTATGTGGTGGTTTAAGAGAAGCATATTCAAGTATAGGAATGTAAGTACAATAGGCTTTTAGGAAGAAGAAAGAAAGAGAGTGTAGAAGAAGAGAGTGCTAGGCGTTTTTCTCTTTTGATTTTGCAAGACTTGTACTTGTTCTTGTTTTGCTCTCTTGCTTCCCTTTTAACATTATGGCCGTCCCCCCTCTTGGTCCTTCTCCTCTTGAAAATTATCTTCTAAGTCTTTGGGAGAATATGTGGCATCATTGTGACATGTTCTTGCTTACTTGGCACCTCCTCATTGGATGATCATTTAACTCTTGCTTACTTGGCACTCATTGATTGATTGAATGTTGTCATCACTTGATGACAAGGAAAATCTGAGAATTTCACTAAAAACATGTGCCAAAATCACCATAAAACAATTACCATAAATTCCAAGATCATCACATAAATTAAGCAAGATAATTTCCTCACAACAACGATGAAAAAATCGGCCATTATTGAGACTTGACATGCTAAAATTTCAGCATGTGATACATGGGTCTTCAATTCAAATTATTACCAAGTTTTCTTTGATTTATCTCTTAAAAATAAATCATCAATTATTAGACAATACTCTCATCAATTTTGGGAATAAAATTGGACAATAACATGGCCAAAAAATTGCCTAGCTACATTCACACACATGCTGAAATTTTTCAGCATGTGTGATATTCAAAATATCACACTTTTACTTTCATATCTTATTCAAATTAATTCATTTGTCTTCCAATTACTCACATATTTCAAGACACAAATTATGGCCTCATAATGAATGAAATTCGGCCAGCTCTTAATACACATGCTAAAATTTTCAGCATGTGTTACAAATGAGATATAAGTTTGAATTGTTACCTTGTGTGGCTCCTTCCTTTATGTCATCAACATTGTTTGCTTGATTCTTGACCAATCAATATGTCAACAAGGCTCCACATAGACTCCATCAAGCTGGTATAGGCGTGTATAATATGTATATACATGTGCTGAATTTTATTTTTGCAAACTTTGTAAAATAGTGCACATTTAATAATACACATGGTATATTCCAATCAGCCCTTAATTTAATTTTCTAGAACACTTTGAGATGTATGACATATGTAAAAAGTGTCTAGATACGTGTCATATGATGTGCCAAAAATGTTCCATGTGTTGTGTACGTACAAAACCGAATTTTCGATGTTTATCGATTACCCGATTTTTCTCTAATTAAGTTCCAAATTTTTGCACATGTTCTATATATTATGTTACACATAATATATATAAATTAAACTTTAATATTCAGCACTTGGATGGTCTTAAAGTGGTGCCATATACATGTGAAAAAATTGAAATTGGAATCTCCACAATTTCGCCTTAATGTGGGGTGATTTGTGTGTGCCAACATGGAATGATTTTATGGCTGGAAATAACATCAAATCCACGAAAAATATGAGTATTTTTGAAGTGTAGGGGCTGGCCATCTATTTATGGCAAGTACATGACACGTTGGCGAAGTTTCGGCATTCGCCCGATACGACAATTTTCGGTTTAGAACCTTTTAACGTGTCGTATTTAATTTTTCATCACCATGACTTATATCATATGACATAAGACCTGAATATACTAATAAATATGAGTTAAATATGGTGGTGTGACGTTAACGTACGTACGTAAAATATATGACGTGTCAGTAATACTTTGGAATAAATGTGTACGTGCCTTTTTCAAAAAAATTGAAAATATATATATATATATGGCGTGTATATTTATGTGAGAGGAGGAGGAGGAGACTTTCCTTTCTTAATCTTGTTGCCTTTGTGCCTTGTCCAAATGTTGCTTCCCTTAATGAACTACTTAGTTTAATTAACTAAGTACTTCACTTAATGAACTAGTTTAGTTCATTAATGGTGGCACCTGAAAATAGTTCAAACACAACAAATGTTCGCCATTTGATGTAAGCTTTAAAGCTTCATGTCTCGTTAGTACGGCAACATTATATATGAACTATATAAGGCAAGTTATATGCAATATGTCATGCACACGTTTAAATCATGTATTTTGAAATCACTCAAACCCCTTTTTCTCTACAATCTCCCCTTTTTGATGATTTTCAAAATAACCTATAATCATGATTTAAATCTTATCGCTCCCCCTTCAATCATGCATAAATTCAAATTTTGAATTTCAAATTTCAAATTTCAAATTTCAAATCGCTCCCCCTTAATTTATGCAATCAGTATCTCTCTACCCCTTAAATCATGCATTCTCTCCCCCTTTATTTTGGAAAGTCAATCAAAAGAGAATGTAAAGATGAAAAAATCATGTATTTTAAATAATCTCAAACGTGCGTTCGTAATGGTTATTTATTCAACCCTTTGAAAATGTCCCTTTTGGTACCCAAATTTGGATAATATATGTTAGGTGCCAGTGCGTTTGGCCTCTGGCCAAGAACTCCTTTATACGCATTATATGTAGGACGTTTTTGATATGTCCTTGTGTTAGTGTGCATAGTGTGTGATCTAGATGGATGAAATGAATGTCGTGTATGCATTACTTGTTTCTATATGGTACAAAATTGTATTTCTCATGATATGAAGAAGAAGTATGACGAGATGTGGGGAGAGGGGGTCTTTGTGTCATCTTAGACGCCGTTTTTGGTTTTGGAGTGTCTACTTTCTTAGACACTACAAAACTTGGTTGGTTTAATGGATACTTCATTTGTTTCAATGTATCCTAGACTCGTTTTATCACTATCATGCTTTTGTGAAGAAATAATGTGATCTAGCATGTTTGTTCCCGTATCAAATTTCTTCACCATTTTCTCTAAATTCGCATTCCTTGATTTCAAGTTTGAAATCTCAGATTTCATTTCATGATTTTGCGTGGTCAATGATGAAATCTCTGTCTTTAATGCATTAATGATGCATGATGACTCTTCTTTAGAATCATTTAATTGAGACACAAGATTTGTGTTAGAAGATTCTAACAATTTCTTGTCTTCAATTAACCGTTTCTTTTATTTTGAAAGAGTTCTAGCAAACTTATGTAATTCAAGATATTCAACATATAAATCATCATAAGATAGTTCAGAATCCGAGTCAGAATCAGAATTTACCTCATTTTCAAATAGTGGAGGCATTTGGCTTGACATATCTTTTTCTTCGGTTTCGTGGCTAGTGGTTGCCATCTCACACAGATCGTTGGATCTTCTTGTTGTGAGTGTTCCTACTCTGATACCAATTCTAGGATCTGCAAGGCACCACTAGAAGGGGGGTTGAATAGTGGGTGCGGAAAATGTGGTTTTTAAAATTAGTTTGAACCAAAAACCAAACTTCTGAAAACAGTTTCTGTTTTCAGGACCAGTTTTAAAATATTTTGAAAACTAGGTTGCAGGTCTTCAAAAATTTTGAAATTTGGAGAGAACTTAGCCTCAGATGTTATGAGTATCTCCTAAAACTTTCAGATTTAAATTCAATCTGTAACCCATTGAAAATTCGTTAGTGGTCAGATTGCGCGAATCTGCCAGAAACGGTAGACTGGTTTGAAAAATTTATTCCTATTTATACGTAACTCCAAATGCTCTGAAATTTTAACCACTAACCCCTTATATGTTATATTTAAATATTTTCAAACAGTTTTCAAAAATTCTTTTGGGAAGTTAGTCAAATACGATCAAAGTCTCAACCTTTGCAAGCCTGAAAATCAGACTGCACTAGTCTCAGAACTTTGGATGTTTGGGTGACTTATACTTGTCCAAAAGGGTTGAAACTTGTGCCAAAATAACCTTAAAACGTGTGTCTATGTTTCCTGAACGTTTCGTGATTTTTGAAATTTGTTTACTATTTTTACGAACGTGATTAAAAACAGTAAACAGTGCTAAAACAGAAAATCAGTGCTGAAAGTAAATGACACCAAGAATTTTATACTGGTTCGGTTATAAACAACCTACTCCAATTTTCGAGGAACACCTTCCTCGGTTCACACTAAACATACAACACAAAAACACCTTACCACAGGGTTGATGGAGTTACACACCAACTCCAACCCTTTACAAACTTTGTATGATGAATACAATGCACACGAACACCACCACCTTGCAAGATTGAAGATTGATCACAACTTGATCAATCTTTTACAAAGATAAAGAGTATGTGGTGGTCTAAGAGAAGCCTATTCAAGTATATGAATGTAAGTACAATAGGCTTTTAGGAAGAAGAAAGAAAGAGAGTGTAGAAGAAGAGAGTGCTAGGCGTTTTTCTCTTTTGATATTGCAAGACTTGTTCTTGTTCTTGTTTTGCTCTCTTTTTCCCTTTTAAAATTATGGCCGTCCCCCCTCTTGGTCCTTCTCCTCTTGAAAATTATCTTCTAAGTCCTTGGGAGAATATGTGGCATCATTGTGACATGTTCTTGCTTACTTGGCACCTCCTCATTGGATGATCATTTAACTCTTGCTTACTTGGCACTCATTGATTGGTTGAATGTTGTCATCACTTGATGACTAGGAAAATCTGAGAATTTCACTAAAAACATGTGTCAAAATCACCATAAAACAATTACCATAAATTCCAAGATCATCACATAAATTAAGCAAGATAATTTCCTCACAACAATGATGAAAAAATCGGCCATTATTGAGACTTGACATGCTGAAATTTCTGAATGTGATACATGGGTCTTCAATTCAAATTATTACCAAGTTTTCTTTGATTTATCTCTTAAAAATAAATCATCAATTAGTAGACAATATTCTCATCAATTTTTGGAATAAAATTGGACAATAACATGGCCAAAAAATCGCCTAGGTACATTCACACGCATGCTGAAATTTTTCAGCATATGTGATATTCAAAATATCACACTTTTACTTTCATATCTTATTCAAATTAATTCCAATTTGTCTTAAAATTACTCACATATTTCAAGACACAAATTATGACCTCATAATGGATGAAATTAGGCCAGCACTTATGTTGCGCCCCGCACCCGGACCCCGTCCGAATACGGTGCATCCGCCGTACCTCACTAAAGAGAGTACAAAGCGTCATGCATAACAATGCGGAAATCCATAAATAAGCCATGGACTCCCATGCTAACATTTAACACGGCAGTAAACTTGAGGCAGAATTAAAACTTTTTCAAAATAAACATACATTACGGAAATAATAAGTCCCCAAAAGTAGCATTCCCACAAAATAACATAACCGAAATTCAGAAAGATCAAACATTGTTCATAATACAAACGTCTTGGCTGCACAAAAGTCCTTAAGCTTTTGCTCCCTTTAGATTTCCTTGCCTATGGATACAGTACCCTTGGTTCATCCTCGATCCACTCTATCCTAGCATTATCTGTCTCTGGGGAAAAATAAAAGTGTGAGTGAAAAAATCACTCAGCAATAATACAATAAACTACCATGAAAAACATAAAGAATTATAACAAGAATGTAATAACCCGAAAACCTCAAATAATAATAATTCATACCTGATCTTTAATCCTGAGCTTGCTTGACGTTTAGCCTAAGCATAATTTTAGGTAATGCTATACCAATAATAACTTATTAACCATTAACTGTAACATGCAACATGTCTACATGCTCGTGATCTATGCAAAATGCAATGCATGATGTCATGTCATGTCAAAACATCATTTTGGTCCCATAAAATAATGTGCCATAAAACAGAGTGTTAGATCAATTAACCCTGGATCTGAGCGGGTCCAGAACATGTATCAGATCAATTAACCCCGGATCTGAGAGGGTCCAGAGCATGTATCAGATCAATTAACCCCGGATCTGAGCGGGTCCAAAACATGTATCAGATCAATTAACCCCAGATCTGAACGGGTCCAGAACATGTACCAGATCAATTAACCCTGGATCTGAACGGGTCCAGAATATATCATGTCAACAGACCAATTAACCCCGGGTCTGGAGTCGGGTTAGTCACATGCTTGGCCGGCGAAGGAATCATGAAGCTTTCTTTAAAACATGGGACCATAAAAAAAACTTTTGATGCGTAACGGAAAACATTTTCACTTGAAAAGACTTGCTTGCATAAAACTTCGTAAAATCAGGTTCATGTGGCATATGATCATGCATGATACATGTAGTGATATGCAATGCAAGTCATGACGTGAATAGTCGTAAACATTCTTATAACATGTCAATAAGCATGATTTCGGAAACTAAATATTTCCCGATTTTTACTTCATTGTTCATGGGGCGGTCAAGCTAAACAAACGGGTCCATTACCATAATCTTTTGTCATACATGCGCTAGGTGGGGTCTTAAGTACGTGTCGTAAAATTTTCGTAACTTCCTAAGACGAATATAGTCCTTAAGTCATCCAATCATTATCGAGTGTGCATGCTGAATTCTGCGGTATAATCACCACATTACCTTATCTTTTGAGACCTCAAAACCTTAATTATTTGAACCATAATCTGGAAGGTATAATAAACTCCCTAAGGATTATTGTTCATGAGCCCAAACCGTGTTTATAGATCCAAATCCATCAAATTGGGCCTTTTATAGTTAATCCCCTGTTCAGCCCAATTTTCAGTTTTAGTACATCTATTTTATGCTCATAATTACCCATCAAAACGTTAACACCAACCAGATTAATTTACATGGTCTTACTCCTTTATGTCTTAAGTGATTACGATAAAATTTCCGGATCAATCTAACGACCTTAAAGGGTTCATTTAATCATTTTTCTGAAATAGGTCATATGCTGAAACTGGACTGACCAATTTTACTAAAAATTCAATTGTGGCAAAACCATAATTTCTTTTTCCAAAATTCCAACTCACACAAGTCATAAACATGCAAGGCTAGCATTGTACCGAAAATTAGCCTATTTGTATATTCCTAAGATTCATTTTTGAGTCCATTAACTCGTCACTTAATTTCTGCTCTGTTCCAGTAATTTCAATTGAGCAGTGTTACTAATTAAATCATTCAAAATAATCCCAAACTTGTTTTGCCAAAATTCCAGCTTGAGTACTCTCTGCGCACCTAGGATTGTTATCATACCAAAAATCAACTTTATTGAACGTCTACAAGGTCCCTTTTTAAGCCAATCAAAAGGAGGTACAGCTCTGCTCAGTTCCAGACTTTTCAGTCTGAGCAGTTTTACTAAATATTTTATTAAAAATATTCCACAATTCATTTTTTCAAAATTCCAACTTTCATACTTTCTATACACATGAGACTAGCTTTGTACCAAAAATCAGATCTATTGTAAGTCCCCACGGTCCACTTTCATGTCATTCAAATCAGTGTTCATTTCTGCCCAGCTCCAGAATTTTCAACTGGAGCAGTTCTACTAAATATTTTCTTAAAAATAATCCGTAGCTTATTTTATCGACATTCTAACTCTCACTTGTGCTACACTCATAAGGCTAACTTTGTACCAAAAATCAGCTTGATTAAAGGTCTACAAGACTCATTTTTAGGCTAGTAAATACGTTGCTCAATTCTGGCCAGTTCCAGTGGTTTGATGTTTGGTCATTCCTTTAAGTCAAATGTCCACTATTTCATCTTGTTCTCATGACATAGATTATTGGTTACCACTTACCCTCCTTTGTAACATGAACACCCAAATTCCATTCTTATTATAAGGTCACTTTTACATCATACCAAACAATTTGTAGATTGTACAACAAATATCACATATACTCAAAACAAATGTTCCTCTTTGAGTCAAGGCTCACCTTCTCTCTCTTCATCCTTAAGGCCGATACATATGTGGTACCTTAACCACATTTTACAACATATATTCAAGCATGAAACATATCCAAGAGTCATTTTAGTTCAATCTTACAAACAAAATTCATAATAGTTCATATCCATCACATGCATGCTTCTCTAGGGCCTCTCTAATTTCAATCAAGAGTTAATCTTGCCTAGACTCACTTTGATGGATCTTGTTTCATACTAAAACATCCTTATAACTAATTTGCATGTAAGAAAAGATTCCATCTTTGAGAGAATAAACCACATGCAAAGCATTTTTCTTAAGAAATCACTAAGACACATTCTTAAATTTAAGATATTCAACTAAAGGTCATATCTTAGGAACTTCTAACCATTCAAGCTACTAATTCTTTAAATAAATCATGAGAGAATAGTGTATACTTGTCTCTTCAAGCTAAAGCTCCTTTCTTAGCTTGGATTTTGGATAAGTTGAGTTGAAATCCTCCTTCTTCACCTCTTGTGTGTACGGTTGGGATAAGGAGAAGAGGGGAATGTTAGTCATTAATTTCGTAATGAAGATAGGCTATTTTGAGTTTAGATTTTCTTACCAACTTGAATCTTGAATGGAGGTTGAGATGAATCCACCCCACCAAGAAGCTATTCCCCCTTGGTACCTTTGAAAATCTTCACCTAGTGACCTCTTATTGGTCACGGTTCCCTCATCAAAAATAGGGTATTAATGTGAGTTTCATTGTTTTGTCATGGAGAATATGCTTAAGAAACTTGAAGTGAGGCTTACCTAAATGATTCTTGAGCTTGAAGGTAAAATTTGAGTTGGAACTCCTAGTTCCAATGGTGAGGCCGAAAGTTGAGCATGGAAGAGGTGCTTAAGTGTTGCTAGATGAATTCTTGGAGCTTGAAGATGGTTCTTGGACCCCTTCAACTAGCCGTATGCTACAATGGAGGAATAAGGAAGTCTCTTTGCTCCATTGTGACTTCTTGAGAGTTGAATGTTCTAGTGTTTCTTTGAAGAAAGTTTTCTTCCCCTTGGGTAATGAGTGCAGCCGTTGGTTTAGTGAAGGGGGAAGGGGGGTTTCCTTTGCTTAGTTAGGCTAACAAGAATTAGTTAATGTTGGTTACTTTTACCCAACCAAGGTTACTTTATGTCAACCATAGTTACTTTAATTCAACTATAGTTACTTTATGTCAACTATAGTTACTTTATGTCAACTATAGTTACTTTATGGCAACTAAAGTTACTTTATGGGTTAACCTAGGTTACTTTATCCAACTAGAGTTACTTTATGGGTTAACTTGAGTTATTTTAACCTTGTAGTTAATATAGAGTAACTATGGTAAAATTTGAATTGATCCTTGGTTACCCATGAAGGGGGGTCGGCGGTTAAGGGCCTTTGAGGGAGACTCTACCATGCTTAACCTCTTTCCAAATGGGTTTAATGAGAAGCCATATGGGTATTTGCCCCCTTTTTATTAATTATTTCCCCTTTTCTTGTTTTAAAATAAATTAGGAGAATCTTGAGTTCCCTTTGGCTAGGGCCGAAATTTTGGAGGCTTTAGGAGGAAATTGGGTATTTATTATACCTTATAGCTCATGTTTATTCTTGTTTTCTTTATTTTATTGGTTCCCCAAGACAACCTATCTTGTCTTTCTTATTTTATTCTATTCCAAGAATAGCATATATAAATATATTAAGATGTACAATATGTATGTCACCTAAACATGCATTATCATACCTTTTATGTACACGCATATATACATATGCATGATAATATACATACGTCTATATGTGCATATACTTTTTATATATGTTATTCTTTGTATACGCATTTATGTACAGATACATCTTATACACATATATCATATATACGTACATACATATATAGTGGTATGTATCGTGTCTATAACTATATATGTTCACTACTCGTATGTGAGTATATTTAACATGCACAATAGAAGTGCACAAAAGTGTTTGTACATATATATATTTCATGTATCACTTTCTAAAATTCCCCTTTAGTTACTTATTCAACTAGGGTTTCTTTATGTCAACTTGAGTTATTTAGTATGGTGGTTAGCCTAAAGTAACCATAGTAAAGGTTGAAATGCGTCTTGGTTGTACCATGGGAAAAATCTGACGGTAACAAGGGAAAATGGGGAGGAATATTTTCCATGTGCATAAGGCATGCTTATGAGGCATATTGGTGTCTTGGCCATTGACTACCTTTTCCATATTTCCTTATCTTCCTTCTTGCATGCTTGTATTCTTTAGATTTTAATTATGGCTTTTAGTAGTTACTTTAAATAATAAAATAGCTAGAGAGTTCTAAAGACTCTCTAAAGTCTTAGCTGAAATTTTTGAGGGTTCTTGGGGTAACTTAGTCGTTTCGTGTTTATCGTATCCCATGCTTAATTAATTTATGATATTATTTAATTTTCCTAATTATGATCTTAATCTTGCTTTGTGGGGCTCATTTACGTTAGCATTCTTATCAAAACGAATTTATTCTAAGGTTGATCAAGGCCTTTGGCCGAATTTACAAGAGTTTGGAGGTCAATATTGTCTTTTCACTGATTTCTTTATTCATTCGTATACAAGTATGATACAATTTTCACACGGTACAACATCTTAATACACATGCTGAAATTTTCTGCATGTGTTACAAATGGATATAAGTTTGAATTGTTACCTTGTGTGGCTCCTTCCTTTATGTCATCAACATGGTATGCTTGATTCTTGACCAATCAATATGCCAACAAGGCTCCACATAGGCTCCATCAAGCTGGTATAGGCGTGTATAATATGTATATACATGTGCTGAATTTTATTTTTGCAAACTTTGTAAAATAGTGCACATTTAATAATACACACATGGTATATTCCAATCAACCCTTAATTTAATTTTCTAGAAAACCTTGAGATGTATGACATTTGTAAAAAGTGTCTAGATACGTTTCGTGTGATGTGCCAAAAACGTTCCATGTGTTGTGTACGTAGAAAAACGAATTTTCGATGTTTATCGATTACCCGATTTTTCTCTAATTAAGTTCCAACTTTTTGCACATGTTATATATATTATGTTACACATAATATACATAAATTAAACTTTAATATTCAGCACTTGGCTGGTCTTAAAGTGGCGCCATATACATGTGACAAAATTGAAATTGGAATCTCCACAATTTGGCTTTAATATGGGGTGATTTGTGTGTGCCAACATGGAATGATTTTATGTCTGGAAATAGCATCAAACCCACGAAAATTATGAGTATTTTAGAAAGGTAGAGGCTGGCCATCTATTTATGGAAAGTACGTGACACGTTGGCGAAGTTTCGTTATTCGCCCGATACGACAATTTTCGGTTTAGAACCTTTTAACATGTCGTATTTAATTTGTCATCATCATGACTTATATCATATGATATAAGACCTCAATATACTCATAAATTTGAGTTAAGTATGGTGGTGTGACGTTACCGTACGTACGTAAAATATATAACGTGTCAGTAGTACGTTGGAATAAATGTGTACGTGCCTTTTTCAAAAAAATTGAAAATATATATATATAAATATATATATATATATGGCGTGTGTATTTAAGTGAGAGGAGGAGGAGGAGACTTTCCTTTCTTAATCTTGTTGCCTTTGTGCCTTGTCCAAATGTTGTTTCCTTTAATGAACTACTTAGTTTAATTAACTAAGTACTTCACTTAATGAACTAGTTTAGTTCATTAATGGTGGCACCTGAAAATAGTTCAAACACAACAAATGTTCGCCATTTGATGTAAGCTTTAAAGCTTCATGGCTCGTTAGTACGGCAACATTATATATGAACTATATAAGGCAAGTTATATGCAATATGTCATGCACATGTTTAAATCATGTATTTTGAAATCACTCAAACCCTTTTTTCTCTATAAAAGAAACAGTCAATACAGTATAAGCAAGATATGGTGAATATAATGATTTAAAGGCCATGCACATACTCACGTTGCCTGTATTCGAGATGAACACAAGAAACAATACAGTGATCAATCCATGTGTCCGAGGCTACCAATGTTTATAAGGGTCGCCAATAGCTGTATGCAATAGTTCATATTCCTCGGCAATCTGAAATATGAAATGTTTAATGTCCGTAGTGTAAATATGATTAAGTGCACATGATAAAGCTAAGAGAGTTAGATAAAAAACATACTGACGTTGCCTATGCCAAAAATCGACATAGGCAACTGTTCCATGCGCACGCCAACCCATTGGGAGACTTATAATCAAAATCGCAGATATTAAAATTGCAATGTTGATGTGGACTGGTCCGTTAAGAAAAATCCTCTAGCCATTGGAGGTAGGGAAGTTGACGTTGTATATTTCAATGTGGATAGGAACATGATGGTATGTTGTGCGATATGATGAGCCACCATATTAGCTTCTCTAGGAATGTGTTGCAAGGATTTGCCTGTTGGCCTCATAAAAAGAGATAAGCGACTGAAGATTGCAATATAAAAGGTAAGGAGCGTGGTTGTTGGTTTATGATTGCAAAACAATCCGTTTCAACCAACATATTACGGTGAAAAAATCCAAAATAGATGACGTTGAAAATAACCGCATGAAGTTTGCCAATAAAGGCGGAAGACATGGTAGAGCAAAAGAAATAGCTCCAAGCATATTCCCAATATGATCTAGTAGGATTACAACCCGTGACACTTTTAGCGGAGGTGAGAACCCGCTATCCATAAGCTCATGAATATTAGCAGCTTGTTTCATACCAAAGAAAGTATAAGCCCAGGTGTAACATGATTGGCGAAATAAACTGTGTATGATACTAATAGATAGATCGGCATCACCAATTATTACATTCGTATAGACCTTCAAAATTTCCCTGCATAGAAAGGACGGAGCAACAATGCAAAACTGCCCTGGAAGCGTACGTGAGGAAGTAGATAGCCACCATTTCAAGAGATACGGCTTAAGAATGGATGATCTAGTAAAGGGTCATTCAAAAGCAATGCTGCCCGACACCATATATTTTTGTATGTTAGTGCACTGTAGAAAAATATGGATTAAAGTGGCAGAAGAGAACCTACAAAACGGACATATAGTAGGACATATTTGAAGAAAGTGTATGAGATTATCCTGTAGTGGTAAAGCTGCATGAAATAAACGCCACATAAAAATACTCAGTTGATTTTGGTAATGACTTCCACCAAATGTATTTGTGAGAATGTAATGTGGGTCTATGAACACGAGAATCTTCATATCCTTGCACAGAGAGTAAACTCCTGAAGATGCCGTATGCCATATAAGACCATCGATTGAGGTAGTGTGATCCAAGCAGAAAGAATAAATAGAACAAATACGTTTCCAACCCGGAGAGTCATAAAGCTGCCAGATGTAGTATGCCCAAATCAAAGTATTGTTATGAGAGTTCCACCACAACTTACAGTCATAAGATTGCTATAAAAACATGATATTTCGAATACCCAATCCACTTTCTTCCACTGGAAGACAAAGACGACTCCAAGAAACCCAGTGGTGGCGTGTGTCCCAAATAAATGATGCCAATTTACGATGAAGAACGTCAATAAAAATTTTAGGCAGTCGTGAAGAAGCCATGATATGTAAAGCAAAGATGTTAAGACAGATTATAGAAGAACTAACCGGCCCTAGGAGTAAGTAATTGACTTCACCAGCCTGTCAATTTAACATCAAAATGTTGTATGAGATACTGACAATAACGAGCTCTATTGACTCCCCGATATAAATACGATCCAAGATACTTGATAGGTAGTGAAGAGCATCGCATTCCCAAAATCTCTCCAATATCCTGGCGACGATGACTTGTCATTGTGCTGCTAGCAACGAATTGTGTTTTGGAATAGTTTACCTGCTGTCCAGATGCTTGCTGATAGAGACAGAGGAACTGCTAGAAATTCCTCAAATTATGCGCGTTACCATATGAAAAAATATCAACAAATCGTCAGCATATGCTAAATGTGAAATTCCATGAACACGACCCATGTGAAATCCATGTAGCATTCCAACTTGGAAAAGATAATTAATATCCCAACAGAATCCTTCATAGCATAAAACAAAGAGAAGTGGGGATAGCGGTACCGTGTGTGGGTGAGAAATACCCATATATCCTTCCGTTAATGGAGATAGATAATTTGGAAGATGACATGGAATTCATAACAATTTTAATGAAGAAATCTGAAAAAACCAAATCTCTTATGGATGTGCTGCATATATGTCCAATTCACCCTGTCAAATGCTTTTGTCAAATTTAATTTAATCATCACATGGTCACCTCGGGTGTCCTTGTTCAGAAAGTGTATCATTTCATTGGCCATTAATACGTGCTCGCTAATTTCATGCCCTTTAAGAAAGCCAATTTGTTCTGGAGAAATAATAGTAGGCAAAATGCTAGCCATACATGAAACAATCAAACGGGTGATTACCTTGCTGATGAAATTGGAAAGGCAAATAGGCATGTATTTCGTAAAAGACTACGGATTTCTCACCTTGGGCGAAAGTGTGATGACAGAGGACAACATCAATTATGGCACCGAAACGCCCAGGAAGAATTCTTGAACTGCACATAAAACATTGACCTTCCATATGTCTCAACATACGTGAAAGAAATGCCCATTATATCCATCTGGACCGGCTGCACTATTTCTTCTCAAGCTCCATACGGCACTCTTAACCTCCTCCATGATTGAAAGTCGAAGTAAATTTTCATTATCCTCAGAAGTGACTATATGTGGTATACGCTGCAAGAAAGCTTCAATTCATACTACTGGCACGCTTGTAAACAAGTGTTGATAAAAATTCACTGCTAAACGGCCTAAATCATTTGGATCTATATGTATGATACCATTAGCATCCTTAAATCTATCGAATTCTCTGACGGCAATATCTATCCTTAACCAAAGAATGATAATACGTCGTATTGGCCTCACCTTCCAATGCCCAACAGAGACGAGATTTTTGACTCGAATACAAGGTCTGTTCTAAGTTAGATAGTAATAAATTTGCTTGAGTCAACGACACAGCCACTCTATTTTCAGCAGTAGGTGAACTATCAAATGCAGCTTCCTTACGTCAAAATTCCTTCTCAGCCTTCTGCTAAATATATTCCCATAAACATCTTTATTCCAGCGTCTGAGATCTTTTTTAAGGAGATGAAGCTTAGCATATATACCTTGCATGCCTCCCACTGTCAGATATTCTTTCCAAGAAGCTGCAATATAGGCATAAAAATCCGGATGCATGGTCTATGTATTTAAAAAACTGAATGGGGCTGGAGGCTTATCATTAGGTAATTCACAGCATAATAAAAGAGGTGAATGATCCAAAGTCACACGTGGCAAATGACGAACCACCACATCAGCAAATAGATCCACAAAAGAAGTGTTCCTAAGAATCCTATCTAATCGACGCTGAACCCAATTAATACCATAGCCACGTGCCCATGTATATAAAGATCCCATGATGGGGAGTTCCTGCAATTGACAATGATGTACACAATGGTTGAAATCTTGTAAGGAAAGTAACATAGGGGAAGTTCGGCCTCGATGTTCATCCAATCGTAAGAATGTGTTAAAATCGCCTCCATTTATCCATGGATCCGACAGCCGCCAAAAATGTCAATAAATAGTGTCCCATAAGGTTTTGAGATCATAAATAGTGTGCTTTCCATAGACCACATTCCATGCAAAAGGCTATTGTAAAAGGAAGCTAAATAAACCGTAGCAACGAGGCTTGTGTACCATGATCATTGTCCAAAAATTGCATACTTGATGCCTGCCAAAAAATCCTTATGCTTTCGTCACATGTAATTAGTGCATGACAAAAACCTAATTTCATACGATAAGATTGTAGTTTATTTTCATGCTGCTTGGGCTCAATGATAACCAATAAGCCAACACGATGCTCACGTAAAATTACAAAAAGACGCAACAATGATGTCCACAGACCCCCAACATTCCATGTTAAGGCTTTCTTGAGAATTTGAGGTAGAAACACGACCACGAGTAACACTACGTGTCTCCATAGTAGAAGGCGGACGTGGAGGTAAATCTTTCTTAGCCCGTCTTCTTCGCCGAGATGGGACTGGCAAAAGCCATCTTGATCTACTAGAGTATCACACTAGACTGCTGCTAAGATGGTAGCGTCATCAAACTATTGAGGACGATTGGCCAACCATTTACCTATCTGTTATGAATCATGAAGCATGGTTTCGGCAAATTCCTTGTGAGACTGTAAATCAAATAAAGGTCAACCGAGTTGACCTATATCTGAATCCGAAAACTGACAGTAGTCAGGATCATCCAGTTGTTTCTGCTGTAAAAGAAGCTCATCTTCCTTATCATCCCGTAATAGCGTAATATCTTTCGATTCAGTAACAGGCATATTTTGCTGGGGAGATAAAATTTGTGGCTCAGACGATTGGTGCTGGGGAGCTTCAGTAAGATTCTCTGATGATGAAGCATGCATCAACAGAATGACCGGATCCACTCTTGTAACAGCAAAATCGTTTTGAGGGATCTTTTTCTTTGGAGTCCATCTTTTAGCAGGTTTTGATATCTTATCAGCTGGCATCGAAGAATCAGCAAAGTGATCCGTAACATGCCCTGAACGACGGTAGGTGGCGCAAAAGGTGGGCAAATCTTCATATATAACCTGCTGTAGCAGCACCTTTTGTTTTAGCTGTAGATACACTTTTTTGACAAGATCCTGAGAAACATTTAACTCTACACAAACTCACGCAACAGAGGGATACAAGTTATCAGCAGTAGCCACATCTAGCTTAATTGGTGTACCAATTGGACGCACAATTTCAAAGAGGGCTACTTTATGTTGCATATGTATTGGGAGCCCAAGCAGTGCTATCCAAACCGGTACGATAGGAATATCAGATGATGGATCAAAATCCACTGTCTATTTTGTGACACACATATGACAACCCGCAATATTCCATGATCTTCGACAAAAACATCTTACATAGTCAGGCTCATGGCGGAAATTCAAAGAATATGTTTTTGATCAATCAATGTAATAACATTATGGAATCCATTTTTCTCAAATATATCACGTATAACTTTCAATGGTGACCACCCATACCAAAAAGTGTCTACCAATGAAAATCGGAAAGGGATGGCCAAGGAATCAAATTCTTCATCAAAAAAGGTGATCATAGGAATACCTTTGTGCCATGTGATAGGTTTAGATGAAATTGAAATTGGGATCGAATTTGATTCTACATGCAGTTATGTCCTCTAACCACAGCCCCATTGTTGGTGATCAGGCAACCATCCCCCCAGACAAGAATTCCGATGCACCGTTCCAGGCACCACCGCGTCTTCTTCGTTGACATTGGCGAAATCTAGATCCAAATTCCCCACCATGCACAAGATCAAGGGCAACACTCTCTAATTCTTTTGATTGTTTATCTTCTAAATGAAGATTATGATTTGGAATGTCCGCGGTATTTGTACTTCAATTCAGCGTCTGTTATTGTTGCTGCATCGTTATAATTTGCACATCTTAGTTGTTATTGAGCCTAAATCAAGGTCATCCTCGTTGGTATTTTATCGCCTTAAATTTGGTTTCACATAAGCAGTGTCGGTTTGTCAGGATAAAACATGGATTTTTTGGCGTGATGCCTTTCCGTGTTTGGAAAGAGACCTCCTGGGAGTTCAAAACCAATCCATGCACTTTCAATGGATTCCCGCAGGTGATATTTTCTGTTGCACCTTCGTTTATGGTTTGCATTCCGTTGCAGCACGTCGGCCTCTCTTGGAGGATATTGTAGCCTTACATGATACGCTTGATGTCCCTTGGTCGCTAGGAGGAGATTTTAATACATTTTTAAAGCTCGATGAGCATAAAGGGCGATCCTCCCCGCCTCTTAGAACATTACATGAGTTTAATGACTATATTTCCACTTGTTCACTCCAGGCTATTAATTATCAGGGCTCGACATTTACCTAAAGTGATGGGCGAGGACTGGGCCGTGTTTGGTGTAGATTGGGTAGATACCTCTGTTGTTCGAGCTTCTTCGATTTGTTTACAGCAGTATCCTATCAACATCTTAATCGAACAACGCCGGATCGTTGTCCCATATATCTTGAATGTTCAACTGAAAGATCTGTCAACATCGCAGCCTTTCGATACTTGGATGCCTGGGCATCACAATAAGATTTTGATCATTTTGTTTCTCATCACTGGCAGTCTTATGCCACGATTGGCGGTATGCGAGGATTCTACTCAAAGCTACGACAGCTTTAACAATATTTGAGGCAATGGAATAATGATGTGTTTGGTAATATCTTTGACGCCATTGCACAGGCAGAATCAGAGGCACTTCGGTGTGAAAAGGAATATGACATTCGTTTGTCTGCTGAGTCCTGAGAATTGTATCATCGAAGTATGGCGTCTTTTCGCCAATTGCAAAATCGAGCTACATTGTTCTGGAAGCAAAAAGCGAATGTTAAGTCGATGAAAGAGGATGATGCTAACACTCGCTATTACCACCAAATAGTCAAGGACAAACAACGTCGTCAGACAATCTACAGAATTATTGATTCGTATGGTGTAGAATATCAACGTATTTCAGAAATTGAGCAGGAAGCAATACGTTACTATCAAATGTTATTCACTGCTGGAACGCCTTCGCATCCGGCTTCTTTGCTCCAATATATTCCCACTATCTTAACGTCGGAAGATAACGTAGCACTTCTTGCATTGCCCGATCTACAGGAGGTGCAGCGTGCTGTTTGGGATCTTAGTCCCACAAGTGCAGCTGGACCGGATGGATTTTTCGGATCCTTTTATCACAGATTCTGGCCTATAATTCAATTTGATGTTCATAAAGCTGTTCAGGACTTCTTTCTTGGAGTTATACCTCCCAATCAACTTACTGCATGTCTTATTACCCTTATTCTAAAGGTACCAAATCCATAATATTTTAATGACTTCAGCCCCATATGTTTGACAAACTTTATGGCTAAAATTATCACACGCCTATTGGCAACACGTTTATCAGTTTATCTACCGCAACTCATATCTCCGGAGCAGGAAGGTTTTTAAAAGGTCGTGGTATAACATACCACATTTTGCTAGCTCAAGAAATGGTGCACATACTAGATAAGCATGTTCGTGGAGGCCATGTTATAGTTAAATTAGACATGGCAAAAGCTTTTGACAGGATAGATTGGACATATCTTAGTCAACTTTTAATCAAATTTTGGTTTGATTCTAGACTTGTGAGGATCCTTTTGAATAACTTAGCTGCTACACGTTGCTCAATCCTAATAAATGGTAAGCCGGTGGGATTCTTTCCAGTAACACGGAGGGTGAAGCAAGGCGATCCGTTATCGCCATTGTTATTTTTTGGCATCAGAGGACTTTTCTCGTGGCATTAATGCCTTGATGCGTTCGGGGGAGATACGCGGCTTTCAAGCGGGTCGAGTACCACACGTGACTCATTTGGGATTTGCTGATGATTTAGTTATATTTCTGAATGGCTCTATATCTAACATGCAAAAGTTTCGTCAGTTTTTGGATGTCTATCAGTCTGCTTCGGGATAACTGGTTAACTTTCATAAGAGTCAGATAGTGGTTGGAAAGTTAGTGGCTGGACCAAGAGTTGCACGCGAGCTTGGTATGCGTTTGGCAGTATTGCCAATTAAATACCTTGGCTCTTATTTACATAAAGGAGTTAATAGAGCTGCATATTGTACTGCTTTATTATCACATTTTGACATGCGACTTACTGCTTGGTCATCGAAGCTATTATCTATGGCGGGTCGGATGGTACTAGTCAAGCATGTCCTTGCTACTATGCCAATTCATATTATAGCAAGTTTGAGATTGCCCAAAAGTGTTATTACAACCTTGAATAAGAAAATGTCTACATTTTTTTGAATAGTCGACATCATTGGACATCCTGGGCGAATGTTTGTCGACCCATAGAGCATGGAGGTTTGGGTATACGGAATTTAGACATGATACAAAGGGTATGCGACGGACTCTTATGGTGGAAATATCATACCTCTGGTTCCTTATGGGCCTCTTTCAGCCGTGCAAAATTTGGCCAAAAGAGCGGGGTTTATGCCTATATCTATGATTCCGCTGTCTGGAAACGAATTTGTGATAGCCATTATTACATGCAGTCTAACATTGAGTATACACTTGACGGCATTAATTGGGTTGCAGAAACTACTGGCCAATATACCATCAAATCAGCGTATTCTTTGTTTCATGCACAATTCCCCTTGTTTGCTTGTTCTAAATATATTTGGTGGTCTACATCTCCCTCGGGAGTTAGAGTGTTCTTGTGGAGGTTATGGTGTCATTCTCTCCCTCTTACAAATAATCTTCGAGCATGGCAGACAATTTATCCTTCCCAATGTGTTTTCTGTTTATAGCAGTCAGATACTAGGGATCATATATTCTTACAATGCCCGGAAGTCAAGTCTTTGTGGTGTGAAATTGCAGTATTTTTTTCGGGTCCCATGTCTCGTCAGTCCACCATTCATGCTTATTTAATTTGCTGGTGGCGTAAATCTTCGGCAGCTAACATGCTGGGTAATTTGCGGGCAGTGGCACCAGCATTGATTGTTTAGGTTATTTGGAAAGAGTATACCTCCATCCGTTTTAGAGACAACAATTATGCTTACAGACACTTATTTGAATGGGTTCGTGATCATATATATACTTGGTGTGCTTCGATGCGATGTCGTAAATTTGTACAGCCTCTTTCTCAACTAGTCGCTCATGGTTTTTCACCTTGGTTATGTGTTCGCCGCCACAGGTTGGTCAAGTGGACATTGCCCCTTCAGGTAGGATGAAATTGAACGTGGATGCTACAGTTGGACGCAACAAAGCTGCTTCTGGGCTGTACTGCGCAATGAATTTGGAACCTTCTTCTCAGCTATTTGCTTTGCATTGCCATGTGTCTCCCCAGTTAGAGCTGAGTTAATGGCCTTGTTATACTCTCTACTCTACTATGCCATGACCTATGATGGACTATTTGTTGAAGCCGATTGCTGTTTTCTAATTAAATTAGTGGCTAATCCTTCGCAATATACGGGTTCTTGTTTAGCGAATATCTGTCGGGCAACAACTATACTGTGTCTCAATGCCTCTACTCTTTGCTATAGCCCGCGTGAGGCAAACATCGTTGCGCATGCATTAGCACGTTATGGACTACATGCTACAGGAGTCAGAATCAGAAGCTTCATTGCCTTGCGATGTGCGAGGCTCTTTGTCCTTGGGTACATCTCTTCCCAATTTCTGACTATGAGTTTTCTGATGGGACGGCGTCCAACTTTGAGGGTTGCCTATGTCATCATTTGGCACAGGTAGCCTTGGTATGTCTCCTTTGCCTTATACACTATGTGCGTGCTCATTATTTTCGTCTATCAATTTCATGTATATCTGGGCAACATCTTCTCTTTTTTTGAGTATTATGAGGCACGGACACAAAACATATTGGTGGCATCTTGGCTTCAGCGCTATGGCACTTTAAACTGGAGGTTCCCGTGGTCGTTTGGCTACAGGCAACTTGGGTATGGCTTTTTTACTCTCGTCATGCTTGCTTTATGGACATTTTGCGCTGTTGTGTTAAGCGGGATATTGTGGCTTTTGCTCGAAGTATTGGCTGGGACCTGCAGTGGAGCAAGGAACCAAGTTTCTTGCAGTGGACTCAAATGGTTGCAGATACTACCATGTCTACCTATATTGCGGGGAATTAGCATGGATCTTTCTGTCTGGCTGCATCTCTTTTTTTGTCTCACTACTTCCATTAAATTTTGTGTCTATTATTTCATTAACCATCTAGTTATATAAATATGTACGCTTTTTCCTTCGTCAAGGTTTTATCCACAAGAGTGGTTTTACTTGACAAGGTTTTAATGCGTCATATCATATATGATTTGAGGTTGCGCATACTTACTTCACTTCATTTGCTTTTCTCTTATGATGACAATTGACTTTGATGTACTCCGCCAGCTGCCTGAGATCGTCCCACCGTTGCATCAACGTTTAACTTGAGTTTTCCTGAAGGTGGCAATTCCCAGCGTACGAGCCTAATTCACTTTGTGCGTAATGTAGGCAAAAAGTGATGGTCGACGAGATGTGGCATTTTCATTGCAAACTTTTTTCCATTCATTGCTGCACACCATGTGTAGACAGTGGTTCGTACCTTGTCAGATAGTCTAGCATAGATAAAGTTTTCTGATCCAAAATGTATTGCTGCATATTCTTTCCATATTATCCATGTCACAATCAATGGCACTACGGCTTGCAGTTGCCCAATCATGGTAGTTTGATTAGCTATACGCCACGAACGGTATAGATGGCCTTTAATTATATCGCTGCGTGGCATAGGACCTGAAAAAATCACATATATCTCCACCCATAATGGATGTATCCGCGGACAGCTGAGAAAAACTTGACCTTGGAAATCAGAGTGCAATCCACAAAATGCACATTGTGAGGGAAGTATTGTGAGCCAAGCTCGTAATTGATCAACCATGGGCAAAGCTCTATTCCATAGCCTCCATAAGAAGAGCTGTAAAGCTGGAGGGGATCGCTTCCACCAAATATATCGAGTCTCAGACCGATGGGTGCATGTTATCCTTCATCAATATATATTTTTTTATATAAAACCATTTTATTTGACGTCATCACTTATGGTGGAGGGAGAACACCAATGTCAACTAGTTTCAGCTATTTGCTTCGCACTTCCTATGTATACTCCGTTGCATGCGGAACTTATGACCCTTACACTAGCTTTGATCTACTATACAAGGGAATATAATAACATCATTATTGAAACCGATTGCAAATCCCTTCTGTCTTTGCTCATGGACTCTCAAAGGATTACGGGAGTATTAGCAGAAGTTATTCATCGCGCAACCATGTTCTTATCTCTTAATCAATCAACCATTCAGCATTGTCCAAGGGAAGCGAACACTGCTGCTCATTTATTAGCGCGATATGGTTATAGAGCACCTGGCTTTCAAAGTTATCAGGCTCTTTAGGAACTTCCTATTGAGGTTCTGGGGGCAATACACTTGGACCTGCAACTGCCCGCTCTATGCCATTGATGATGTCTCACAAGGTATTGGCGATATCTCTTTTTTGTTTCCTGTGTTTCCATTTGACATAGGCAACCTTGGTGCATCTCTCTTTTCATCATTTTTTTCCATCACATTGGCTTACGGGAATTGCATTGCATTCTGGATGTCGCCTTGGTTCTTTTTGAATCAAGGCGACATGGGTATGTGCTTTTAAAGCTTATTACTTTTCTTGCCTTCTTTATAAGATACTGATGTCTACTCTCATGTTTGATACTGAGGTGCGCTGGACTGAATTATACGTTTCGGGTCCAGTCTCTGCTTCATTGAATGTATTACTCTGCATTATATACGCTGGACTGGACTGGAGTATATGTGCCGGGCTAGATTACTTTGCCTTCCTGTGGCATCCTACTGTATTTTGGACGTGATTCTCACTTTTGCTGCATCATCATCTCAAACGAAGCAGCCTTCTACCTTGGCTGCATCACGGTGGCAAATTTCGATTGATTTTCTGGAATTAATTTATCATCAACTCATTGTTGACTAGATCTGCCGTATCTTCCTCGACACACAGAGATTGTATTTCACATATGTTTATAATTTCATCTTTAGCTGTATTATTTCATCGCTCCAAGCATATAAATATGCACGTTTTTTCTTTTGCCAAGGTTTTATCCACACATGGCAAGGTTTTAATGCGACATATCATATATGATTGGAGGTTCAAAATCATTAGCTCACTCCATTATCTATTTTCTTATGCTGAATTATTGTAATATGGTTTTCCTCCGCCATAAGTGAGGATTTTCCAATAATATATCATCTTTTAAAAAATATATATCGATGAAGGACGGGCGGTACTATCCAGTGATTTTATTAATAAAAACCCTCACTTGTGGCAGAAGAATACCGTGTTACGTATAAAGCGGGAGACTCCCCCACTGAATAATAGCTATTGAGTACATACTATGTGCAGAAAAATAAAACCTACATGTAAAATTATATGTGACATGTAATTGAAGAAATATATATCGGCCTACGTAAAGAATCTGATAGATGAATGGGGAAGTCGCCATTTGAACACGAGTACATAATGAAGACCTGGGCCAACATCCATATGCATCCTTGAGCCAACATCCATATGCAAAAGTCCATCTCGCTCGTTTGCCACATTAAAGAATTGGTTAATGGATAGAATGTACAAATAATGAAACCCAAACGAAAAAGTCATGTACATGCTGATGTTGCCTGTATTCATCATGAACACAGGCAACCAATTAAATAGCTAATCAGTAATAGCGGTGAGCAACCCTTGATGCTGTGCAACGTTACCTAGCCTCAAACTAATGGAAAAATACATAATGAACCGTGTCATATGATATAATAAGAAGCATGGCATAGCAGGCAAATTTAAGAAAGAGATGTTGTACCAATGTTACCTGCATCAACCAGTGATACAGGTAACAAAGTGGTGATATAGCCAACCCAATGGGAGACAAACCACCTCATTCGCGCAAGACAGGAACACTGACATCCAACGCCATGGCACCACCACAAAAGCCAATGTAGGAGGGCCACATTTCCCATCGTCATCTGATAATATTCTGTAGCAACTTCAGAGAAGAAAGTATCGTTACCCAGGCAACAATAATAGTTGTCCGAATAAAGCAAGCAAATGAAAAGAAAGAAAACACACTAACGTTGCCTATGCCAATTGACAACATACGCAACTAATTATTGAATGCGCCAACCTATTGGGGGACAATGATCAGAACCACAGATGGGGAACTGACGTATTTAATGATATAGCTCCTCACACTTCACATGGCAAGGCTGTAAATAAGTTATAAATAGCCGTACCTGCAGAATGCAATCCATGTCGGGATAATGTATGCGCTGCTGTATTTGCCTCCCTCGGGCAGTAATGCAACGAAGAGCCATGAATATCCAGAAATTATAGCATGCGGTGCAAATCCACCCCCAGTGAACCTGTGTAGCTACTCGGAGTTGAAAGGTGATGAAGCAACAGGTGACAATCAGTCTCGATAAGTAGTTGATCATGGTCCCTGACATAAAAGATTAAGGCATATTGAAGTGCCATGAGTTCATCCCACAATGGCGACGTAGCCAATGATTTGAAGAAAATAGCAGAGACAAATTCTCCCTGATGGATTCGTAGCACTACGCCTGCAGCAGCATTTGCTCGACCCACTGCTGCATCTGTAGGATCTGCAAGGCACCACTAGAAGGGGGGTTGAATAGGTGGTGTGGAAAGTGTGGTTTTTAAAATTTGTTTAAAACTAAACAACTCAACTTCTGAAAACAGATTCTGTTTCCAGGACCTGTTTTAAAACGTTTTTAAAACCAGGTTATAGGTCTCCAAACATTCTGAAATTTTGAGAGAACTTAGCCTCAGATGTTATGAGGGTCCCCTAAAAATTTCAAATTAAAATTCAACCTTTAACCCCTTCAAAAACCGTTGGTGATCAGATTGCGCGAACCTGCCAGAAACGGTAGACGGTTTTGAAAAATTTATTCGTATTTGTGTGTAAGTCCGAATGCTCTAAAAATTTAACCACTAACTCCTTATATACTATATTTAAATGAGTTGAAACAGTTTTGAAAAATTTGTTTGGGAAGTAGGTCAACTATAATCAAAGTCTCAACGTTTGCAAGTCTGAAAATCAGACTGCACTAGTCTCAGAACGTTTGATGTTTGATCGACTTATACTTATCCAAAAGGGTTGAAAATTGTGCCAAATTAACCCTAGAACGTGTGAGTATATTTATGGAAATTTTTGTGATTTTTGAAAATCGTTTACTATTTTTGCGAATGGGAACAAAAAGCATAAACTGTGCAGTAACATAAAAGTAAATGCTGAAAGTAAATTGCACCAAGATTTTTATACTGGTTCGGTTATAAACAACCTACTCTAGTCTTCAAGGAACACCTTCCTTGGTTCAGACTAATCACACACACAACACACCTTGCCACAGGGTTGATAGACTTACACCTAACTCCAACCCTTTAAAACCTTGTACGGTGAATACAATTTGCACGAACACCACCACCGCGCAAGAATGAAGATTGATCACACCTTGATCAATCTTTTACAAAGATATATAATGAGTGGTTGTCTATATCAAGCCTATTCAAGATTGAAAGATATGAATATAATAGGCTTACAAGAAGAGAGAAAGAAAGAGAATGTAGAAGAAGAAGAGCTAGGCTTTTTGATCACTTTGATTTGCAATGCTTGTGCTTTTTTTTTTGCTCCTCCTCTTTCCTTTTAATGTACATGGCCGTCCACCTATGGGTCCCTCCCCCTCTTGAAAATTATCTTTTAAGTCCTTGGGAGGATGTAAGACATCATTGTGACATGGTCTTGCTTACTTGGCATCTTCTTATTGGATGATCATTTAGGCATCGCTTACTTGGCACCTTCTTATTGGTTCAATGTTGTCATCATTGATGACTTGGAAAAATCTGAGAATTACACTTAAACATGTGCCAAAATCATCACAAAATAATTTCCATAAACCATAAGATATATCACATAAATTGCAAGACAAAAATCCCTTCCTTGCTAAGGCAAACAATCGGCCATTATGTGACATTGCCATGGTGAATTTTCAGCATGTGACACATGGGGATAACGTTTAAAATATTACCATTTTCTTTGATTTTTCTTTATGAAATGAATCACCAATTGATGGTAAATATTCCTATCACATGAGAAATGAACTTGGACACAATTTTGCTCATAAATTCGGCCACCACAAGTTACACACATGCTGAAAAATTTTCAGCATGTGTGATATATAAAATATCACACTTTATTAATTTAAATAATTTTCAAATTGCTTCTATTTCTTCTCCCAATCAATCACATAATTTGAGATGATGAAATATACCATTTAATGTGCCAAAATCGGCCAGCCTTGTTAGCATGCTGAAATTTTTTCAGCATGTGTTATAAGAGAGACAAATTTTGAATTCTTACCATTTGTAGCTTCTCTCTTTAATTCACCAACATTGTATGATTGATCCTTGACCAATCAATATGCCAACAAGGCTCCAAATAAGCTCCATCTCAGCTGTAGGGGCGTTTCAATGAGTATGTGGATATGCTGAAATTTATTTTTGCTAACTTTGTAAAATAGTGCACATTTAATAATACACACATGTTATATTCCAATCAGCCCTTAATATAATTTTATAGAACACTTTAAGATGTATAACATGTGTAAAAAGTTTCTACATACGTGTCACATGATGTACCAAAAACGTTCCATGTGTTGTGTGCATAGAAAACTGAATTTTCGATATTTATCGATTACTCGATTTTTCTCTAATTTAAATTCCAACTTTTGCACATGTTATGTATATTATGTTATACATAATATATATAATATATACTTTAAATCTCAGCACTTGGCTGGTCTAAAGTGGTACCACTAACATGTGACAAAATTAAACTTGGAATCTTCACATTTTGTCCTTAATGTGGAGTAATTTGTGTGTGCCAACATGGAAAGTATTTTTGGCTGAATTTTACATGTAACCCACGAAAATAATAATGATATTTGAGGTATAGGGGCTGGCCATCTATTTATGGCAAGTACGTGACACATTGGCGAAGTTTCGGTATTCGCCCGATACAACAATTTTTGGTTTAGAACCTTTTATCGTGTCGTATTTAATTTGTCAAAACCATATCTTATATCATATGATATAAGACCTGAATATACTCATAAATATGAGTTAAGTATAGTGGTGTGACGTTAACGTACGTACGTAAAATATATAACGTGTCGGTAGTACGTTGGAATACATTTGTATGTGCCTTTTTCAAAATTTGAAAATATATGTAATATATATGTATATGGCGTGTCACATTAAAGAGGGGAGGAGGAGAAAACTTTCCTTCCTTAGCTTTGTTGCCTTTGTGCCTTTTCCAAATGTGGCTTCCTTTAATGAACTACTTAGTTTAATAAACTAAGTACTTCACTTAATGAACTAGTTTAGTTCATTAATGGTGGCACCTGAAAATAGTATAAACACAACAAATGTTTGCCATATGATGTAAGCTTTAACGCTTTATGGCTCGTTAGTCCGGCAACATTATATATAAGCTAAATAAGGCAAGTAATAGCAAAGTATCATGCATACATGTACACGTTTGTATATATATCATGCATTTAAGTCACTCATTTTGAAATCACTCAAACCCCCTTTTCTCTAAAATCTCCCCCTTTTAATGATTTTCAAAATAACTTGTGCACATGATTTAAATCCTATCGCTCCCCCTTCAATTATGCATAAATTCAACATTCGAAATTTAAATTTCGAATCCGCTCCCCCTTGATTTATGCAATCAGTATCTCTCTCCCCCTTAAATCATACTTTCTCTCCCCCTTTATTTTGGAAAGCAAATCAAAAGATGCCTGTAAAGATGAAGAAAACTCATGCATTTCATATATGTGCGTTCGTAAGGGTTATTTATTCAACCCTTTGAAAATGTCCCTTTTGGTACCCACATTTGGGTGACCTTTCTAGGTCTTCCAAGAGGTGAGAAAGATGATGAGAACGCAACATAATAAACTTTTGGTGCAACTGTATCTGACCTTTGGCCAAGAACTCCTTTATTCGCATTATATGTAGGACGTTTTTGATATGTCCTTGTGTGTGTATGCGTAGTGCGTGGATGGAATAAATGTCGTGTATGCATTACTCTTTTCTTTTCATATCTATGTGGTACAAATTTGTATTTCACATGACGTGAAGAGGAAGTGGGGCATGATGAGGAAATAGGCAATTTTTGCGTCATCTTAGACGCCATTTTAGGCTTTGGGGTGTCTACTTTCTTAGACACAACAAACTTAGTTCGTTTGGTGGATACTTCATTAGTATCAACGTATCCCAACCCCGTTTTGTCACTATCATGTTTTTGTGATAAGATAATACGATGCAGCATGTTAGATCCCGTGTCAAATTGTTTTCAATTCAATGTTCTCGGATGACAATGATGAAATTTCAGATTTTAATGAATTTATAATGCATGACGACTCTTCTTTTGAATCGTTTAATTGAGACACAAGATCTTTGTTAGAAGATTCTAACAATTTCTTGTCTTCAATTAATGCTTCTTTTCTTTTGCAAGAGTCTTTGAAAACTTATGCAATTCTAAATATTGACAAAATAGATCATCATAAGAAGGTTCAGAGTCAGAGTCAGAATCAGATGATACCTCATTAGATGCTTTGGATGCAAAGCAAACTTGTGCAGTCTCCTCTTCGGTCTCAGTTTCAGAATCCGATGAATCACTCCAGGTGGAGGCCTTTAGAGCAAGTTTCCTTTGTTTGGGTTATGAGACGAGTCTATTTTTGTTCCGCTCCTTGTCAGGGTATTTAGTAGTTTGCTTTTCTTTATTGGGGCAGTCATATGATAAGTGTCCGAGTTTGCCACATTCATAACATTTAACGTCTTTATCATTTGACTTGTTCTTATTTCTCTTAGTCGTAGTACCCTTATTTTTGTTTCTAAATGACCTTCTCATAAATTTTCTCAATCCTTTAGCCAATAGAATTAGGTCGTCATTATCCGATTCAGAATCACTATCATCTACGTGATCGGAGGGAGGGGAGACATATTCATTTGATTTAAAAGAAATAGCTTTACCTTGTTTAGATGATTTTGATTTCCGTATGGTGAGTTTATTTTCATAAACTTTAAGTGATCCGATTAGTTATTCCATCTTTATTGACTTAGTTTCCTTGCTTTCTTCTATTGCGGTCACTTTAGGATCCCATTCGGATGGAAGACTTCGTAGAACTTTCTGTACCTTTTCCTGCGTGGTAAAAGCTTTACCAAGAGACTCAAGAGAATTGTAGATATTAGTCAAACGAAGATCCATATCAACAATAGACTCATTAGGAAATAATTTAAATGACTCAAGTGTGGACATAAGCTTGTTTATTTTTGACTCTTTTACTTGACTCGTGCCTTCGTGTTTCATTTCTAGTATCTTCCATATTTCTTGTGCACTCGAACAGTTGGACACATAACTAGGCTCACTTTTGCTTAATCCGTTTAGAAGCAATTGCATAGCCCTAGCATTCATACTAAGTTTCTTTTTATCATCACTCGTATATTCTTGTCTAGTTTTAACAACTTCTAATGTGACTCCATCTACGGTGGATACCTTAGATGGGACATAAGGACCATCTTCAATTATTGACCAAAGATCTATATCTATAGCCATAAGAAAAAGCTTCATTCTAAGTTTCCACTGAATAAACGACTCACCGTCAAAAAGTGGAGACCTTTGGCTCGACATACCTTCTTGCTCGGTTTTGAGATTTGTAGTTGCCATCTCACTGAATCGTTGGATTCCTTGAAGTGAGTGTTCCTGCGCTCTGATACCACTTGTAGGATCTGCAAGACACCACTAGAAGGGGGGGTGTTGAATAGGTGGTGTGGAAAGTGTGGTTTTTAAAATTTGTTTAAAACTAAACAACTCAACTTCTGAAAACAGATTCTGTTTCCAGGACCTGTTTTAAAACGTTTTTAAAACCAGGTTATAGGTCTCCAAACATTCTGAAATTTTGAGAGAACTTAGCCTCAGATGTTATGAGGGTCCCCTAAAAATTTCAAATTAAAATTCCACCTTTAACCCCTTCAAAAACCGTTGGTGATCAGATTGCGCGAACCTGCCAGAAACGGTAGACAGTTTTGAAAAATTTATTCGTATTTGTGTGTAAGTCCAAATGCTCTAAAACTTTAACCACTAACTCCTTATATACTATATTTAAATGGGTTGAAACAGTTTTGAAAAATTCGTTTGGGAAGTAGGTCAACTATTATCAAAGTCTCAACTTTTGCAAGTCTGAAAATCAGACCGCACTAGTCTCAGAACGTTTGATGTTTGATCGACTTATACTTATCCAAAAGGGTTGAAAATTGTGCCAAATTAACCCTAGAACGTGTGAGTATATTTATGGAAATTTTTGTGATTTTTGAAAATCGTTTACTATTTTTGCGAATGGGAACAAAAAGCATAAATTGTGCAGTAACATAAAAGTAAATGCTGAAAGTAAATTGCACCAAGATTTTTATACTGGTTCGGTTATAAACAACCTACTCCTGTCTTCAAGGAACACCTTCCTTGGTTCACACTAATCACACACACAACACACCTTACCACAGGGTTGATAGAGTTACACCTAACTCCAACCCTTTACAAACCTTGTACGGTGAATACAATTTGCACGAACACCACCACCTCGCAAGAATGAAGATTGATCACACCTTGATCAATCTTTTACAAAGATATATAATGAGTGGTGGTCTATATCAAGCCTATTAAAGATTGAAAGATATGAATACAATAGGCTTACAAAAAGCGAGAAAGAAAGAGAATGTAGAAGAAGAATAGCTAGGCTTTTTTATCACTTAGATTTGCAATGCTTATGCTTTTTTTTGCTCCTCCTCTTTCCTTTTAATGTACATGGCCGTCCACCTATAGGTCCCTCCCCCTCTTGAAAATTATATTTTAAGTCCTTGGGAGGATGTAAGACATCATTGTGACATGGTCTTGCTTACTTGGTATCTTCTTATTGGATGATCATTTAGGCTTCGCTTACTTGGCACCTTCTTATTGGTTCAATGTTGTCATGATTGATGACTTGGAAAAATCTGATAATTACACTTAAACATGTGCCAAAATCATCACAAAATAATTTCCATAAACCATAAGATATATCACATAAATTGCAAGACAAAAATCCCTTCCTTGCTAAGGCAAAAAATTGGCCATTATGTGACATTGCCATGCTGAATTTTCAGCATGTGACACATGGGGATAAAGTTCAAAATATTACCATTTTTCTTTGATTTTTCTTTATGAAATGAATCACCAATTGATGGTAAATATTCCTATCATGAGAAATAAACTTGGACACAATTTTGCTCATAAATTCGGCCACCACAAGTTACACACATGCTGAAAAATTTTCAGCATGTGTGATATATAAAATATCACACTTTATTAATTTAAATAATTTTCAAATTACTTCCATTTCTTCTCCTAATCAATCACATAATTTGAGATGATGAAATATACCATTTAATGTGCCAAAATCAGCCAGCCTTGTTAGCACGCTGAAATTTTTTCAGCATGTGTTATAAGAGAGACAAATTTTGAATTCTTACCATTTATAGCTTCTCTCTTTAATTCACCAACATTGTATGATTGATCCTTGACCAATCAATATGTCAAGAAGGCTCCAAATAATCTCCATCTCAGCTGTAGGGGCGTTTCAATGAGTATGTGGATGTGTTGAAATTTATTTTTGCTAACTTTGTAAAATAGTGCACATTTAATAATACACACATGTTATATTCCAATCAGACCTTAATTTAATTTTCTAGAACACTTTAAGATGTATAACATATGTAAAAAGTGTCTAGATACGTGTCACATGATGTACCAAAAACGTTCCATGTGTTGTGTGCATAGAAAACCGAATTTTCGATATTTATCGATTACCTGATTTTTCTCTAATTTAAATTCCAACATTTGCACATGTTATACATATTATGTTATACATAATATATATAATATATACTTTAAATCTCAGCACTTGGCTGTTCTAAAGTGGTACCATTAACATGTGACAAAATTAAACTTGGAATCTTCACATTTTGGCCTTAATGTGGAGTAATTTGTGTGTGCCAACATGGAAAGTATTTTTGGCTGAATATTACATTTAACCCACGAAACTAATAATTATTTTTGAGGTATAGGGGCTGACCATCTATTTATGGTAAGTACGTGACACGTTGGCGAAGTTTCGGTATTCGCCCGATACGACAATTTTTGGTTTAGAACCTTTTATCGTGTCGTATTTAATTTGTCAACACCATATCTTATTTCATATGATATAAGACCTGAATATTCTCATAAATATGAGTTAAGTATAGTGGTGTGACGTTAACATATGTACGTAAAATATATAACGTGTCGGTAGTACGTTAGAATACATGTGTATGTGCCTTTTTCAAAAAATCTGAAAATATATGTAATATATATGTATATGGCGTGTCACATTAAAGAGGGGAGGAGGAGAAAACTTTCCTTCCTTAGCTTTGTTGCCTTTGTGCCTTTTCCAAATGTGGCTTCCTTTAATGAACTACTTAGTTTAATAAACTAAGTACTTCACTTAATGAACTAGTTTAGTTCATTAATGGTGGCACCTGAAAATAGTATAAACACAACAAATGTTTGCCATATGATGTAAGCTTTAACGCTTCATGGCTCGTTAGTCCGGCAACATTATATATAAGCTAAATAAGGCAAGTAATAGCAAAGTATCATGCATACATGTACACATTTGTATATATATCATGCATTTAAGTCACTCATTTTGAAATCACTCAAACCCCTTTTTCTCTACAGCATCTACATTTAATTTTAACTTGCCTGTTGGTGGCAAATCCCAACGAATAACCCGAGGCCGTAGCAATCTTAAGGGAGGAGAGAAATTCCGTTCAACCAAATAAGGAATAGGTTAAGAGTATTTGCAGCCCTGCATTGCCAAATACCATGTATATATGTGATCTTGGGAATGCTCAAACAATCTCCCATACGAAAAGCAGCTATCCCCAAATCGAATACTCTTATATTATTTCCAAATGACCCATGTTATTAATGAAGGAACTACAGCTCTTAATTGACCGAGCATAGTAGTCTTTGAAGAAATTCACCACCATCGAAATAAATGAGCTTCGATAGTCAGGCTACGAGGCATTGGCCTAGAGAACATGATAGATATCTCATGCCACAAAGGATATATTGCTGGACAAAGCATGAAAAGATGATCCAATGTATCAGAATGTACCCTGCAAAAAAAAACATTACGGTGGAAAAATGGTTTGCTAATTGCATAGGTTGTCAACCAAGGGGAACGAACGCATCCAGAGCTTCCATATGAAGGTGCTACAGTTCGTAGGATTGCTTGTTGACCAAATGTATCTTGCGCAATCCAATGATGTCGAATCAGAAACAAGAATACAATAAATTGATTTTAATGAGAATTGTCCCGAGCAATCGGTAGACCAATGTATGCCATCTGATGTAAACTGTACCCGAGGAGACATATAATCATGTATTCGACAAATACGTTTCCAAATAGCCGAATCGTAAATGTGTGCATAAACCACGCTTCGTCAACCATACTTTGCCTGAGTATAGACAACCCACAATGACTGGGATTGAGGATATTTCCTCCACAAAAGGCAATCATATGCCTGCTGAACCAGATAAAGATTCCGAATGCTCAATCCACCCTTTTCCGTGGGCCGACAGATATTTTCTCAGGATTGCCAGTGATGGAGGCCATTCCATAAAAAATGTGACATTTTTCGATGCAAGGTATCCATAACACTCTTTGGTAGTCGCAAACTTGCTATAATATGAAGCGGCATTGAACATAGGACATGGCGAATCAAAACCAAATGACCAGCCATTGAGAGAAGCTTAGAGGACCAAGAATTCAGAACATCATCAAAATGAGCAATTAAGGAACCAGAATAAATTGATACCCTTATAAAGAAAAGAGCCAATATATGTAATGGGTAAGGCAGTCAATCACATACTAAACTCTTGGGCAACTCGTGCTCCTGAAACACCTACACCTGCCACTACCTGGATTTTATGGAGATTCATAAGTTTTCCAGATGCTTGTTCATAAGAACCTAAAAAATTCCGAAAACATCGCAAATTACAAACAGAACCATTAAGAAAAATGAAAAGATCATCGGCAAATCCCAGATGCGAGACCCTCGGGACGCGGCCTGTCTGAAAGCCGCATATGTCTCCAGTCTACATAAGTGTGCTGAGGCCTCGTGAAAATCCTTCGGAAGCGAGAATGAATAGGAGAGGCGATAACGGGTCACCTTACTTGACTCCACGAGACACCAAAAAGTAACCCTGTGGTTTTCCATTAATTAAAACCGAACATCGCGTAGCAGACAAATTATTTAAAAGAATACGCACCAGGCGTCGATGAAAGCCCATTTCCACCAAAAGATGCTGAAGACAAGACCAACACACCCTATCAAATGCCTTGGTCATGTCTAATTTGATAATATCATGTCCACCTCGGACCGGACGATCTAAAACATGTACCATTTCCTGAGGCAGAAGAATTTGCTTAGTTATCCCGTTCCTTCATAAATTCTGCCTGCTCTGGAGCTATCAACTAAGGTAATAATGACGACAATCGTGTGGCAAGTAATTATGTAATAATCTTGGCTAAAAAGTTAGTTAGGCAAATAGGCCGGAAGTCAGAGAAAGTTTGCGGGTTCATAACCTTAGGAATAAGAGTAATAAGCGCTGGAGCCACTTCGCCTGGGGGACAAATACCCAAGAAAAATTCTTGATCGGCCTTATGAACATCCATATGAATCACCTGCCGGAAGTGCCGATAAAAGGATCTAGGAAAGCCATCCGAACCAATCGCACTCGTCGGACTAAGATCCCATACTATCTGCTTGACCTCCTGCAAGTCCAGCAAAGATAATAGATGGCGGTTATCCTCTTCTGACTATAGCGTTGGAATATATTGTAGAATGGACTCATGACTAGAAGTGGAGACACTCGTAAATAAAGTCTGATAATAACGGATCGACTCTAATTCAATGTCCTGAGGGTTATCGCACTCTACGCCATCCTCACGTGTTATCCAACGTATAGTTTGTTTTTAGTGCATGTCCTTAACTGTTTGGTGTAAAAAAACGAGTGTTGGCATCTCCTTCGCGCAACCATTTGACATTTGCCTTTTGTTTCCAAAACAATAAAGCTTGAGACTGTGACAGCCGCAATGGAGCCATACTCCGGTGATATTCCATCCGTGTGTGATCCGAGGGATTCTAGCCGAAACTTCCTCACAACGTGTTACCTCAGCCTCTGCATCAACGACTACATCAAATATATTACCAAAGGCCTCTTTATTCCATAGGCGTAAATGGTGCTTAAGCTATTTCAATTTAGAATAAAATCCCCACATTTTGCCCACTATCTGAAATGATTGCCAATGATGACTGAAAAAGCTGTGAAAATCAGGATGGGTGGTCCAAACATCAAAATATCTTAAAGATGCAGCCATGGTAGAAGTGTTTGCGATACAATCTATATAGATAGGAGCATGATCTGAAGTTGTGCGATTTAGATGCTGACACTACACTCCCAAAAACAATTCTATGAAATCCGTTGAACAAAGAAAATGATCCAAACATCGCCAAAGTCTGCATAATCCCCAGCTACTACACCAAGTATAAGGAGATCCTTGAAATGTAATCAACTGAAGGGAGCAGTCTGAAATAAAGTCATTGAAATCCTGTAAGGAGCGAAGTGGTGGAGAGGATTGCCTTTATGTTCATCCAACGTCAAGAAAGTATTGAAATCCCCTCCAACAAGCCATGGAATGTCTAGTGATCCCTGAAAGGAAAGAAGGTCCGCCCATAGAGGACGACGAGCTGCAATAGAATGAAGACCATATACAAATGTACACCAAAAGGAATCCCCTGTGGGCAACCAGCAAAAGCAAATGGAATGATTCTGGATACCGGGGCGTTCTCCTTCCAACCGAAAGAATGAACCTCTCCAAAATATCCAGATGTGATCATTATTAACTGACACAGCTTGTGAGAAACCAAGTTTTAGACGATAAGAAACCAATGATGTGGCCCTAGCCTTAGGTTCAATAACAACAAGAATATGCAAATGGTACCTGCGAACCAAAAATAATAGTCGATCAACAGAAGTCCGAGTGCCTCTTACTTTCCAAAACATTACATTCATTGTGTCGATAATATATCAAAAGAATTTTGAGAGTGCTGCCCGAGATTGTTTAAATGGCGGAGAAGTGGGCTCCATGTGTCTATGCTGATGCCTCAGTAATTTCGGTGTGACTTGAAACTACCCTGTCGTCACCTAGGGTTGTGGGTGTTGTCGGATGAGACTGCAACTCACCCATTTGATCCATTTTTGACTCCTCTAGGACTACCGAGTGGACCATAGCAGAAATATAAGAGACATAAGCATCTTCAAAAGATTATGCAGATAACTGAGCCTCAGCAAGATGAATGTCGGCCTCACTATCTGAAATATAATATATATTAGGATTAGCTGGAAAATACTAAGAACACTATCATCTATTCCCTGCAACCTGGAAATATCTTGAGCATTCGAGACAGTTACAATACAAGTCATATTCGGAGATACAATTACTGAAGGTTGCACCTTGGACACCGGAGGGAGTGGATGATCCGATGATTCCAAATTTACGAGAGGATTCTTCTTAGGTGTCCAACACTGCAATGGTTCCTTTGACAATTGAGGCCGCTTGCCCTTGGCAGCTTCCCCAAGCGTCAATCCTGTGGTTCCAACTTCCGACAATTTGAAGTCTTATGTCCTAAACGAAAGCAAGAAGTGCAATACCACGGAAGATCTTCATAAACTACAGGCTGAGAGATGGTGTGATTAGACACCTGAATATATACTTGCGTGGGCAAATCCTGTGAAATATCAACCTCCACATAGAGATGCATCACCGGTGGCCTGAGAACCTCCACAATAGCCGCATCTAATTTCATCAGCGTTCCAAGCATTCGGCCTATCTGAAACAAGGCATCCCGCTGATGAAAATGAACAGGCGATCCCGACAACGAAACCCATACAGGAACAATTGAAACATCCACTTTCGGATCATATCCAAGTGTCTATTTTTTCACCCTCATATATTTCCCTGCAATTGTCCAGCTTTTTCGTACAAAGAAACGAAGTTAATCTGATTCTTGTGCAAAATGTAACAGTACATGCATAGAATCAAGGAGTCTAACACAGACTAATCCAGTGAAGCCAATTTGATCAACACTCGATCGAATAGAGGCCATTGAGGGTCTTCAATACCAAAACGATCCCACCAATGTAAATCAATATGAAGCCGCCATGGAGATGATCTCATCATTAGTAAATTCAATCATAGGGCTTTCTTTATGTTGTTGAATTTGTTTTGGGGCAATTGTGGGTTTGAATTATAAAAACAAAGAGGCAAAATATTTCCTCACTACCGGTTTTGTCATTGGCGGATGCGACGACCAGTTTGCCACAATGGGTTCCATCCGTGGTGATCGCCGGCTATTGTATAAGGTAGAAGAAGGTCGGAGAGGAGAATCAGAGAAGCAGCGGCGGCCTTAGGCCGTTGATCGCCTGCAATTTCCAGAATGGTGAGACGCCATTTTTATACACACACACACTATGTATGCAGCTGTGTGTGTGTGAGTGTATATGTGGTGTGGAGAATCACTTTCCATTTCAAATTTGTTGCCAAATAGGTATCTTCAAATATCTCTTTAAGTACTTCATTTAATTGACTAATTTAGTTCATCTCCTTAACCACTTTATTAAATGAACTAGTTTAGTTTATTTAACATGGCACCTAAAAATAGTATAAGCACAACAAATTTTTGTCATATGATTTAAGCCTTAACGCTTCATGGCACGTTAGTTCAACAATACTATATATGAAACATATAAAGCATATTTATCACGTACGCATGTCATGTAACACTTAAATCATGCATTTTGAAAACACGTAACATTTAAATCATGCATTTTCAAATCATTCAAATCCTGGTTTCTCAAAAAAATCTCCCCCGTTTGATGATTTGTAAAATATAAGGCCTATTTATGATTTAAATGTGTCATAATCGCTCCCCTATAATGATTCATTCATAAATTTTTAAATTTAAAATTTGAATTTTTTTTTGTGCTCCCCCTTAAATAAATATCTCTCCCCCTTAAAACATGCTTTCCTTCCTCTTTATTTTGTAAATCATATCAAAAGATTTAGTAGCAATGGAAAGAGAGCAATTTATAACATATCAACAAAAATCATGCCTAATTTAGAACGGAGATTTCCATACGTGGCTTGATTAAGTGCTTTTGTGAATACGTCGGCTATTTTTGCTTCAGTACGAACATGTTCTATAATGATATCACAACTAGTTACATGATCACGAAGAAAATGATATCTTACGTCTTTGCCTTTGAATGTAAAACAGGGCTCTTAGATAAGTTAATAGCACTCATGCTGTCACAGTATATGGGAATTCGATTTACAACTTTACCAAAATCTAAGATTTGTTGTTTTAACGATAGTAATTGTGTGCAGCAAAGACTAAGGACCATATATTCCGCTTCAGTGGTGGATAGTGCTACACTAGCTTGCTTTTTTGAAAGCCATGATATTAATGAAGTACCAATATATTGACATGTACCACTTGTGCTTTTTCAATCTATTTTACATCCTTCATAATCCGCATCAATATAAACATGCAAGTTAAATTCACCATTTTTATCATACCAAAGTCCTAACGTGGGAGTATGCTTAATGTACCGAAATATTCTTTTTACAGCATTAAAGTGTGAGACTTTAGGGTTACCTTGAAAACGAGCATACATACAAACACTATACATGATATCACGTCTACTTGCAGTAAGATAAATCAAAGAATAAATCATGGATCTATACAATCCATTATCAAAATCTTTTCCATTTTCATCTTTATCAAGTTTAGAGGCTACACTCGTAGGGGTGGTACATGGTTTCATGTTTTCAAAATTATATTTCTTAATCATGTTCTTTACATATTTTACTTGACTTATGTGTATTCCTTTACTAGTTTGCTTAATTTGCAAGCCAAGAAAATAATTTAGTTCACCTACCATAGGTATCTCAAACTCGAATTTCATGTAAGTTTCATATTCCTCTACTAATTTTTGACATGTAGATCCAAAAACAATATAATCAACATAATTTGAATAATAAGCAAATCCAATTTTTCTGGTTTCAAGAATAAGGTACTATTGATGGTTCCTCTTTTATATCTATTTCCTAAAAGAAAAGTAGCAAAGCCATCGTACCAAGCTCTAGGTGCTTATTTTAACCCATATAATTCTTTCTTAACTTATAAACATGATTAGGATATTTTATATCCTCAAATCTGGGTGGTTGTTTTGCGTATAAAACCATCTAAAAATGCACTCTTTACATCCAATTGATAAAGTTTAAAATTATTAATGCAAGAAATAGCAAGTAATAATTGTACAACTTCTAAATGTGCCATGGGTGTGAATCATCATCATTGTCATAATCTATTCCTTTTTTTGATTATATCCTTGCGCTGCAATGCTAGCTTTATTTCTAACGACTTTACCATCATCATTCATTTTACTTCTAAACACCCATTTTGTGCCTATTATCATTTTGTCTTGTAGTAAGGGTACTAAATTCCATACATCGTTTCTTGTAAATTGATTTAATTCATCATGCATAGCATCAATCCACGAATAATCATTCAAAGCATCAAGAACATTCTTTGGTTCTATTTCAGAAATCATAGCATGGAATTGATTTATTTCATCTTGATCTATTCCTTTACGTGGTCGTACATCTTGAGATATATCACCTATTATGAGGACGTGTGGGTGATCTCTATGCCCTCTTGGTTGATTATTTTCTAAGTTCTCTTGCAGTTCTAAGTGATCATGCATTTCTAGGGTGTCGTGCTCATCATGTATGCTATTTTCTTCTATATCATCCATCACAGGTTTCAATTCAAAATCATTATCATATTCTTTATTTATTTCAAGTTCAACAAATTCATTAAATTTCACATGAATAGATTCTAAAATTTGTCTAGTGGCAGGATCATAGCATCTATACGTTTTAGAATTCACAGAATATCCAACAAAGGTGCATTCAATGGATTTAGACTCAAATTCATCTAGATTATCTTTTGTGTTTAATACAAAACATTTACATCCAAAAACACGAAAATATTCAATCTTTGGCATGCTATCATTTAAAATCTCATACAGCATTTTGTTAATTTTCATTCTAATTGATAAACAGTTAATTATATAACATGCACAATTTACGGCTTCTGCCCACAAAAATCTAGGCAATTCATTTTCACAAAGCATGGTTCTTGCTATTCTTGTAACGCCATATTCTTTCTTTCTACTACACTATTTAATTGTGACATTCTAGGTGGTGAAAATTCGTGTTTAATACCTTTTTCTTTACAAAACACAATCATATCTTTATTTTTTAATTCTCCACCTGTATCGCTCCTAATCTTTTTCACATTTACACCATATTCATTTTCAAGTTATTTTATTAATTCAGCAATCTCAACGACACTATCCCTCTTTATTTGCAAGAAATAAAGTGTTGTACCCAACGAAAAGTCATATTGTACTTGAAAACTTGTATGAGTGAATTAATAAAAGTTGCATCCTTCAAGTACATTTTACTAAGTTTTATTATGACTTCCTTTATTATATTTTGATAAAACAAAATATTATGATCATTCAAGCATGAGTTATGGATCATGTCAAATTAACCTAAGGGTCTAGGAAATTTCGGCCACAAGGCATAAAAGGGCCTTAGAAGGTTTTCTTTCAAGTTAAAAGAAGGCTAATCTTAAGAGCCTTCCTAAAATAAGCCCAAATAGCAATTAAACAATTTTAAGTGGTGGGGCAATTTTTCCCTAAACTTTCGGCCCTATGAGTCCAAGAAGACTCATCATTTTTCCTAATTTCATTTTAATCAAGAAAAAGGGGAAAAATAAATAGTAAAAAGGACAACTACCCACATAGATTTTCATTAAACTCACTTGAAAAGAAATGGTAGTGGCCACCTAATACCCAAACCGCCGGATCCCCTCCATGGATTAACCAAGAAGCAATTTAAATCTTACTATGGTTACTTTATGTTAACCACAAGGCTAAAGTAACCCAAGTTAGCCTTAAAGTAACTCTAGTTGAATAAAGTAACCCAAGTTAGCATTAAAGTAACCTTAGTTAGCTAAAAGTAACATAGGTTAGTTAACTCTAATTAACATAACCATGCCATGGTAACCCCTTCTTCCCTCTTGCTTTCAAAGGGCTAAACCATTTAGCCTAGTGAACAAATTTCTCTCCAAGTACACTCCAGAACACTCTCCATCAAGAATTCACAAGGAGCAAGAGACTTCCCTCTTTTTCCCTCAAGGCACACGACCAATTGAGCCAAGAAGGTGTAAGATTCATCCAAGTTCAAACTTGCTCTAGGTAAGTACACTCTAAATCCCTTAAGAGAATTTTATAGCTTACCTAGAGTGAAGCTCACATGTCTACCTTTTTCTTGCTCAACAACCGTGACCCCCATGGTCACTAGGTACAAGTTTTCAAGCTCTTAAGTGGTACTAGTTTCTTAAGAGGTTTGAACATCCTTCAAACTTCATCTTGGTAAGCCAATCTAGCCTCTATTTAGTTTTATCTTTCACTTAAGATAATGACTAACATTGGTTCTTTTTCCTCCTCAAAACAGTGGGGTTCATATGTTGAAGAGTAGGGAGACTCCACTTCATTTTTCCAAGCCGAGGAAAGGTTAAGCTTGAAGAGGCAAGTACACTATACATATTCATGACTTGTGTGTGAAAGTATATGCTTGAATGTCTAGATGTTACATAAGTTTTAATCTTAGATAAGTTGAAGCATGAAACTTTCGGTTTCTTTAAGTAAAGTGGCTTGCATGTATGAGATTCCTTCAAAGGTGGATTCATTGTCCTCTTTGAGTATGAATATGATGCTTGTCTAAGATGAAAATGGCAAAGTTCTCTTCTTTGACATGTAAGGGGGACGGTTGGATGAAAGTTTGGGATAAATATTGTTCTTGTTAAAGATCGTGACTTGTGGGGAAAGGAGACATATAAGTTGTATGTTTTATGACTTTGATTATATATGTTCATGATGAAAATAATTTAAGCCCTTGCATTTGTGTGCAACGGGCTGTTTTGAGGGGTTATGAGACATACAAACTAGATGTGCCATGACTAGACCTTACTATGTACAAAATGTGCAAATTCAAGTTGTGCTATATGTAACTCTCAAAATCGTTGTTGAAGTGATTTGTAGGGGAACTTTTGGAATGTATTAGAACCTGCGAAGTATATGCTAAAAAGTGTAATTGATGATTAGTGAACCATTATGAAGAATAACTCAAGTTGGGACACTTTTAGTAAGGAAAAGTGACAAAAACTGAAATTACTGGAACAGGGCAGAATAATGTGACGTTTTGTGAGACCTGAAAATGGACCTTAGAAGTATGCAATTAAGCTAATTTTTGGTATGACACTAGCCCTATGTGTATAGTAAATATTAGAGTTGGAATTTTGGTAAAAGAAGTCATGGTTTTCCCTTAATGGAATTTTTAGTAAAACTGGTCAAGCTGGAATTACTGGACTGGATAGAATCTAAGTGACATATTAATTGACCAGAAAATGGACCTTAGAAATATGCAAATGGGCCGATTTTTGGTAGATTTCTAGTCCTATGTGTTTACTAAGTTTGGGAGTTGGAATTTTTGAAAAAGGACTTACGGTTTAGTCACAATTAAATTCGTAGTAAAACTGGTCACCCCAGAATCAGCATGTACCTGTTTTTGGAAAAGTGAGTAAATGACCCCTTTAAAGTTATTATAATGCTTTGAAATTTTTACAGAAATTACTTAGGACATAGGTGAGCATGTCCATATAAATCACTTAGCTTAGAATTATTATTTTAAGGGGTAACTTCCGAAGTTAAGTTGGTAGTACTAATCTAGAAAAATTGGGCAGAATTACAGATTTGGGTGTGTGGCTTTATTCTTGTGGGCTTAGACTTATTTGTATGGTTTGGGCTTATGAGCAATAATTTTTGGTATGTCTGCAGTATTTTCCAGGTGTTGGCCCATATTAAGTGAGACTTAATGGGCTTAAAAGAAAGGTGAAAGAAGGATACTGCACTGCTGAATTCAGCAGTACCCTGTTTGGTAAATTAATAGTTTAAGGGTCTTACATGTCTTGTAACGTTACGAAAATTTTATGGAAAGTAGAAAAGACACCCTTATGCATATGTATGTTAAGAAATCATGATAATGGGCCTAAAACATGAGGTTTTGAGGCCGTGCAAATGGAACGACAATTCTGGAAATTTTTCCAGCCTAAAGAATAAGATCGTACTTGTATGTATATAACGTATCATGTCACGAATTGCATGGTACATGTCAAACATTGCATCATCGTCACTCACATGATTTATGAAACTGATTTTATGACAAAGAATGATGAAAAAGCGTTTTTAAAAGAAAAGATTCCGTTTTAAAAAGAACGCTTTCCATCGGTATTGTATATTTCTGGCCAGCGGGATCCGCTCTAGATCCGGGGTTAATTAATCTGATGATTATGACTGTTCAGGCCCGGAGAGAATAGACCTGGCTATGATTATGACCGTTCAGGCCTGGAGAGAATAGACCTGATTATGATGATTATGACCGTACAGGCCTGAAGAGAATAGACCTGATGACTATGATTGATGATGTGACTGTTTTCGGATCCGGAAATAATAGATTCGAAGGGAAGAATATGACCGCCTCATATCCGGATAGAATAGATCTGAACACTCTCTTGTTTTTATTGACGATGATGTTTTGAAAGAAGAATGAAAAGAAGAATTTTTCCTCATGCTCATCACGATGCATCACATGTGCATACTCATGCATGTTGCATTTAATGAATAGTCGAATAATTGTTATACTGCTACTTAGGCTAAGATGTTATGATTTGATATCTCCTAAGTTATGATTTTTATGAGTTATGAGCTTGTTGCTTTCGGATATTGGATGGAAAGTCAGGTATGTTACTAAACCAAAACTTTTGGGGCTTGGTTCTTGTATGTACTTTCCATTTAATTCATGTTTGTTTATGGTTTACTTGCTGGTGACGTTGTCACTCACCCTTTATTTTTCCTCCCAGAACCCGCAGGAAATAGGGTCGAATGGATTGAAGACGAGCCTAGGGTCCCTCATTCGTAAAAGAGCAAGAGGAGGATGACATCAGGATGGTTGCCATGATGGATGTGATTTATGAACTTTTATGGATTTATGTTGGAAACATTGATGTTTAGATTTCCGCATTTTGCGAATGGGATTGTAAGACGTATGATGGTTGCTTAGACGCTTTTATTTTTAAAAGTTTTTATTCTGCCTCAGTTTTGCTTACTTGTTGACGTGTAAGCATGAAAGTCCACATATTTTATTCCAGACTATGATATGTTATGGATTAACGTCTGGTACTCTCCGTAGTGAAGTACGGCGGGCGCACCATATCCGGCTAGGCCGGGATGCGGGGCGCTACAGGTGGTATCAGAGCCCAGACTCTAGATCCGGATAGAATATAGAATTAAGTTATGATATTAGATATCTAAGATTGATCTTAGATGTAAGTTATGATCTTAGAAGAGAGTTGACCTTAGACTAAGATGACATAGACTGGAAATTAGAGTCATAGCCAATAACGAAATCTTAGTCTATGAAATTTTATATTTTCTTGAGTTGTCCATTTAAACTTCTATTGGACTATGAATTAAATTCTGTCACTTATTATGACACTCCAACCTGGAATAAAACCCTGACACTTCATAGTGCAGATGGCACGACCACGAGGCAGACCTGCCAGAGCCAGACCGGAGGTGCAGGAGCCTATTCCTCCTCCACCTGCTCAGGTTCCTCCACCACCACCACCACAAGACCAAAATCCGCCCCTGGCTCAGAATATTCCCCAACCCCAAGGGCCTCTGCCACAAATGATTCCTATAGTGACACGCCCTATAGAGTTCAAGCTGCTGGGGATCAGGTGCTTCTGTCTCATCATATTTTCAGAAATTGCAAACTTGAGTTTGATGATTACCGGTTTGATGCCGACTTAATTCCAATACCCATGATGGATTTTGATGTGATACTTGGGATGGATTGGCTCTCCAAGAATTTCGCCCACATCGATTGCCGTAAAAAGCGGGTTACTATTAAGGACCCCACTCGTAAGGAAGTAAACTTTCAGGGAGGTTCAAAATTAAGGAAGTGTCCCTAGAATGTTTATGTAAATGCAATCCGCACTAGTAAGGCGTTAAAGAAAGGACACGAAGGGTTTCTCGTTTATTCCATGAATGTTGATCAAGCACCCTCCGATCTTTCTCAAGTCTCATTAGCCCGAGAATATCCAGATGTTTTTCCAGAGGAATTACCGGGTCTTCCTCCGGATCGAGAAATATCCTTCGAAATTAATCTAATTCCGGGACCTGAGCTAATATCGAAGGCTCCTTATCGAATGGCACCTGCAGAACTAAAAGAGTTGAAGGAACAGTTACTGGAATTGCTAGAAAAGAAACTTATTCGCCCAAGTGTTTCGCATTGGGGTGCCCCCGTACTGTTTGTAAAGAAAAAGGATGGGAGTATGCGCTTATGCGTTGACTATAGAGAACTCAACAAGATCACAATAAAGAACAAATACCCATTGCCTAGGATTGACGACCTATTCGGTCAGCTTTGGGGGCACGGATTTTCAGTAAGATTGATCTTCACTCAGGATACTTCCAATTGAAGATTAAAGCTGAGGATCTCCCGAAAACTGCATTTAGGACACGTTATGGACATTACGAATTTCTTGTAGTGCCATTCGGATTGACCAACGCCCCCACGGCGTTTATGGATCTGATGAATCGAGTATTTCAAGAACAACTGGACAAATTTGTTGTAGTTTTTGTCGATGATATCTTGATCTACTCACCGGATGAAGAGTCCCACGTGACCCATTTAAGGACCGTCCTCGACATCCTACAAGGAAAACAACTGTATGCAAAATTTAGTAAATGCGAATTCTGGCTACGCAGTGTAACATTTCTAGGACACGTGATATCTGAAGATGGTATATCTGTAGATCCCAAGAAAATCGAGGCAATCACAGAGTGGCCAAAGCCGACCAACGTTACAAAAGTACAAAGTTTTCTCGGTCTCGCCGGCTACTGTCGTAAGTTTGTTGAGGGGTTTTCTCGAATTGCCATGCCTCTCACCCGTTTGACACAGAAAAAGACCAAGTTCGAATGGATCTCAGATTGTGAAAAGAGTTTTACTGAATTAATGGAGAAGCTAACTTCTGCCCCAGTTTTGGCACAACCTATTCTGGGTGAAAATTTTGTGATGTATAGTGATGCCTCTAAGAATGGACTTGGATGTGTACTAATGCAGAAAGATCGAGTGATTGCGTATGCATCTAGACAGCTAAAACCATTTGAACAAAATTACCCGGTACATGATCTTTAATTAGCAGCCGTAGTCTTTGCCCTAAAATATGGAGACATTATTTGTACGGTGAGAGGTGCGAAATCTTCACAGATCAAAAGAGTCTTAAGTACCTCTTCACCCAAAAAGAATTAAATATGCGTCAACGCAGATGGCTACAGTTGATGAAGGACTACAACCTTTCTATTCAGTATCATCCAGGAAAAGCCAATAAAGTTGCCGACGCTCTGAGTAGAAAGACAAGCCATCCGCGTCAACCACCTCTACAGTGTGATATAGAAGAATTTGGTCTTGAGGAGGTTGATTCCATTGAGGGCATGCTCGCAAAGTTGGTATTGATTCCTTCGCTAATTGACAAGATTAAGGAGGGTCAACAAAAGGATGAGACGTAGAAGAAAATAAAGGACAGGTTGAGGATGAAACAATTTGAGGATTTTAAGATCAGAGATGATGATAGCTTCTGGTTTCGAGGAAGATTGTGCGTGCCCAATGACGATGATATAAGGAACGAAATTCTTCGTGAAGCTCATAATACACGTCTGTCTATCCATCCTGGAGCCAACAAAATGTACCAAGACAAAACAAAAATTCTGGTTGCAAGGCATGAAAAGACAAATTGGGGAGTTCGTAGAGAAATGCCTTGTTTGCCAGAAGGTGAAAGCGGAACATCAGAGACCCGCCGGATTACTACAACCTCTTGAAGTCCCCGAGTGGAAGTGGGATCATATTACTATGGATTTCATGACCGACTTAACAAGGACAAAGAATGGACATGATGCTATTTGGGTGGTTGTTGATCGTGTAACAAAATCCGCTCACTTCATGGCTATGACGATCAAGGCTCCTATGGAGAAGTTGGCTACGATGTATGTTGATCAAATTGTGAGCCTTCATGGAATACCCATAAGAATTGTATGTGACCTCGACCCTCGCTTTACATCACGATTTTGGATAGCTTTTCAAAAAGCGATGGGCACTGAGATACGAATGAGCTCTGCATTTCACCCCCAAACGAATGGTCAATCGGAAAGGACCATCCAAACGCTGGAAGACATGTTGCGAGCTTGTATACTCGACTTTGGGAGAAGTCGGGACAAGAGTGTCAAATTAGTAGAATTTCTTATAACAATAGTTACCATCGATCCATTGGGATGGCTCCGTATGAAGCACTTTACGGAAGAAAGGGCCGTTCTCCACTTTACTCGGACGAAATCGGAGATAAGATTTTCACAGGACCTAATCTAGTAGAACAGACTCGATAGAAAATAATGATCATAAAGCAAAGGTTACAAGCAGCCCAAGATAGAAGCAAGGTTTGGGCAGACGAGAAGCGGCGACCATTGGAATTTCAAGCTGGAGAAAAGGTATTTCTAAAGGTATCACCATCAAAGGGAGTTAAGAGATTTGGTATCGAGGGGAAATTAAGCCCAAGGTTTATTGGACCTTATGAGATTCTTGAAAGAGTTGGAGAAGTCGCTTATCGGTTAACGCTACCACCGTCGCTATCTCAATTGCATGATGTATTTCACGTATCACAACTTCGTTGGTATGTGCACGAGCCTAGCCATATCATAGAGGATCAGCCTTTGAAAGTTGAGGCCGACGCGACATACATGGAAGAACCAGAAAGGATAGTTGATCGTAAGGAAAAGACATTAAGGAAACGATCCATACCTATGGTTAAGGTGCAATGGAAACACCATTCGATTGAGGAAGCTACTTGGGAGACAGAGGAAAACATGAGAAGCTTATGCCCGTATCTTTTTAATTAGCACTTTTAAGTTTCGAGGACAAAACTTATAATAAGGGGGGGAGGATGTTGTACCCAACGAAAAGTCATATTGTACTTGAAAACTTGTATGAGTGAATTAATAAAAGTTGCATACGTCAAGTACATTTTACTAAGTTTTATTATGACTTCTTTTATTATATTTTGATAAAACAAAATATTATGATCATTCAAGCATGAGTTATGGATCATGGCCAATTCACCTAAGGGTCTAGGGAATTTCGGCCACAAGGCATAAAAGGGCCTTAGAAGGTTTTATTTCAAATTAAAAGAAGGCTAATCTTAAGGGCCTTCCTAAAATAAGCCCAAACAGCAATTAAACAATTTTAAGTGGTGGGGCAATTTTTCCCCAAACTTTCGACCCTATGAGTCCAAGAAGACTCAAAATTTTTCCTAATTTCATTTTAATCAAGAAAAAGGGGAAAAATAAATAGTAAAAAGAACAACTACCCACATAGCTTTTCATTAAACTCACTTGAAAAGAGATTTAAGCATGGTAGTGGCCACCTAATACCCCAACCGTCGGATCCCCTCCATAGATTAACCAAGAAGAAATTTAAAACTTACTATGGTTACTTTATGTTAACCACAAGGCTAAAGTAACCAAAGTTAGCCTTAAAGTAACTCTAGTTGAATAAAGTAACCCAAGTTAGCATTAAAGTAACCTTGCTTAGCTAAAAGTAACTTAGGTTAATTAACTCTAATTAACCTAGCCATGCCATGGTAACCCCTTCTTCCCTCTTGCTTTCCAACGGCTAAATCATTTAGCCTAGTGAAGAAATTTCTCTCCAAGTACACTCTAGAACACTCTCCCTCAAGAATTCACAAGGAGCAAGAGATTTCCCTCTTTTTCCCTCAAAGCACACGGCCAATTGAGCCAAGAAGGTGTAAGATTCATCCAAGTTCAAACTTGGTCTAGGTAAGTACACTCTAAATCCCTTAAGAGAATTTTATAGCTTACCTAGAGTGAAGCTCACATTTCTATCTTTTTCTTGCTCAACAACCGTGACCCCCATAGTCACTAGGTGCAAGCTTTCAAGCTCTTAAGTGGTACTAGTTCCTTAAGAGGTTTGAACACCCTACAAACTTCATCTTGGTAAGACAATCTAGCCTCTATTTAGTTTTATCTTTCACTTAAGATAATGACTAACATTGGTTCTTATTCTTCCTCAAAACCGTGGGGTTCATATATTGAAGAGGAGGGAGACTGCACTTCATTTTTCCAAGCCAAGGAAAGGTTAATCTTGAAGAGGCAAGTATACTATAAATATTCATGACTTGTGTGTGAAAGTATATGCTTGAATGTCTAGATGTTACTAAGTTTTAATCTTAGATAAGTTGAAGCATGAAACTTTCGGTTTCTTTAAGTAAAGTGGCTTGCATGTATGAGATTCCTTAAAAGGTGGATTCTTTGCCCTCTTTGAGTATGAATATGATGCTTGTCTAAGATGAATGTGGAAAAGTTCTCTTCTTTGACATGTAAGGGGGACGGTTGGATGAAAGTTTGGGATAAATATTGTTCTTGTTAAAGATCGTGACTTGTGGGGAAAGGAGACATATAAGTTGCATGTTTTATGACTTTGGTGATATATGTTCATGATGAAAATGAAATTTAAGCCCTTGCATGTGTGTGCAACGGGCTGTTTTGAGGGGTTATGAGACATACAAACTAGATGTTCCATTACTAGACCTTACTATGTACAAAATGTGCAAATTCAAGTTATGCTATGTGTAACTCTCAAAATCGTTGTTGAAGTGATTTGTAGGGGAAATTTTGGAATGTATTAGAACCTGCGAAGTATATGGTAAAAAGTGTAATTGATGATTAGTGAACCATTATGAAGGATAACTCAAGTTGGGACACTTTTAGTAAGGAAAAGTGACAAAAATGGAAATTACTAGAACAGGGCAGAATAATGTGACATTTTGTGAGACCTGAAAATGGACCTTAGAAGTATGCAATTAAGCTAATTTTTGGTATGAGACTAGTCCTATGTGTATAGTAAATATGAGAGTTGGAATTTTGGTAAAAGAAGTCATGGTTATCCTTAATGGAATTTTTAGTAAAACTGGTCAAGCTGGAATTACTGGACTAGACAGAATCTAAGTGACATAATAATTGACCCAAAAATAGACTTTAGAAATATGCAAATGGGCCAATTTTTGGTAGGTTGCTATCCCTATGTGTTTACTAAGTTTGGGAGTTGGAATTTTCAAAAAAGGACTTACCGTTTAGTCACAATTAAATTCGTAGTGAAATTGGTCACCCCAGAATCAGCATGTACCTGTTTTTGGAAAAGTGAGTAAATGACCCCTTTAAAGTTATTATAATGCTTTGAAATTTTTACGGAAATTACTTAGGACATAGGTGAGCATGTCCATATAAATCACTTAGCTTAGAATTATTATTTTAAGTGGTCACTTGCGAAGTTAAGTTGGTAGTACTAATCTAGAAAAATTGGGCAGAATTACAGATTTGGGTGTGTGGCTTTATTCTTGTGGGCTTAGACTTATTTGTATGGTTTGGGCTTATGAGCAATAACTTTTGTAATGTCTGCAGTATTTTCAAGATGTTGGCCCATATTAAGTGAGACTTAATGGGCTTAAAAGAAAGGTGAAAGAAGGGTACTGCACTGCTGAATTCAGCAGTACCCTGTTTGGTAAATTAATAGTTTAAGGGTCTTACATGTCTTAAACCGTTACGAAAATTTTATGGAAAGTAGAAAAGACACCCTTATGCATATATATGTTAAGAAATCATGATAATGGGCCTAAAACATGAGGTTTTGAGGCCGTGCAAACGGAATGACAATTCTGAAAATTTTTCAAGCCTAAAGAATAAGATCGTACTTGTATGTATATAACGCATCATATCACGAATTGCATTGTATATGTCATACATTGCATCATCGTCACTCACGTAATTTATGAAACTGATTTTATGACAAAGAATGATGAAAAAGCGTTTTTAAAAGAAAAGATTCCGTTTTGAAAAGAACGCTTTCATCGGTACCGTATATTTCTGGCCGGTAGGACCCGCTACAGATCCGGGGTTAATTGATCTGATGATTATGACCGTTCAGGCCCAGAGAGAATAGACCTGACTATGATTATGAACGTTCAGGCCCGGAGAGAATAGACCTGATTATGATGATTATGACCGTACAGGCCCAGAGAGAATAGACCTGATGACTATGATTGATGATGTGATCGTTTTCGGATCCGGAAATAATAGATTCAAAGGGAAGAATATGATCGCCTGAGATCCGGATAGAATAGATCTGAACACTCTCTTGTTTTTATTGACGATGATGTTTTGAAAGAAAGAAAGAAAGGATGAATTTGTCCTCATGCTCATCACGATGCATCACATGTGCATACTCATGCATGTTGCATTTAATTAATAGTTGAATAATTATTACACTGTTACTTAGGCTAAGATGTTATGACTTGATATCTCCTAAGTTATGATTTTTATGAGTTATGAGCTTGTTGCTTACGGATATTGGATGGAAAGTCAGGTATGTTACTAAACCAAAACTTTTGGGGCTTGGTTCTTGTATGTACTTTCCATTTAATTCATGTTTATTTATGATTTACTTGCTGGTGACGTTCTCACTCACCCCTTATTTTTCCTCTCAGAACCCGCATGAAATAGGGTCGAATGGATTGAAGACGAGCCTAGGGTCCCTTATACGTAAAAGAGCAAGAGGAGGATGACTTAAGGATGGTTGCCATGATGGATGTGATTTATGAACTTTTATGAATTTATGTTGGAAACATTGACGTTTAGATTTCCGCATTTTGCGAATGGGATTGTAAGACGTATGATGGTTGCTTAGACGCTTTTATTTTTAAAAGTTTTTATTCTGCCTCGGTTTTGCTTACTTGTTGACGTGTAAGCATGAAAGTCCACATATTTTTATTCCGGACTATGATATGTTATGGATTGACGCCTGGTACTCTCCGTAGTGAAGTACGGCGGGCACACCGTATCCGGCTAGGCCGAGGTGTGGGGCGCTTCATAAAGTCTATGTATAACAAGAAAAATCATCAACGATAACACATGCATAGTGTCGCCCTCCAAGGCTTCTAGGAAGGCTAGGACCAAACAAATCAATATGTAATAATTCTAAGATTCTAGACATGCTAATCTCAGTCTTAAACTTAAGCGATTCACATGTTTGTTTGCCCTTTATACAAGTAACACATAACTTAAAGTTGTCCAAATCAAGTTTACGTTTTCCTCATACTAGATTCTTACGTTGAAGTTTTTCAAGAGTGGATATGCCAATGTGTCCTAAACATCTATGCCATAATTTCAATTTCGGTTCATTTGACATAAAACACTTTACTTTTTCATCTAACATATCATCCATACATAATGGAAAAATGTTTCCTTCCTCTTTTTTCCTTTTAATATCATTTCTCCATTTTTATTAACAATGTTGCAATATGGATGAGAAAAACACACATCATAACCACTATGAAATGAAATGCTAAGCAATTTATAAGATAAGTTGTTTACCAAGAATATGTGGGAGATCTGAAAGGTTCTTGAATTTCCGATTGTTTCCTTTCCAATTATCCTGTAGGACCTATATAGCACCACTAGAAGGGGGGTTGAATAGTGAGTGTTGAAAAATTGGTTTCTTAAAACCTTTCAGACCAAATAACTCATTTCTAAAAATAGTTTCTATTTTCATATGATAATTTGAATTAATAGTTGACCAGGTTGTAGACCTCCGAAAACTGTGAAATTTGGTGAGAACATGCTCTGAATGTTGTTAATGCATCGCAAAAATTTTAGTATAAGACTCTAAGTGCAACCCCTTAAAAAACCATTTTTGCACAAATTGTGTCAATCTGCCAGAAAATGTGCTTCAAAATGAAAAATTTATTCATGTTAATTAAATGACCGGAAACTTTTATGATATGATCCTTAAGATGTGTACTTTAATAGGTTAAAACCTTTTTTCATATTTCTATTGGTAAGTATGTCAACCATGTTGATGTTCTCAACCTTTGCAGATCTGAGAATCAGATTGCACTAGTCTCAGAACTATGAATGTTTGACTGACTTATGCTTATCCAAATTGGATAAAACTTGCCCCAAATGAAAGCTAAGACGTGTGGCTATGTTTTTGCAAACTTTTGTGATTTTTGTAATACTTTTGGTATTTTTTCCATGAGTATGAAAACGATGTAGAAAATTGAAAAGTAAAAGTAAAAGTGCTGAAAGTAAATAACACCAAGATTTTTATACTGGTTCGGTTAAATCAACCTAATCTAGTCTTTGAGGACACCTTCCTCGGAATTCACTAATCACAAATAACACCTTGACACATAGGTGACTGGAGTTAAACACCAACTACACTCTTTTACAATCAAACAAACAAAAACCAACAACACGAACACCACCACCGAACAAATGAAGGTACGGTCACACCTTGATCAACCTTGTACAAAAGATGAACGTATGAAGGTGGTATACACAAAGATTATATAGTATATGGAAGATAAGTATGATAGGCTTGAGTCTAAGAGAAAGAGAAAAGAATAAGAGAATAAGAGAATAGTCTTGCTTGATCTTGAAAGAATATGAACTTTGGCTTAGCTTTGCTTGAATCATCTTGCCTCCTTTTATAGATGATGTGGCCGCCCCTAGGGCTGTATTCCTCCTTGAAAATTGTCTTGAATACCCTTGGAAGATTGCATTGTATAATATGGTGACACACCCTTGCTTACTTGGCGAAATACGATTGGAAGAACGACTTGTCTTCGCCTAGTTGTCACTTTATGATTGGCCACCATTTATCCACCTTGGCACTCCATAACCAAAAATCTGAAACACATGATTAAAATCGAGTATGTTAATTACCAATCAATCAAGATGTGATTGCTCCGCAATTTAGGTAGAAAATTGGAAGACCATTAAGGCCAAAAATCGGCCAGCAATAACATGTGCTGAAATTTCAACACTTGTTTGATTTTTAAATGTTTTCATGTGTGTCTTGCCTTCTTCAATGTCATCAATCACATGTGGACTATCCTCCACCAATCCAAATGCCAAAAAAGATTCACCTAGGCTCCAAATGAGGTGAAATGGCATGTCAATAGACCTGCACCATGTGCTGAATTCTCTTTTGGTGAACTTTGTCAAATAATAATGTATAATCTTCACACACATGGTAAATTGCAATCAACACTTAATTAATTTTCTAGAATACTCTAGTATGTCTTGGATGTGTAAAAAGTGTCTAGATACATTTTATATCAAGACAAAAACATTCCATGTATACATAAGCGTAGAAAACCGAATTTTTGACTTTCGTCGATTAAGCGGTTTTCCTCCAATTAATCTCAAACTTCTTAGACATGTAATATATGCAATGTCACACATAATATACCTAAATAAAATGTATTTTCATCTGCAATGGATGAGTTTCAAAAATGCCCCATGTGACAAAAATGTTGAGTTTGAATTTTCCGCAATTCAAGCCAAAATGTGGGTGATTGATGTGTGTAAACATGGTATGACTTTGGGGCTGATTTTGACATGTGGAGCACGAATTTTCTTGAGTGTTTTGAGTGTATATAGGCTGGCCATCTTTATATGGTAAGTACATGACATGTCGGTGAAGGTTCGGTAGTCACCAGATACAACAATTTTCGATTTATGGCCTCGTGACATGTCGTTATAATTTTGATAGCAATATTACTTGTAATATGTGTTTCGTAAACACGTAAAATTTAAATCACACATTTTCAAATCACTCAAACCCTGGTTTCTCAACAACCCTTTTGATGATTTTCAAAATAACCTCTATTCATGATTTAAATGTGATTGCTCCTCTTGTAATCATTTGAATTTCATATCGTGCTCCCCCTTAAATTTATATCTCTCCCCTTAAATCACTCTTTTCTCTCCCCTTTTCTTTTGTAAATCACATAAAAATAAAACATGATTAGAGGCAATAGCAAGAAATAGCAATTTATACAAAGAATCATGCATTTCTAGTTCATCCTTAAGGGTTATTGATTCAACTCTTTGCAAGCGTACCTTTTGGTACCCAAACTTGGGTGACGTTTCTTGGTCTTACAAAAGGTGAGAAGAAAGATGAAGAAGCAATATAATATATTTTAGGAGCATTCCTATTTGGCCTATGGCCGAAATCATCAATGTGAGCATAATGTGATCTTCGGTTTTCATATGCATTTCGATTTGTATGAATAGTTCGTGATCTAGATGCATTAGTGTGATATGAGTGTTGTATATGCATCAACGGCTTTCTTTCGTATCTATATGATACATGATTATACTTTGCACTTGATGAAAGAGAAGGAGAACAATGAGATATAACCGGTGGTGCGCTAAACATCTTCTTAGGCTGTATAGTTGTCTTAAATGCATGCAGTTTATTAGATGATGATAAAATAAAGTTTGTAGACTTATTCTGTACTTTATTATCTTCAAAATAACATAATCCAGTTTTATCATTTTCTTGCTTTTGGGAGGATATAAGACGATCTAGTATGCAAGTACCTGTATCGATCTGTTTTATTGTCTTTTCTAAATCTACGTTTCTTTATTTCAAATTTGAAATCTTTGATTTCGTCTCATTATTTTTGGATGTTAATGATGAAATCTCATATTTTAATGCATTAATCATGAAAGACGACTCTTCTTTTGAATTGTTTAATTAAGATACACGATTTGTTTTAGATGATTCTAACAACTTCTTGTCTTCAATTAACCATTTCTTTTCTTTTCAAGAGTCTTCGTGAATTTATGCAATTCAAAATATTGACTAAATAACTTATCATAAGAGGGTTCAGAATCAGAGTCAAAACATACCTCGTTTGATGCCTTGGATTTAAAGCATACTTGTGTCGTTTTGTTCTTTGGTTTCATTAGTCTCAGAATCAGATGAGTCACTCCATGTGGAGGCTTTGAGAACTCTTCTTGTATTCCTTTGCTTATGTTCTGAGACGTGTCTATTTTTGTTCTGATCATTGTCACAGTTTTTGTTTGTTGATTTGTCCTTGTTCGGGCAATCATATGATAAGTGTCCAAGTTTTCCACATTCATAGCATTTTATATCTTTATCATTATTTTTATTTTTGTTTCTCTTAGTTGAAACAGCCTTAGGTTTATTCTTTAATGATTTTCTCATAAACTTTCTTAAAAATTTAGCCAATAATATTAGATCTACGTTATCCGATTCCGTGTCACTCTAATCTAGTTGATTAGAAGAAGTAGAGACGTATTCATTTGATTTAAATGCTACATTCTTACCTTGCTTTGACGTTGATTCCGCTTTCCTTAGTTTGAGTTTGTTTTCGTATATTTTTAGTGATCTGACTAATTCCTACATCTTTATTGATTTTGTTTCCTTACTTTCTTTGATTGTGGCGATTTTAGGATCCCATTCAAACGGAAGGCTTCTCAATACCTTTTGTACCTTTTCTTGTGAAGAAAATACCTTGCCAAGAGATTTAAGAGAATTGTAGATATTAGTAAATCTTAAATCCATATCGACAATACATTCATTCGGTAATAATGTGAAGGATTCAACAGTAGACATAAGCATATTTATCTTCGACTTTTTAACTTGATTAGTACATTCATGCTTCATTTCAAGACATCTCTACATTTCTTGGGCACTAAAACAATTTGATACATAGCTTGACTCACTTTTAGTTAAACCATTTAGGAGAAGTTGCATGGCTTTAGCATCCATACTTAATTTCTTTTTGTCCTCACTAGTATATTCTTGCTTCGGTTTTATAACTTCTAAAGTAACACCATCAACCATGGATAACTTAGATGGAACAAACGGAGCATCTTCTGTGATAGACCATAAATTTATATCAATAGCCATAAGAAAAATTTTCATGCAAAGTTTTTAATAATAAATGACTCACCATTGAAAAGGGGAGGCCTTATGCTTGGCATACTTTCTTGATCGGTTTTGTAGCTAGTGGATTCCATCGCACAAAGATTGCTATATCTTCTTGTAGTGAGTGAACCTGCCTCTGATACCAATTGTAGGACCTGTATAGCACCACTAGAAGGGGGAGTTGAATAGTGAGTGCAGAAAAATTGGTTTTTAAAACTTTTTATACCAAATAACTCATTTCTGAAAACAGTATCTGTTTTCAGATCCTGATTTGAATTAACTAGTTGACCAGGTTGTAGTCTCCAAAAATTGTGAAATTTGGTGACAATGTGCACTCAGATGATGTTAATGTGTCATAAATATTTGAGTATAAAACTCTAAGTGCAGCCCTTGAAAACCCATTTTTGCACAGATTGTCTATTTGACAAAAACTATGCTTCAAAATGAAAAATTTATTCCAATTAACTGACAACTCTAAATGACCTAAAAAATTTATGATATGACCCTTACGATGTGTAACTTAATGGTTAAAGCAGTGTTTCGAAATTCTCTTGATAAGTATGTCAACCACGTTGATGTTCTCAACCTTTACAAACTTGAGAATAAGATTGCACTAGTCTCAGAACTATGGACGTTTGACTAACTTATACTTATCCAAATTTGATTAAACTCATCCCAAATGAAATCTAACATGTGTGACTATGTTTCTGCAAAATTCTGGATTTTTGGAAAACTTTTGCTATTTTTTCCGTGAGTATGAAAACGATGCAGAAAACTGCAAACTGAAAGTAAATAACACAATGATTTTTATACTGGTTCGGTTAAATCAACCTACTCCAGTCTTCGAGGACATCTTCCTTGGTATCAGTATTCACAAATAACACCTTGACATATAGATGACTGGAGTTAAACACCAACTCTACCCTTTTACAATCAAACAAAAAAACAACACCACAAACACCACCACCGAATAAATGAAGGTATGATCACACCTTGATCAACCTTGTATAAGAGATGAACGTATGTGTCTGGTATACACAAAGCCTATATAGTATATGGAAGATAAGCATGATAGGCTTGAGGCTAAGAGCAAGAGAAATGAATAAGAGAAGAAGAGAATAGTCTTGCTTGATTTGGAAAGAATATGAACTTTGATTTAGCTTTGCTTGAATCACCTTGTCTCCTCTTATAGATGGTGTGGCCGCCCCTAGGGCTTTATTCTCCCTTGAAAACTATCTTGAATAGCCTTGGAAGATTGCTTTGGATACTATGGTTACACACCCTTGCTTACTTGGCAAAATACGATTGGACGAACGACTTGTCTTTGCCTAGTTGTCACTTCATGATTGACCATCGTTTTTCCACCTTGGCTCCAAAAAATGAGCTGGAAATTCAACCAAAAATCTTAAACACATGCTCAAAATCAAGTATGTTAATTACCAGTCAATCAATATGTGATTTCCCCATAATTTTTGAAGAAAATTGGAATACCATTAAGGCCAAAAATCGGCCAGCAGCAACATGTGCTGAAATTTCAGCATTTCTTTGATTTTGAAATGTTTCCATATGTGTCTTGCCTTCTTCAATGTCCTCAATCACATGTGGATTATCCTCCACCAATCAAAATGCCAAAAAGCTCCACCTAGGCTCCAAATGAGTTGAAATGGAATGTCAATACACCTCCACCATGTGTTGAATTCTCTTTTGGTTAACTTTGTCAAATAATAATGCATAATATTCACATATATGGTAAATTACAATCAATTCTTAATTGATTTTTATAGAATAATCTAATATGTCTTGGATGTGTAAAAAGTATCTAGATACATGTTATATCAAGACAAAAATGTTCCATGTATACATAAGTGTAGAAAACCGAATTTGGACTTTCTTCGATTACGCGATTTTTCTCCGATTAATCTCAAACTTCTTAGACATGTAATATATGTTATGTCACACATAATATACATAAAATAAAATTTATTTTCAGCTCCAATGGATGAGGTTAAAAAACGCCCCATGTGACAAAAAGATTTAGTTGAATTTTCCACAATTCAAGCTAAAATGTGGGTGATTGATGTGTGTAAACATGGTATGACTTTGGAGCTGATTTTGGCATGTGGAGCATTTTTTGAGTTTTATGAGTGTATATAGGCTGGCCATCTTTATATGGTAAGTGTGTGACATGTTGGTGAAGGTTTGGTAGTCACCCGATACGACAATTTTTGGTTTATGGCCTCATGACGTGTCATTATAATTTTGATAGCAATATGACTTGGTATGTATGATGCGAGACCTATATATACTCATAAATATGATGTATATACGGTGGTATGATGTCGACATACGTTTATGATGTGTATGACATATCCGTAGAACGTCGGGTTAAAAACGAATAATTCATCTTTAAAAAATTATGTATATATGATATATACATATATATATTTATATATATATATATATTTTTTAAACAAAAGCGGGTATATTATTATAATCAAACCTCACTTATGGTGGAGGAAACCATTTTACATAAAGTATTTGAAACAGACAAATAGAGACTAAATTCAAAGGATGAGATGGTTGCCAATTATATACGATATGCCGCATTAAAACCTTGCCAAGTAAAACCACCCTTGTGGATAAAACCTTGGCGAAGGAAAAAGCGTACATATTTATATAATTGGGTATAAAACGGTGATACATTGTAATAATGTTTGGTAAATCAAGGATAGCCATTGATGCATTGGTCCCAGAATAACGATAATCCTGTCCAGAGTTGTGGAATTGGCCCTTTGTATACGGCGTCCGAAGGTGAATCTCCAGCGTGGTAGCGATCTTGATGCAGCCAGTGTTCCTCAGCATAAGACAACGAGAAAAGTCGTCAGTATGTAATAAGAAGATAACGCATGATGAATCAATATAATTGCGCCAACCACGTACCAAAGTTGCCCATGGCGCAAAGACCACGAGCAACTGAGAGCAAAGCAAAGCAAAACTCCAAGAAGGTAATACGAAGGAAAGCTTAATAATAATTGCATGACATACCGGGGTTGCCTGCACAGAACCCATGCAGGCAACGAAAGAAACCAGAAAGATGTGGCTGTTATGTCCGGAGCACCTGTATGACACCATCAGTATAATAATGACCACGAGTCGTGTAGGGTAATTGAGTTGCCGAAGTAAATCGTTGTGGAAGAGGATGCACGCGAGCATATTGACTGAGATAATGAGCCACCATGTTCGTTTCTCGTGGCGTATAGGAGAGAGTGCTACATGTGATAGCCAACAATTCGTGAAGTCGTGCGTGTTCTGGTAAGTGCCGAAAATGTGAACTGGGCATTTGAATCAACTGACTGCAATCAGTTTCAATGAGCAAATGCCTATGAATGAGGCCAAAGAACAGTAAACTATAGAGAATAGCATGTAGCTCAGCCCGCAATGGAGACAAGAGTGGAAGTCTGAATGATATAGATGCCACCATTCGGCCATTAGAATCTCTCAGGATAGAGCCAGCAGTAGCGTATGTTAGTCCAGCAGATGCATCAACATTCAGTTTCAATTTGCCGGATGGAGGAAGTTGCCATTTCAATGTCAAAATATGTTTAGAGCGAAGTATGGGCGAGAAGCCTGAATGTATGAGAGAGGGAACATATTGCGCCAGAGTAGTTCCCGAGAGAGACGAAGACCAATCATAGCACGCTTGTCGGGTGAGGTGAAAAATTTTTGACACAGACAGATCGCCATCACCATATGTATGATTGGTATATACTTTCCATATGTTCCAACAAAGCAATATAGGGCCAACTACTCAGAAATTACCTCTGAGAGACTTCTTTGAGGAGATAAGCCACCACTGAAGGAGGTGCTGGCGGATATTGTGGTGATGTATTGGTGGTCCATCCAGCTCCCAAGACAGGTGCAACCAGAATTGCGTGACAACAGAACAATTGAGGAATATATGACTAATTGTAGCCGCATCATTTCGACAAAATGGGCATATAGTGGGACGAAGGATAGAGAAATGCCGAAGATTATCCTCAAACGGTAACGCCGAATGTAGCAAACGCCATAAAAAAATACTAGTGGTTTTCGAGATACCTCTCCACCAAATGAACTTATGTGATAGCAGCTGGGCATGATGTGGGCGCACATCGTCATAAGCTTGACGCGGGCGAAATTCGCCAGTAGAACTTGATTTCCACAAAGGATTGGGGAAACCTGTCGTATGCTGCAGACATAGATCATGAACAAAATATATTCGTTTCCAAATAGGGGAGTCATAAATACGTGGCAGATAATCCGTGCGCAAACCATAACGTGAGTGCATAAATCGTGAGCAGATGGAATGAGCTGTATGATATGTCCACCATAGTTTGCAATCATAAGCTCTCTGGATGTGTTCCAAACTTCGGATACCCCAGCCGCCTTCGCTTTCTGGATAACAAAGATTTTGTAAAGCAGACCATTTGTATTTGGCTCCCCATAAAAAGGTTGCAATCCGCCTATTAATAGCAGAGATGACACTTTTAGGAAGACGGGCAGCAGCAGGATAATGCATTGGCAAGGAAGTCAACATAGTTTTTAACAGCAAGAGGGGACTGCCTGGAGACAGTAGCCGACTGGCCCATCCCGCTAGTTTTTCGTCAAAATGCTGTAGCAAGGAGACACAATAAGATGCACGATTAATACCACGATATAGATACGATCCCAGATATTTTATGGGTAGAGTGGACGGATGCATGGCTAATATTCGCAGTACACTCTGCTGTTGTGCCGCGGAGATGTAAGAACTCATAACAAGCCGTCTCTTCGAATAATTGACTAGCTGCCCAGAAGCTTGTTGGTATTCCTGTAAAAAGGACTGAAATTTCTGAAGATTTGGCGTTGATGCATTCAGAAAAATTAACAGATCATCCGCGTATGCCAAATGAGACACGGGAGGGACTCTACCAAGCGCAAACCCATGTAGGTCAGCAGTGGAAAACAGTCTGGTGATGCCACGGCTGAATCCTTATCAACAAATTATAAAGAGAAGAGGGGATAGAGGGTCCCCTTGCTTAACTCCACCGGTGGGTGAGAAGAAACCATAAGATGTGCCATTGACATTGATGGACAACTTGGACAGCTGCATAGTGTTCAATATGATACGGATAAATCTTGTTGCAAATCCAAAGCGGACTAAGATTGTCTCCAAATATGTCCAATCTACACGATCAAAAGCTTTAACCATATCAAGCTTGATCATGATATTACCCCCACGGTTGGCCGATCGAGTGAATGAACCATCTCATTGGCCATCAAGATGTGTTCACTAATGTCATGTCCTTTGAGAAATCCAATTTGTTCGGGGGATATTATTTTGGGCAACAAGGTGTTCAGGCGAGAGGCAATTATTCTAGTAGTAACCTTGCTTATGAAATTGGATAGACAAATGGGTCGGAAATCCAAATATGTTGCCGGTGAAGCTTTTTTGGGGATTAAGGTGATCATGGATGATAACATCTGCCGTGGGGGCGGAATACCAAGGAAAAACTCTTGAACTGTAAGAGTAACATCAAGTTGAACAATATCCCAATATGTCTTTATTTAATGAACTGGTTAGTTCATTTCCTTAAGCACTTCACTTAATGAACTAGTTTAGTTCATTAATCATGGCACCTGAAAATAGTATAAAGCCAACAAATGTTTTTCATATGATGTAAGCTATAACGCTTCATGGCACGCTAGTACAAGAACAAAATATATAAGCATGTAAAGCATGTTTATCACACAAACATGTCAAGTAACAATTTGTTCATGTATTTCGTAAATACGTAACATTTAAATCATTCATTTTCAAATCACTCAAACCTTTGTTTCTCAACATATCTTGCCTTCGTTGTGTCTCCAAAGGTTATGGATCCATATTTTCTAACCTTCTTCAATTTTAAGAACAAGTTTGGAGCACCCGTCATGTGCCTTGGGCAAACACTATCCAGAAACCACTTATTTGCTACACCTTTCGGTTTATGTGATCCCTGTAATGTGTAACAATCATCTAGGTACCGTTTATTATGGGTTCTTAAGTGTTAGTAGTTCAACCCTTTGTAAGAGTACATTTTGGTGTCCAAACTTAGGTGACCTTTCTTGGTCTTACAAAAGGTAAAAAGAAAGATGAAGAAGCAATATAATATATGTTGTGATCATTTATGTTTGGCCTATGGCCGAATCTACAATTTTGAGCATAAGATGATTTTTGGTTTTGATATATGTTTCTGTTTGCATGTACAGGCATGATCTAGATGCATTAGTATGATATGATTGTGCATATACATCAAAGGCTTTCTTTCATATCTATATGGTACATGGTTATACTTTCCATGTGATGAAAAAGAAGGAGTGCGATGAGATGTAATAGCCAGCTTCCTAGGTTGTATTGTTGTCTTCTTAGGCTGTACAATCGTCTTAAATACATGTGGTTGCTTAGATGTAGATAGAACAAAATTGTTAGACTTGTTTTGTACCTGATTATCTTCAACACACCCTAATCTGTTTTGCTAGTTTCATGCTTTTGAGAAGAAATAAGACGATCTAACATGCAAGTTCCTGCATCGAATTATTTTGCCATCTTTTCTAGGTCTACGTTTCTTGATCTCAAATCCGAAATCTCGGCTTTCATTAAAGTATTTTTGGATGTTAAAAATGCAATTTCAGATTTTAACTATTTAACCATACTAGACAACTCTCTTTTGAATCATTTAATTGAGATACAATATTTGTGTTAGAAGATTCTAACAATTTCTTGTCTTCAACTAAATATTTCTTTTCTTTTGCAAGAGTCTTAGTGAATTTATGCAACTCAAGATATTGACTAAACAAATCATCATAAGAAGGTTCAGAATCAAAATCGAAGTCAAAATGTACCTCACTAGATGCTTTGGATGCAAAGCATACTTGAGCTGTTTCCTCTTCGGTTTCTTCACTATCAGAATCAAATGAATCACTCCATGTGGAGGCTTTGAGGGCTCTTCTTGTATTCCTTTGTTTAGGTACAGAGACAGGTCTAGTTTTTGTCCAATCCTTGTCAAGGTTTTTGTTCATTGTTTTGACCTTGTTCGGACAATCATAGGATATATGTCCAAGTCATTCACAGTCAATATCTTTATCATTATTCTTATTTTTATTTTTCTTAGACGAAGTAGCCTTAGGTTTGTTTTTAAACGACCTTTTCATAAACTTTCTTAAGCCTGTAGCCAGTAAAATTAGATCTTCATTTTCCAAACCGTGTCACTATCATCAACGCGATTAGAAGAAGTAGAAACGTATTCATTTGATTTAAATGCTATAGTCTTACCTTGTTTTGAAGTTGATTCCGATTTCCTTAGAGTAAGTTTGTTTTCATACACCTTTAGTTATCCAATTAATTCTTCCATTTTTATTGACGTGGTTTTATTACTTTCTTCAATTGCGGTTACTTTCGGATCCCATTCGGATGAGAGGCTTCTCAATACTTTTTGTACTTTTTCCTTTGAAGAGAAAACTTTTCTATGAGACTCAAGAGAATTGTAGATGCTAGCCAATCTCAAAATCCATATCAACAATAGATTCATTCGGCAATAATTTAAAGGATTCAAGAGTAGACATAAGCATATTGATCTTTGACTATTTAACTTGACTAGTTCCTTCATGCTTCATTTCGAAACACCTCCACATCTCTTGTGCACTAGAACAATTAGACACGTAGCTAGATTTACTTTTACTTAAACAATTTAAGAGAAGTTGCACGGCTTTAGCATTCATACTTAACTTCTTTTTGACATCACAAGTACATTCTTGCCTTGGTTTTATGACTTCCAAGGTAACACCATCAAAAGTGGATATATTAGATGGAACAAACTGACCATTTTTTATGATAGACCATAAATCTATATCAATATCCATAAGAAAAAGTTTCATATGAAGTTTCCATTGAATAAATGACTCACCATCGAAAATGGGAGGCCTTTAGCTCGACATACCTTCTTGCTCAGTTTTGTGACTAGTGGATCCCATCTCACAAAGCTTGTTAAATCTTCTTGTGGTGAGTGAACCTCGCTCAGATACCACTTTTAGGACCTGTATAGCACAACTAAAAGGGGGGTTGAATAGTGAGTTTGAAAAAATTGGTTCTTAAAATCTTTTAGTGACCAATTACTCACTTTTGAAAACAGATTCTGCTTTTAGAACATGTTTTTGATTGACTGAATGACCAGGTTATAGACCTCCAAAATTTGTGAACTTTTGTGACAATGTACTCTCAGATGTTATCAATATGTCATAAAAAGTTCAGATTAAAATTAAAAGGGTAAAGCTCTGAACAAACCTTTTTACTTGGACTCTATCAATCTGCCAGAAACTTTCCCTTAGAATGAAAAATTAATATCTATTTAATGACAACTCCAGATTATCTGAAACTTTTATGGAATGACCCTTAAGATGTATATTTTAAAGGGTTCAAACAATTTTTTAGAATTCCTTTAGCAAGTATATCAACCATGTTGATGTTCTCAACCTTTGCGAATCTTAAAATCAGATTGCACTAGTCTTAGAACTATGAATGTTTGGATGACTTATACTTACCCAAATTCAATGAAACATTTCTCAAATGAAACCTAAGACCTTTATCTATGTTTATGCAAAGTTAGACACTTTTCGGAAAACTTTTGCTATTTTTTCAGTGGCTATGAAAACGATGCAAGAACAGGAATTGAAAGTAAAAATGCTGAAAGTAAGAATACCAAGATTTTTATACTGGTTCAGTCAAAATGACCTACTTTAGTCTTCGAGGACACCTTCCTTGGTATTCTCTAATCACCAAAAACATCTTAGTACAAGGATGGCTTGAGTTATACACCAACTCCTCTGATGTTCACCCTTTTTACAGCTAACAACACAAACAACCAGCAGAACACTACCACCTCACTAATGAAGGTTTGATCACACCTTGATCAACCTTTTACAAGAATGGATGTGTATGGTTGGTAAAAATGAATCCTATACAGATTATGGAATGTATGTATGATAGGCTTAAGGCTATGTGCAGGAGAAGAATATAGAAGTAGAAGAGAAGTCTTGCTTTGCACTTGATTGGATATGAAAATAAGTCTTGTTCTTTGTTTGGCCTTCTTGCTTGCTTTTATAGAGTGTGTGGTCGCCCCCCCTTTGCTGAATTCCTCCTTGAAGAACGTCTTAAATACCCTTGGAAAATGCCTTGTATAACTTTCTAACATGCTTTTTCTTATTTGGCAAAATGTGATTGGACAAGTGATGTGTCTTCGCCTTGTTGTCACTCCATGATAGGGTCTTTATTTATCCACCTTGGCACAAAGAATATGACATAGAAATTATCAATAAAAATCTGAAAACTATTCAATTTTCACATGTTTGAATTACCAATCATTCATAAGTGTGATTGCCCCTCAATGAATTTGATGATAATCCACATGCAAAAATCGGCCATAAGGACATGTGCTGAAACTTCAGCACTTGTTTGAATTTTGAATCCTTTCCTTGTGTGTCTTTGTCTCATTCATTTGTTAATCATTCTCCACCAATCATAGTGCCAAATAAGTTCATAACAGCCACCCAATTTCAGCTCACATGTGTTGAAATCATTTTTGAAATTTGACAAATAATGATGTAGTATCTTCACATATATGGTAAATTTTAATCACCATTTAACTTGGTTTTCTAGAATACTCCAAGATGTACCTTGGATATGTAAGAAATGTATAGATACATGTCACATAGTGATAAAAACGTCGCCTTAAAAAATATTGAAAAACGAAGTTTGGACTTCTGTCGATTACACGATTTTTTCCCAATTAATCTCAAAACCCTTAGACATGTAAAATATGTTATGTACCATATAATATACATGATACAATGTGTAATTTCAGCTCCAAAAGTTAAATAGAATTTCGTCCATGTGGGGATTTATTTTCAATTTGAATTTCCAATAAATCAAGGCAAATGATAGGTAATTGATATGTGTAATTATGGTATGACCTTGGTTCTGTATTTGGCATGTGGTGCACAAAATATTTGTGTATTTGGAGTGTATATTGGCTGGCCATCTTTGTATGGTAAATTGTGACATGTCCATGACAGTTCAGTAGTCATTCGATGTGGCAATTTTCGGTTTACGGACTTATGACATGTCGATATATTTTTGGTAACTTGATGACATGAAAATGTATGACTTGGAACTTTTATATACTCAAAAATATGATGTGTATATGGTAGCTTGATGTTGACATACATTTATGATGTGTCGATAAAATGTCATGATAGAAATATATAGCTCGTCGTTGTAGAAAATATATACACACACACACATATATATATATATATATTTTAAATGATGGAGCACAGTGTCTCCAATGTTATGATAGCACCCTCACTTATGGCGGAGGAATACCATTATTACAAAATGTGAAAATCCATAGGTGGCCATAATGTTAAAGGTACTGTGCAAATAGGGTATGATATGCCTCATTAAAACCTTGCCAAGCAAAACCACCCTTGTGGATAAAATCTTGGACGAAGGAAAAAGAGTACATATTTACCCCATTCGAGGCAAACACTACACTGCTGTAACACGGGCCAAATGCTGTCAATCGGAGGAGTGTGTATCGAGATGCCGCATGTGCGTCCATGAAAGTCCATGCAAAATAAGAAATGAAGCAGACAAACATCAGTATATACCAATCAAAGTCAAAAGATATACAACTCCAACTAGAAACGAAGAACATACCCAGCCTGTCTGCATCCCTCATAATGCAGGCAGTGTATATGTAGAATAGCCATTCCATATGGAAGACAGTCAGGTATATAGTCAAATTCATGCACGTATAAGATGACTGTGGTAACATCAAGCTCGACGCAACTGCAAACCAAGGGAGGAAGAGTGTATCGAGTGTAACAGCTCGTCCGAGGGGATTGCAAGCCTTGTTGCACTAAATAACGAGTCTCCATGTTTGCTTCACGAAATGTATGCTGCACTATTGTGCGCGTTTTCCATATCAATGAATGTAATGTCTGAACATGAAATTGTCCAGCAGTATAAGGATGCTGAAATAGCTCATGAACCAACCGAAGACAATTTGTTTCCAAAATAATGTCATGATGTAACGGCAAAAAATAGACCAGGTCAAATAAAGCTGCCTGTATTTCGCCAGTAAAGGTGTATATATCAGAAGATAGAATGAAATTGCCTCAACATATGCACCTGTACTATCACATAGAATAACACCCCTTTCGGCAAAGGTTCTCCCAACCGCAGCATCAGTATTCAATTTTAAACATCCAATAGGAGGGAAAAACCATCTTACCACTTGTACTCTCTTAATACGAAGAGGAGGAAGTATGCCCAAGCTCTGCAATGATCGATATCCAGTGGCATGTTTTGTGTTATCTATTGTTTTGGCCCACAAATAAATATCTGAACGGATTACTGTCATCATTGCGTCTGTAGTGCCGAATATGTCATTTACATAGACTATTGATGCATAAACCCACCATACATAAAAGATAATGATTCCCGGAACGACAATCCGCAACACACCTGCAAGAGTATTTGACGAACCACGGAACCACCAAGAAAGCAAAAAAGGCCACAAATGCTGAACTACTGGGGACGGACCTTCTAACGCGACCGAATAGAAAATCCATAGGGGACGAATACAGGGACAGTGCAGGAAAATGTAATCGACCTCTGCTGATGCGTGCTTACAGAATGGACATCTAGTGGGCCTCGCAATTATGTAGTGTCCGATATAATCCTCCATAGGGAGTGCGGATGATATAATCGCCAAAGAAAATTGCGGATAACCAGACGGTGGTGCTTATGCCAAATAAATTGTGCAGAAATAATAGTCGGGTGTGAAATATGGCATAAGTTATATGCAAGCTCAATGTAAACTCCCCCAAGGAAGTAGGATTCCAAAGTGAATGCAAACCATCATAATGACTATGTGCTTGGCAAAATTCATGATACCGACATATAAGTTTCCAAATTGGAGAATCCGGTAGTCGCGGACGATAATCACCCTGTACTCCATACTTAACGTGCATATACTTGCTCTAGAGATTCATATTCTGCTGATAATGCCACCAGATACGACAAAAATATACCTCCTAATATTCAAAGATCCCAAATTCCAAATCTTCTCTCTAGGCAAGGGGTGCGAACTGCTGCCCAGGATACCCAATGTCTCTTTTGTCCCTAGTAAAAATGAGCCATTTTCTGTTCTATAATTTTAATAACTGACTTTGGCAGGCTACCCACTACCATGATATACAATGGAAGGGACAAAATAACATATTGTAATAATACCAGTCTCCTGCTTGCGAAAGGAGTTTCTTGTGCCATCCATTCAGACGCGTATCAATATGTGCCAAAAGAAACATACAATAGCGAGCTCGGCTAATACCTTTATGCAAAGTAGATCCAAGATAACAGAATGGTAAAGCTGTCGAACGCATACATAGAAGATCCTCAAAGTGCTTCCGACGTAACAACGAGATGCTGGAGGAGGGAATAAATCTAATTTTATTGAGTTCACCTTTTGTCCTGAGGCTGCCTCATAAGAAGCCAAAAATGCCATAAACACACGTAATGTACCAATAGTGCCTTGCAAGAATATCAATCGATCATCACCATATGCAAGATGTAAAATATAGAATGGTATGCGACCGACACGAAAAGGCTGTGTAGGATCTGCAAGGCACCACTATAAGGGGAGGGTTGAATAGTGGGTGCGGAAAATGTGGTTTTTAAAATTGTTTTAACCCAAAAACCCAACTTCTGAAAACAATTTCTGTTTTCTGGACCTGTTTTGATACGTTTTGAAAACTAAGTTACAGGTCTTCAAAAATTCTGAAATTTGGAGAGAACTTAGTCTCAGACGTTTTGAGTATCTCCTAAAAGTTTCAGATTAAAATTCAACCTATAACCCCTTGAACAATTATTGGTGGTCAGATTGCGCAAATCTGCCAGAAACGGTAGTCTAATTTAAAAAATTAATTCCTATTTATCCGTAATGAAAATGCTCTGAAAATTTAACTACTAACCCGTTATTAGTTGTATTTAATTGGGTTGAAACAGTTTTGAAAAATTCTTTTGGGAAGTTAGTCAAATACGTTCAAAGTCTAAACCTTTGCAAGCCTGAAAATTAGACTGTACTAGTCTCAGAACTTCAGACGTTTGGATGACTTATCCTTGTCCAAAAGGGTTGAAACTTTTGCTAAATTAACCTTAAGACGTTTGTCTATGATTATGGAAAGTTTTTTGATTTTTGAAATTTGTTTACTAGTTTTAATAACGTCATGAAAAACGATGCACAGTGCTGAAACTGAAAGTAAGTGCTGAAAGTAAATAACACCACGAATTTTATACTGGTTCGGTTAAAACAACCTACTCCAATCTTTGAGGAAACCTTCCTCGGTTAGCACTAATCACAAAACACAAATAACACCTTACCACAGGGTCGATGATGTTGTACCCAACAAGGAACCACCTTGTACTTACGACTTAACCAAGAGAGTTTATGAAAATTTGTATCTTCAAGTACAATTTATTTAGTTGATGATTATTTTTTTATTTTAATTATATTAGATTATGTTACAAAAAGTATTATATGAAATTTCGAGCACGAATATTGGACCATGTGAAGGGACCCAATTCCCTCCCAAGGGCTTGGGAGATTTCGGCCATAAGGGTAAAAAGGCCTTATAGGAATTTCCTATGGTTTCAAGAGGAGAAATCATAAGGGCCACCTTACAAGTGAGCCCAATTAACAAATAAGCCATTTTAGGTAATAGGCAAAATTGTTCCCAATAATACCAATTTTTGGGCTCAATGATTTTATAATTTCATATTTTAAAAGAAAAGGGGGAAAAACAATTAAGGAGACAATACCACATGATTATTTTTAATAAAGCAAAAATTTGGCATGGTTAGGGTCATTAAAGACCCCAACCGCCGGATGGCTTAGGTAGCCAACCATGGAGGATTTTTTTTAACCCTACCATGGCTACTTTATTATCCAACCAAGGTTAATGTCCCCCTAATTAATTAAAGTAACTAAGGTTAGTCCAAAAGTAACCATGATTGGACTAAAGTAAACAAGGTTAGTAATAAAGTAACCTTGATTACCTAAAGTAATCAAGGTTAATACCCTTAACCTTACCATGGTAAAATCTCAATCTTCCCTACCCCTCCCCAACGGCTAACACTAGCCTGAGAAGGAAAACTAAATCCAAAATCAATCTATGAAACTCTCATTCTCCCAACCACCAAAGAACTACTAAGAGCAAGAAGGTTTCTTCTCTTCTCCTCTCCCAAACCACACGGCCAAGGTGTAAGCCAAGAAGACTTAGGCTCTTCCAAGACCAAGCGGTATTAGGTAAGCATATTCTAAATCTTTTCAAAAGAATTCCTACATCCTTCATGGAACAAAACTCATGGTGCTATTTTCTTGCTCACCAACCGTGACCTTCAAGGTCACTAGGCTCAAAAATCTCAAGCTTTAGTGGGAACACTAATCTCAAGGGGCTTGAACACTACACAAGTTCCATTGGTAAGTTCATCTAACCCCTATTTAGTGCATCTTTCTCTTAAGAATGTAAACTAATCTTTGTTCTCTTACCCTCCTCAAAACCGTGGGGTGTATTGGGTGAAGAAGAGGAAGGCTTCACCTATCCCATACACATTTCAAGCTAAGAAGAGGAGCAAGTTGAAGAGGCAAGTACACTATACATACTTGTGGCTTGAATGTGAAAGTGCATGCTTGAATGCCAAGATGTCTTTAAGATTCAATCTTAGATGTGAAATGCTAAGTTTTGATGCATGAAACTTTCGGCCCTAGGGTATAATGGCTTGCATGTATGAGCTTTGCTCCAAAGGTGGAATGTTTGTTGTTTTTGAGTATGGATATGTGGTAATGCTAGGATGAATGTGACAAAAATCTCTTCCTTCACATGTATGGGGGATAGTTGGATGGAAGAGAGAAAAACAAGTATAGCTTTGTAAGGATTTGTAGCTAGTGGGGTAAAGTATGATCAAGATGTATGCTTTTTGTGTTTAAGTTTAACATGTTCATCATGGAGATAGTATTTTTTCCTTTGCATGCATATAAATGGGCGGTTTAGGGGGTTAGGGTGTGAATGCACGAAGAATTGATTTTGTTATGAACATGTTGTACATGGCCCAAAGAATGATATAAGTATCATTCAAGCTATTTTGAGGAGATGTGTAGATGATGTTTACAACGTGTTAGAACCTGTAAATCCACATAATAAAGGTGTGTTTGATGAATAATAAGGTGTTTAAGCCAACCAATGCAAATTAGGATCTTTTAGTAAGGAAATGTGACAAAAATTGGAATTGTTGGAGCAGGGCAGATTTTGATGCCATGTTGTAGGACCTGAAAAGAGACTTTAGAGGTATTAAATTTAGCTAATTTTTGGTATAACACTAGCCCTATGTGTATAGTAATTATGAGAGTTGGAATTTCTCTAAAAGGAGTTACGGATTATTTTTAATGGAAATTCTACTAAAACTGGTCATGCTGGAAATTACTGGATTGAACAGCTTTTATGTAACCTAATGAATATCCCGGAAATGGACCCTAGGAATATTGCTGTACCCCAACGATCATGTACGTGAAAACTATGAATAGGAGACGGTATGAAAGCGACAATTTCTTTTAGCGCATGTTACTTAAGTCAACTTAACCCTCTTTACTTAATTATTATTGAAGTCATACCAAGACAATTTAAATAGGGAAACTTCAAGAAAGTAATACATGAAATATAGAGTTATATGAACCATACATACCAATATATATGTATGTGCGTGTATATGATATATGTGTATAAATACCTACATGCGTATACATAGGAGGATATATATATATATAGTACACATAGGCGTGTATATATATGTATACATACATATGCTAATCTTGGAATACGATAGAATAAAGAAAACATTATGGCACATGAATTAAAATTACAAGAAATATCAAGATGCCCAAGAGGCCCAAAATTCGGCCAAGGCATGAAAGGGATTCTAGAATTCTCTTGATTTTTCAATCCATTATTACAAAACTTAAAGAAGCTAAATAGAAAACAAAATAGACATGCATTTAAGGAACAAGTAAGACAACTCATTAAAGAAAGAGGTAGTATGGTTGAGGTCATAAAGACCCCAACCAAACCGCCCCCTTAGTGTCTAGACATGAAGGATTTGTAAATCCTACCATGGTTACTTTTTCCCTTAAACCAAGGTTAAGATAACCATTATTTGATAAAGTAACTTGGGTTAGCACCAAAGTAACTATAGTTGGAATAAAGTAACCAAGGTTATACTAACCTAACCTTGATTAGCACTCATGAAAGCACTAAACCTCACAATTATCCCTCTAAAACCGTTCCCCTAACATGTTTTAAATTAAACCCTTCTAGAAACATCTACCTTCTCATCATGCAAGAGCATAACACTTAGACAATCTCCATCTCCTTCACCAATATTCGGCCCCTTCATCTTGAAGGATAGGAATTCAAGCTTCAACTTCAAGACTCAAGAAGACATCTAGGTAGGTCTTGTTCTAAGTTTCCTTAAGTTAATTCTTATTTGGTGAAGAATGAAGCTCACATGAACTCCTTCTCTCCATGCCAAAAAAACGTGACATCCATGGGTTAAATAGGTGAAAACCTTCAACTTTCCTAGGTGGTGTTATATTGAGGTGCTTGCATCTCCATTCCAAGCTCATTTTGGTAAGAAGCTCTAGACCTCAAACCTATCCTATTTCCTCTATTGAATAAAGACTAATCTTTTCCTTACATTTCCACCAAAACCGTATGCTCAAGGTGACGAAGGTGAATGATTTCAACTCAACTCACTCCATAACCAAGCAAAGACAAGAGATTTAGCTTGAACAGGTAAGTATACAATGATCTCTCATGATTTATTTAAAGAGTTTGTGACTTGAATGCTTAGAGGTCCTTAAGATTTGATCTTTAGTTGAATATCTTAAGTTTGAGACTATATCTAAGTGATTTCCTAAGAACAATGCCTTGCATGTGATTTATTCCTTCAAAGATGGAGTCTTTTCCTATATGCATTATGGAATGAGGCTGATCTAGAGTGAAATAAGTTTTACCTAAGTAGGCCTAGACAAGATTAACTTGTGAATGTAATACGGAAGGTCCTAAGAAAGGAATACATGTGAAAGATAGGAGCTTTATGTGGTTGTTTGTAAGTTTACGCTAAGATGACTCTTGAATGTGAATGCATGCTTGAATATGTTGTAAAATGTGGTTAAGACACCACACAAGTTTTGGCCTAAAGGATTGAATTGAAGGTGAACATGGACTTTTGACTTGTATAGATGACAAACTAGCAAACTACTGGAATAGGGCAGAATGGAATGATATTTTAAACGGTTTAAGAACTGACCTTACGGACCTTCAATGAAGCTAAATTTTGTTACAAAGTTAGCCTTATGAGTGTAGCACGAGTGAGTTTTAGAATTTATTTAAAATAAGCTAAGGATTATTTTTGAGAAATTATACGGTAAAACTGCTCCAGTAGAAAATTCTGGAGCTGGGCAGAAATGACCACTGAATTCAACGAATTAAAAGAAGACCTTGGGGACCTTCAATAAATCTGATTTTTGGCACAATTCTAGCTCTATGAGTGTAGAAGAGGTGAGAGTTTAAATTTCGATAAAATAAGTTATGGTTAATTTTTAATAAAATAATTGATGAGACTGCTCAGGCTGTAAATTCTGGAACATGACAGAATGGTGCAACGTTTTGAATGGCTTGAAAAGGGACCTTGTAGAGGACCAATAAAGCTGATTTTTGGCATGGTAATAATAATATGAGTGAGGTGAACACGCCAGCTGCGATTTTGGTAAAATAAGTTCTGGATTAATTTTAATAAATTAATTAGTCAAACTGCTCAACTGAAATCACTGGAACCAACCTGAAGTTTAGTAACAAATTTCTGGACTCCGAAAGGGGACTTAGATATATGAAAACAGGCTAAATTTCGGTAGGATACTATTTCCACATGTTTATGATTTGTGCGAGTTGAAATTTCTGAAAAACGAATCACGGATTTGCCGCAATTGAATTTTTGGTAAAATAGGTCAGTTCAGCTTCAGCACCTAACTCATTTCGGAAATTAATTAAATGAACCCCTTTATGGTTATTGAAATAATCTGAAAATTTTACGACATGTATCTATGATTCCACCAAACATATTTGTAACAAAAGATTATGGAAATGGACCGATTTGGTTAGCTTAACCTCCCCATGAATATGAAGTAAGAGTCTGGAAATATTCGGTTCCGAAACTATGCATGTTGACATGTTATAAGGAATGCATACGATTATTCATGTCATGATTTGCATTGCATATCACTACATGTATCACGCATGATCATGAAACTGATTTTTATGGATTTTACTTATGCAAGCAAGTCTTATAAGCAACTATGTTTTCGTTATGCATGAAAAGTTTTTACGGTCCCATGTTTTTAAAGAAAGCTTCATGATTCCTTGCCGGCCAAGCATGCGACTAACCCGACTCCAGACCCGGGGTTAATTGGTCTGTTGACATGATATGTTCTGGACCCGTTCAGATCCGGGGTTAATTCATCTGATATCTGTTCTGGACCCGTTCAGATCCGGGGTTAATTGATCTGATATCTGTTCTGGACCTGTTCAGATCCGGGGTTAATTGATCTGATATCTGTTCTGGACCCGTTCAGACCTGGGGTTAATTGGTCTGATGATATGTTCCGGACCCGCTCAGATCCGGAGTTAATTGATCTGACACTCTGTTTTTACGACATGTTACTTTATGGGACCAAAATGATATTTTGACATGACATGACATCATGATTGCATCATGCATAACTCACGATCATGAGGACATGTTGCATGTTACAGTTAATGGCTATATGTTATTATTATTATTGGTCTAGCATTACCTAAAAACATGCTTAAGCCGAACGTCAATCAAGCTCAGGATTTAAGATCAGATATGAATTATGATTATTTGAGGTTTTTGGGGTAATACATTCATGTTATGATTCTTTACATATTTCATAGTAGTTTATTGTATTCTTGCTGGATGATTTTTATCACTCACACTTATTTTTCCCCAGAGCCAGATAATGCCAAGATAGAATGGATCGAGGACGAGCCGAGAGTACCTTATCCATAGGCGAGGAGTATGAAGGGAGCTAAGCTTAAGGACTTTTGTGCTGCCAAGACATTTTGTATTATGATTATGTTTGAACTCTCTGGATTTCAGTTATGTTATTTTGTGGGACTACTACTTTTGGGAACTTAGTAATTTAGTGATGCATGTTTAATTTGAAAAGTTTTAATTCTGCCTAAATTTTTCTACCATGTTGAATGTTAGCATGGGAGTCCACGACTTATGTTATGGATGTTCGCATGTTATGCATGACGCCTTGTACTCTCCTTAGTGAAGTACGGCGGGTGCACCGTATCCAGACGAGGCCCGGGTGCGGGGCGCATCAGGTGGTATCAAAGCCCAGGCTCTAGATTTCGGGCAGAACGTAGGACTAAGTTATGATCTTAGCAATCTAAGTTTGATCTTAGACCTAAGTCATGAACTTAGATGAGTGATGGCCTTAGACTAGGACCACGTAGACCGGGTTTAGGATGTAACTTAATAAAGAATCCTGAACTATGAAGCTAGGTCTATGACGTAAGACATGCCCTTTCCTTCCGTATTTTAAAATTTTCGAATTATGGTCCTTAGTCAAAATAAATTGATCTTATTCTGATATTCTAAATAGACGTTAAACCCATAAGTGCAGATGGTGAGACCACGTGGCAGACCTCCGAGAGCACAACTGCTCAGGAGCCTATTCCTCCACCACCAGAACAGGTCCCGCCGCCACCTCAGCCGGACTAGGATCCTCCAGCACAAAATAATCCACCACCGGCTCCACAGGCACCTGTTCCTTCAGTCATCCCGGATATGAATGCTTTCTAGGCCTTTTGTCAAGTCGTTCGCAAATAGGGCAAGGCCTAATTCATCAGAACGCTCCACCTCAACCACATCAGCTAGTAAGGGATGCCCAGTACTATTTTGAGAAGCTCAAGAGAGCTAATGTACCACCGTTTGAGGGAAAACCTGACCCAGATACTGCGGAGAAGTGGTTAGATGAAGTTGAAAATTGTTTTGAGCTAATTCAAGCCCCAAAGGAGATGCAGGCTCAGGCCATCAGACCTTGCTTAATCAGTGAAGCTAATCAATGGTGGAAGACGAATCTGCAGCCTTTGCCTAGACCTATTACTTGGGAAAGATTTCCGCAAGAATTTCATAAGTTCTATATCCCTCCGTCAGTCAAATTGCAAAAGAGGCATGAGTTTGAATCTCTGAAGCAAGAGTCGGGCATGACAGTAGCTGAGTACGCAAATAAGTTCATCGCACTTGGGAGGTTTCAGCCTATTACTATGAATGATGAAGAAACAAAAATTCTAAAGTTTGAAAAAGGTCTAAACCCAAGAATTAGGACATGGTTGGTAAATGCAAATCCTGCCAATTTTGGAGCACTTCTGGACGCATGCTACCGTATAGAGAGAGATATTATACGAAGAGATGATGTGGGTAAAAAGAGAGAAAGACAAGGGACCGGAAATGAGAAGTATAGGAAAATGGCTAAGAAGAATTTCAGAGGATCCGTTCGTCAGGGACAATCTCAAGGACAGAATCAGCGCCGCAAGCAAAATCAAAATAATCAGCAGAAGAATCAGGCCCCATCTCAGCAGCCAGCGATACCAGTATGCCCTCATTGCCAAAAGAGGCACATGGGAGAGTGTAGGTGGAAGACAGGTAAGTGCTTTGGATGCGGAAAGGATGGCCATATGATTAAGGATTGCCCGGAAAAGGGAGCACAACCACAACAACAGCAAAGGAATCAGCGGCCACGTGCAAATGCAAGGGTGCATTCCATGACTGATGCTGATGTTGAAGAGACTGCTGACGTAGTGACTGGTAAGATTTAAAGTTTTATGTCTCCAATACCTTTCACTTATGCATGACTATCATATTACTTAGAAAAACATGCCTGGTTCATGAACTATCTTAGTGTGTAGCATACCTGCAAATGTGTTGTTCGACAGTGGCGCTAGCCACTCATTTATCTCGAGGAAGTTTGCTAAGAATATCGATCATGATCCAGTCCGATTAGATTCACCTTATAGAGTGCAAGCCGCTGGCGACCAGATGCTTATTTCCCATCACATATTCAGGAATTGTGCGCTTGAGTTTAATGACCAGTTGTTCGAGGCCAACTTGATTCCCATATCCATGAGTGATTTTGACGTGATTCTCGGAATGGATTGGCTCTCAAAGAATCATGCCCACATTGACTGCCGAAGCAGGCAAGTTATCATTAAGAACCCAGCTCGAGAAGAAATGTCATTCCAAGGAGGAGCTAAGTTAAAGAAACCATCCAAGAAAGTCTTTGTTAACACAGCTCGTGCCAGCCGCGCATTAAAGAAAGGTCATGAAGGATTCTTGGTTTATGTTTTAAGTGCTGAACAAGAAAGCCCTACCCTTACACAAGTTCCAGTTGTTAATGAATACCCTGATGTATTTCCTGATGATCTGCCTGGACTACCTCCTGATCGCGAGATTGCTTTCAAAATAAACCTTGTTCCAGGATCTGAACCCATATCTAAAGCCCCTTATCGCATGGCACCTGCGGAACTAAAGGAGCTAAAGGAATAGTTACATGAACTGTTAGAAAGGAAACTTATTCACCCCAGTGTTTCACCTTGGGGTGCTCCTGTGCTATTTGTGAAAAAGAAAGATGGAAGTATGCGCTTATGCATCGATTACCAGGAGCTCAACAAAATCACTATAAAGAACAAGTACCCATTGCCCCGGATTGACGATTTATTCGACCAGCTCAGGGTAAATGACTCGTAAGTTTTAACTTGACTAAGATTTAAATCCTTCGAAACCCCATCTAAAGTAATTTTAATGCAGGGATCTCGAATTTTTAGTAAGATTGATCTACGATCTGGATACTTTCAATTGAATATTAAGGCGGAAGATGTCCCTAAGACTGCTTTCAGAAACCGTTTTGGACACTATGAATTCTTAGTCATGCCTTTTGGTTTGACCAATGCCCCTGCCGCCTTTATGGATCTCATGAATCGAATCTTTCAAGAACAGTTGGACAAGTTCGTAGTGGTCTTTATAGACGACATCTTGATTTATTCACCCGACGAAGAGACTCACGCAACCCATTTGAGGACAGTCTTGAATATTCTAAGAGCAAGAAAGTTGTATGCCAAGTTTAGCAAATGCAAGTTTTGGCTGCAAAGTGTATCATTCCTTGGTCATGTGATTTCAAAAGATGGGATTTCGGTAGATCCCAAGAAAATTGAAGCTATCACAGATTGGCCCAGGCCAACAAATGTTACTGAAGTAAGAAGTTTTCTCGGACTAGCCGGATATTACAGAAAGTTTGTTGAAGGATTCTCGAGGATAGCTGTTCCCCTCACCAGATTCACCCAAAAGAAGACCAAGTTTGAATGGAGTGCCGATTGTGAAAAGAGTTTCTCGGAGCTGAAAGCAAAGTTGACGTCCGCTCCTATCCTAGCTCAGCCCACTCCTGGTGAGAAGTACGTAGTGTATAGTGATGCTTCGAAGAATGGTCTCGGATATGTTCTTATGTAGAATGACAAAGTGATAGCGTATGCATCCCGACAGTTGAAACCATTTGAGCAAAACTATCCTATCCATGATCTTGAACTTGCCGTAGTGGTATTCGCATTAAAGATATGGAGGCACTATTTATATGGCGAGAAGTGCGAGATCTACACATACCACAAGAGCCTAAAGTACCTCTTTACCCAAAAAGAGCTCAATATGTGGCAGCGTAGATGGTTGGAATTGATTAAAGATTATGATCTCTCCATTCAATATCATCTGGGAAAAGCTAACAAAGTCGCTGATGCCCTAAGCAGAAAAGCAAGCCACCCACGGCAACCACCTCTTCAACAAGACATGGAAGAATTTGGCCTAGAAGAAGTTGACTTAATCGATGAATTTCTCGCCAAGTTAGTTCTTGTCCCTTCATTGATTGATAAGATTAAAGAGACTCAAGGAATTGATGAAAACTTAAGAAAAGTTAAGGAAAGGATGGAAGAAAAGCCGCGAGATGACTTTGAGATTCGCAGCGATGGCAGTTTATGGTATCATGGACGGTTATGTGTCCCCGAAAACAAAGAAATTAAGGATGAAGTTTTGATGGAAGCTCATAATTCTCGATTATCTATACATCCTGGAGCTAATAAAATGTATCAAGATCTCAAGCAAAAGTTTTGGTGGCCCGGTATGAAGAAACAAATAGCAGAATTTGTTGAGCGATGTTTGATCTGTCAAAGAGTAAAAGCCGAACACCAAAGACCTGCTGGATTGTTACAACCCTTATAAGTGCCAGAATGGAAATGGGATCACATCACTATGGACTTTGTGACCGACCTACCCAAGACTAAGTATGGAAATGATGCTATATGGGTCATTGTGGACCGTTTGACTAAGTCTGCTCACTTTTTAGCTATGACGATTAAAGCATCTATGGAGAAGTTAGCCTCTATGTATGTTGATCGGATCGTTTGTTTACATGAAGTGCCCATAAGTATTGTGTGCGACCGCGACCCCCGATTTACATCAAGATTTTGGACATCCTTCCAAAAGGCAATGGGCACAGAGATAAGAATGAGTTCCGCATTTCATCCTCAAACAGATGGACAATCAGAAAGAACCATTCAAACCCTTGAGGATATGCTTCGCGCTTGCATTCTTGATTTCGGAGGAAGCTGGGATAAAAGTCTTAAGCTCGTTGAGTTTTCTTACAATAATAGCTCCCACAGATCCATCGGAATGGCACCTTATGACGCATTGTATGGGCGAAAATGTCGGTCCCCACTCTATTGGGACGAAATTGGAGATAAAATCTATGCGGCACCCGACATTGTTGAGCAAACACGAGAAAACGTAAAGTTAATCCAGCAAAGACTAAGAGCAGCGCAAGATAGAACGAAGATATGGGCAGATGAAAGAAGGAGACCTTTAGAATTCCAAGAAGGAGAGAAAGTCTTTCTGAAAGTTTCTCCGACCAAAGGAGTTAAGAGATTCTGCATCAAAGGAAAACTAAGCCCAAGATTCGTTGGACCTTATGAAGTGCTTGAGAAAGTAGGCGAAGTTGCGTACCGCTTGGCGTTACCACCATCTCTTTCTCAGCTGCACGATGTATTCCATGTTTCTCAACTCCGTCGATATGTATATGACCCAAGCCACATCCTTGAAGATCAACAGCTGAAGGTTGAAAAAGATGTAACTTATGAAGAGGAACCCTTAAGAATAGTCGATCGGAAAGAGAAAGCTTTAAGGAAGAGATCCATACCCTTGGTGAAGGTACAATGGAAGCATCATTCGGAAGAAGAAGCAACATGGGAAACGGAAGAGGATATGAGGAGTAGATACCCCCACCTTTTTGACTAGTTCTAAAGTTTCGAGGACGAAACTTATGTTAAGGGGGGAGGATGTTGTACCCCAACGATCATGTACGTGAAAACTATGAATAGGAGACGGTATGAAAGCGACAATTTCTTTTAGCGCATGTTACTTAAGTCAACTTAACCCTTTTTACTTAATTATTATTGAAGTGATACCAAGCCAATTTAAATAGGGAAACTTCAAGAAAGTTATACATGAAATATAGAGTTATATGAACCATACATACCAATATATATGTATGTGCGTGTATATGATATATGTGTGTAAATACCTACATGCGTATACATAGGAGGATATATATATATAGTACACATAGGCGTGTATATATATGTATACATACATATGCTAATCTTGGAATACGATAGAATAAAGAAAACATTATGGCACATGAATTAAAATTACAAGAAATATCAAGATGCCCAAGAGGCCCAAAATTCGGCCAAGGCATGAATGGGATTCTAGAATTCTCTTGATTTTTCAATCCATTATTAGAAAACTTAAAAAATCTAAATAGAAAACAAAATAGACATGCATTTAAGGAACAAGTAAGACAACTCATTAAAGAAAGAGGTAGTATGGTTGAGGTCATAAAGACCCCAACCAAACCGCCCCCTTATTGTCTAGACATGGAGGATTTGTAAATCCTTCCATGGTTACTTTTTCCCTTAAACCAAGGTTAAGATAACCATGATTTGATAAAGTAACTTGGGTTAGCACCAAAGTAACCATAGTTGGAATAAGGTAACCAAGGTTATACTAACCTAACCTTGATTAGCACTCATAAAAGCCCTAAACCTCACAATTATCCCTCCAAAACTGTTCCCCCTAACATGTTTTAAATTAAACCCTTCTAGAAACATCTACCTTCTCATCATGCAAGAGCATAACACTTAGACAATCTCCATTTCCTTCACCAATATTCGGCCCCTTCATCTTGAAGGATAGGAATTCAAGCTTCAACTTCAAGACTCAAGAAGACATCTAGGTAAGTCTTGTTCCAAGTTTCCTTAAGTGAATTCTTATTTGGTGAAGAATGAAGCTCACATGAACTCCTTCTCTCCATGCCAAAAACCGTGACATCCATGGGTTAAATAGGTGAAAGCCTTCAACTTTCCTAGGTGGTGTTATATTGAGGTGCTTGCATCTCCATTCCAAGCTCATTTTGGTAAGAAGCTCTAGACCTCAAACCTATCCTATTTCCTCTATTGAATAAAGACTAATCTTTTCCTTTCATTTCCACCAAAACCGTATGCTCAAGGTGACGAAGGTGAAGGATTTCAACTCAACTCACTCCATAACCAAGCAAAGACAAGAGCTTTAGCTTGAAGAGACAAGTATACAATGATCTCTTATGATTTATTTAAAGAGTTTTTGACTTGAATGCTTAGAGGTCCTTAAGATTTGATCTTTAGTTGAATATCTTAAGTTTGAGACTATATCTTAGTGATTTTCTAAGAACAATGCCTTGCATGTGATTTATTCCTTCAAAGATAGAGTCTTTTCCTATATGCATTATGGAATGAGGCTGATCTAGAGTGAAATAAGGTTTACCTAAGTAGGCCTAGACAAGATTAACTTGTGAATGTAATACGGAAGGTCCTAAGAAAGGAATACATGTGAAAGATAGGAGCTTTATGTGGTTGTTTGTAAGTTTAGGCTAAGATGACTCTTGAATGTGAATGCATGCTTGAATATGTTGTAAAATGTGGTTAAGACACCACACAAGTTTTGGCCTAAAGGATTTAATTGAAGGTGAACATGGACTTTTGACTTGTATAGATGACAAACTAGCAAACTACTGGAATAGGGAAGAATGGAATGATATTTTAAACGGTTTAAGAACTGACCTTACGGACCTTCAATGAAGCTAAATTTTGTTACATAGTTAGCCTTATGAGTGTAGCACGAGTGAGAGTTGGAATTTATTTAAAATAAGCTAAGGATTATTTTTGAGAAATTATACGGTAAAACTGCTCTAGTAGAAAATTCTGGAGCTGGGCAGAATTGACCACTGAATTCAACGAATTAAAAGAAGACCTTGGGGACCTTCAATAAATCTGATTTTTGGCACAATTATAGCTCCATGATGTAGAAGAGGTTAGAGTTGGAATTTTGATAAAATAAGTTATGGTTAATTTTTAATAAAATAATTGGTGAGACTGCTCAGGCTGTAAATTCTGGAACATGACCGAATGGTGCAACGTTTTGAATGGCTTGAAAAGGGACCTTGTAGAGGACCAATAAAGCTGATTTTTGGCATAGAAATAATACTATGAGTGAAGTGAACACGCCAGCTGGGATTTTGGTAAAATAAGTTCTGGATTATTTTTAATAAATTAATTAGTCAAACTGTTCAACTGAAATCACTGGAACCAACCTGAAGTTTAGTAACGACTTTCTGGACTCCGAAAGGGGACTTAGATATATGAAAATAAGCTAAATTTCGGTAGGATACTATTTCCACATGTTTATGATTTGTGCGAGTTGGAATGTCTGAAAAACGAATCACGGATTTGCCGCAATTAAATTTTTGGTAAAATAGGCCAGTTCAGCTTAAGCACCTAACCCATTTCGGAAATTAATTAAATGAACCCCTTTATGGTTATTGAAATAATCTGAAATTTTTACGACATGTATCTATGATTCCACCAAACATATTTGTAACAAAAGATTATGGAAATGGACCGATTTGGTTAGCTTAACCGCCCCATGAATATGAAGTAAGAGTCTGGAAATATTCGGTTCCAAAACTATGGATGTTGACATGTTATAAGGAATGCATACGATTATTCATGTCATGATTTGCATTGCATATCATTACATGTATCACGCATGATCATGAAACTGATTTTTATGGATTTTACTTATGCAAGCAAGTCTTATAAGCGACTATGGTTTCGTTATGCATGAAAAGTTTTTACGGTCCCATGTTTTTAAAGAAAGCTTCATGATTCCTTGCCGGCCAAGCATGCGACTAACCCGACTCCAGACCCGGGGTTAATTGGTCTGTTGACATGATATGTTCTGGACCCGTTCAGATCCGAGGTTAATTGATCTGATATCTATTCTGGACCCGTTCAGATTCGGGGTTAATTGATCTGATATCTGTTTTGGACCCATTCAGATCCGGGGTTGATCGATCTGATATCTGTTCTGGACTCGTTCAGATCCGGGGTTAATTGATCTGATATCTGTTCTGGACCCGTTCAGACCTGGGGTTAATTGGTCTGATGATATGTTCTGGACCTGCTCAGATCCAGGGTTAATTGATCTGACACTCTGTTTTTACGACATGTTACTTTATGGGACCAAAATGATATTTTGACATGACATGACATCATGCATTGCATCCTGCGTAACTCACGATCATGAGGACATGTTGCATGTTACAATTAATGGCTATATGTTATTATTATTATTGGTCTAGCATTACCTAAAAACATGCTTAAGCCGAACGTCAAGCAAGCTCAGGATTTAAGATCAGGTTTGAATTATGATTATTTGAGGTTTTTGGGGTAATACATTCATGTTATGATTCTTTACATATTTCATGGTAGTTTATTGTATTCTTGCTGGATGATTTTTATCACTCACACTTTATTTTTTCCCAGAGCCAGATAATGCCAAGATAGAATAGATCGAGGACGAGCCGAGAGTACCATATCCATAGGCAAGGAGTATGAAGGGAGCTAAGCTTAAGGACTTTTGTGCTGCCAAGACGTTTTGTATTATGACTATGTTTGAACTCTCTGGATTTAAGTTATGTTATTTTGTGGGACTACTACTTTTGGGAACTTAGTAATTTAGTGATGCATGTTTAATTTGAAAAGTTCTAGCCTAAATTTTTCTACCATGTTGAATGTTAGCATGGGAGTCCACGACTTATGTTATGGATGTTCGCATGTTATGCATGACGCCTTGTACTCTCCTTAGTGAAGTACGGCGGGTGCACCGTATCCGGATGAGGCCCGGGTGCGGGGCGCATCAAATATGAAATTGGCTGATTTTTGGCAGAATACTAGCCCTCTGTGTTTACTAAGTTTGAGGGCTGGAATTTTCGAAAAAGGATGTACAGTTTGGTCACAATAAAATTTATAGTAAAATCGGTCACTACAGAATTAAGCATGTAATGGTTTTGGGAAGAAGAATGAATGACCCCTTTTACGATATTATAATTCCGCGAAACTTTCATGGCAATTACTTAAGACATATATAAGTGTTTTTATGCAAACCACTTAACCTAGCATGGTTATTTTAAAGGGTAACCACCAAGGTTAAGATGACGTGACTAATCTGGAATTTTGGGCAGAATTATGGAACTTGTTGTAGGGCCTTGTTTTAATGGGCTTAGGCTTAGTTGTATGGTTTGGGCTTATGATCACTAATTTTTGGTAAGCCTACAGCGATTTCCTAAAATTGGCCCATATTAAATAAAGCTTAATGGGCTTATGGGGAAGGTAAAAGAAAGGGCGCTGCAATGCTGAAATTCAGCAGCCCCTGTTTCGTAATTAAACAAATTTAGTGTCTTACATGTCTCGTAACATCACGAAAATTATATTACGAATAGATAAGATACTCTTACACATATGTATGACAAGAACTCATGATAGTGGGCCTAAACCACGAGGGATTGAAGCCGTGTGTATGGATTGATAATTCTGGAAATTTTTCCAGCCTAAGGAATAAGTTGTGCGTATGTGTACACGTAACGCATTACATCATGAATTGCATAGTACATGTCATAAATTATGAAAGAAAGATGAAACAGCGTTTTTAAAGAATAGATGTTTTTCAAAGAACGCTTCCCACCGGTACCGTGTGTGTGTTTCCTGGCCACTAAGGACCCGCTCCAGATCCGAGGTTAATTGATCTGACGATATGGACCGTTCAGGCCCAGAGAGAATAGAACTGATATCAACCAATCAGGCCTGGAGAGAATAGACCTGATAAGTGATGACGTTACCGCTCCGAATCCGGGAATAATAGATTCGAAGGGAAGAAGTGACCGCCTCAGATCCGAGTGAATAGATATGAATACTCTATTGTTTCTTGACGATGATGTTTTGAAAGAAAAGAACAAAAGATCTTATCTGCATTTTTCCATGATGCATCACACGTATATACCCATGCATTTCGCATTTAATGAGTCATGAAATAATGGTACGTGATACTTAGACTAAGTTGTTATGACTTGGTTGCTCCTAAGTTATGATCTTATTGAGTGACAATCTTTGATCAGCTACGATCCTTTATAAGTCATGTTCATTAACAAGTTACTATTTCTGTCAAGTTATGATCTTTGATACATGGTGTATTGATCACTGATGGGTATTGGATGGAAAGCCAGGTATGTTTCTAAACCGAATTCTCGGGTTCGGTTCTTGTATGTACTTTCAATTTAATTCACGGTTATTTATAGTTTACTTGCTGGTGACTTTGTCACTCACCCTTATTTTTCCTCCCAGAGGCTGCAGGGAACAAAGTAGAATGGATTGAAGATAAACCTAGGGTTCCTTACCCGTAAGACGTGCGAGAGATGGATGGCCTAGGAGACATGACAAGATTATCGTGATCGATGAACTTTTTATGATGTTGTGATGGAAACAATTACTTATAAGGATTTCCGTACTTTATGATTTGGGTTGTAAAACTGATAATGATTTCGTAGACGCTTTAATTTAAAGTTTTTATTCTGCCACGGTTTCGCTTACTTGTTGACGCGTAAGCATGAAAGTCCATGTAGTTTATCATGGACTATGACATGTTATGGATCAACACCTGGTACTCTCTGTAGTGAAGTACAGCGGGCGCACCGTATTTCGGCTGGGCTGGGGTGCGGGGTGCTACAGGTGGTATCAGAGTTGAGGCTCTAGATCCGGGCAGAATATAGAACTAAGTTATGATTGTAGTCAACTAAGTTTGATATTAGATCTAAGTCCTGATCCTAGATGAGAGTTGACCTTAGACTAGGATGACTTAGACTGGAAAATTAGGGTTCGGCCTATTGATAAAACCCTAATTGACGACAAATTATGGAATTTAATTTATAATGTATATACATGCATGCTCTCCGATATGCTATTGGAATAAATTAAATTCTGCCACCTATTATGACACTCCCACATTGAATAAAATCCCAACACTACATAATGCAGATGGTGCGACCAATAGGCCGACCGGCAAGAGCTAGACCAGATGTGCAGGAGCCTATTCCTCCTCCACCTACACAGGTCCCTCCACCACCGCCACCGCAAGACCAAAATCCGCCTCCGGTTCAGAACGTTCCTCCCCCCAATGACCTTTACCACAAATGATGCCAGATATCAATGCCTTTCAGAATTTTTTTCAGACAGTCACTCAAATTGGTCAAGTAATGTTGCAACAAAACGTTCGTCAGCCGCATGAACTGGTCAGGGATGCCCAATACTACTTTGAAAAGCTAAAAAAAGCCAATGTTCCACCGTTCAAAGGGAAGTCAGATTCAGATGCCGCTGAGAAGTGGCTAGATGAAGTAGAAAACTGTTTTGAACTAATTAGAGCACCTGAGGAGGTAAAGACTCGGGCAGTCAGGTCATTCCTACTGGGAGAAGCCAACCAGTGGTGGAAGGCCAATCTGCAATCTCTACCAAGGCCAATTTCATGGGAGAGATTTCTCCAGGAAATCAACAAGTTCTACATACCACCCTCCGTCAAACTGCAGAAAAGGCACGAGTTTGAATCACTGATACAAGAACAAGGAATGACAGTCGCTGAATATGCCAACAAGTTCATAGCTCTGGGGAGTTTCCAACCATCCACCATGAATGATGAAGAAACCAACGATGTGGTAACAGTTATATTCTGACTTTGTGTAAATTTTTATAAGTACTGTTGCCCTATAGTTGCTTAGCAAATATTGCATGATTCAGGAGCTATTTTAGCATATTCAGTGCCTGTCAATGTGTTATTCGATAGTGGTGCTGGCCACTCCTTCATATCCAAGAAATTTGCAAAGAATATTAAGCATAACCCAACCTATAGTGATGCACCCTATAGAATCCAAGCAGCTGGGGAACAGGTGCTTTTGTCTCACCATATTTACAGAAACTGCGAACTTGAGTTCGAGAGTCACCGTTTCGACGCCGACTTAATTCCTATACCCATGACGGATTTCGATGTGATTCTTTGGATGGATTGGCTCTCCAAGAATTTTGCCAACATCGATTGTAGTAAGAAACAGGTTACCTTTAAGGATCCCACATGTAAGGAAGTGACCTTTCAACGAGGATCAAAGTTATGAAAATGTCCCAAGAACGTTTATGTGAATATGGTTCGCGCTAGTAAGGCGCTGAAGAAAGGACATGAGGGATTTCTCGTCTATGCAATAAATGCTGTTCAAGCACCCTCAGATCTTTCTTAAGTCTCCGTGGTTCGTGAGTACACAGATGTTTTTCCAAAAGAATTACTGGACCTTCCTCCGGACCGCGAGATATCTTTTGAAATTAATCTAGTACCGGGAGCTGAGCCAATATCAAAGGCTCCCTATCGAATGGCACCTGCGGAACTAAAAGAGTTGAAGGAACAGTTGCGCGAGTTGTTAGAAAAGAAACTTATTCGCCCAAGTATTTCGTCTTGGGGAGCTCCTGTACTATTTGTCAAGAAAAAGGACGGAAGCATGCAGTTATGTATTGACTATCGGGAGCTCAACAAAATCACTATAAAGAACAAGTACCCGTTGCCTAGGATCAATAATCTGTTCGATCACCTCGGGTAAGCAATTCAAAACTTTATTTTAGTAATAAGTCTATTATAAACCCTACTTAAGAGCATTATGATGCAGGGGGCACGGATTTTCAGTAAAATTGATCTTCGCTAAGGATATTTCCAACTGAAGATCAAAGCTGAGGACGTCCCGAAAACTACATTCAGAACCCGATATGGACATTACGAATTTCTAGTAATGCCACTCGGTCTGACCAACGCCCCCGCGGTGTTTATGGATCTAATGAACCGAGTATTTCAAGAACAACTGGACAAGTTCGTTGTAGTCTTCATCGACGACATTTTGATCTACTCACCTGATGAAGAGACCCACGTAAACCATCTAAGGATCGTTCTTGACATTATACAAAGAAAACTACTGTATGCTAAATTTAGTAAATGTGAATTCTGGCTACGCAGTGTGGCATTTCTGGGACATGTAATACCTTAAGATGGTATATTCGTAGACCCCAAGAAAATCGAGGTAATCACAGAGTGGCCCAGACTGACTAATGTTACGGAGGTACGAAGTTTTCTTGGTCTCGCTGGCTACTATCGTAAGTTTGTTGAAGGGTTTTCTCGAACCGCTATGCCTCTTACCCACTTGTCACAGAAAAAGACCAAGTTTGAATGGACTACAGATTGTGAAAAGAGTTTTATTGAGCTAAAAGAGAAACTAACCTCTGCTCCAGTTTTAGCACAACCTATCCCTGGTGAAAATTTTGTGGTATATAGTGATGCTTCTAAGAATGGACTTGGATGCGTACTGATGCAAAAAGATCGAGTAATTGCGTATGCATCCCGACAACTAAAACCATTTGAACAAAACTACCCGGTATATGACCTTGAATTAGCAGCCGTAGTATTTGCACTAAAAATATGGAGGCACTATCTGTACGGTGAGAAGTGCGAAATTTTCACAGACCACAAGAGCCTTAAGTATCTTTTCACCCAAAAAGAACTTAACATGCGTCAACGCAGATGGCTAGAGTTAATGAAGGACTACGACCTATCGATTCAGCATCATCTGGGAAAAGCCAATAAGGTAGCTGACGCATTAAGTAGAAAGACAAGCCATCCGCGTCAACCACCTTTGTAGCGTGACATGGAAGAATTTGATCTAGAGGAGGTTGATTCCATTGAATGCATACTCGCAAAGCTGGTATTAATCCCTTCGCTGATAGACAAGATTAAGGAAGGACAAGAAAAGGATAAAACCTTATAGAAAATAAAGGACCGGGTGAGAATGAAACCATCTGAAGAGTTTAAAGTCAGAAACGACAACATCTTGTGGTTTCGAGAAAGACTGTGTGTACCCAATGACGAGGACATAAGGAATGAAGTTCTTCGTGAAGCACACAACTCTCGATTTTCTATTCATCCTGGAGCCAATAAGATGTATCAAGATTTGAAACAAAGATTCTGGTGGCATGGCATGAAAAGACAAATTGCGGAGTTTGTAGAGAAATGCCTTGCTTGCCAGAAGGTGAAAGCGGAACATCAGAGACCCGCTGGGTTACTATGACCTCTTGAAGTTCCTGAGTGGAAGTGGGACCATATTACTATGGATTTTGTTACGGACCTACCAAGAACAAAGAGCGGACACGATACAATTTGGGTAGTCGTCGATCGTTTAACAAAGCCCGCCCACTTCATGGCTATGACAATCAAGGCTCCGATGGAGAAATTGGCTACAATGTATGTTGAACAAATTGTGAGCCTTCATTGAGTACCCCTAAGCATTGTTTGTGACCGCGACCCTCGCTTCACACGATTTTGGACATCTTTTCAGAAAGCGATGGGCACTGAAATCCGAATGAGCTCGGCATTTCATCCCCAAACAGATGGTCAATCGGAAGGAACCATTTAGACGCTGGAAGACATGCTGCGATCTTGTATACTCAACTTTGGGGGAAGTTGGGATCGGAGTCTCAAACTGGTAGAATTCTCTTATAACAATAGTTACCATCGATCTATAGGGATGGCTCCGTATGAAGCACTGTATGGAAGAAAGTGCCGTTCTTCGCTCAACTGGGATGAAATCGGAGATAAGATTCTTACCGGACCGGATCTAGTAGAACAACCTCGAGAGCAGATAAGGATCATAAAGCAAAGGTTACAAGCGGCCCAAGATAGAAGTAAGGTTTGGACAGATGAGAAGCGGCGACCGTTGGAATTTCAAGTTGGGGAGAAAGTATTCTTAAAGGTATCGCCATCCAAAGGAGTTAAAAAGTTTGGTATGAAAGGAAAATTAAGTCCAAGGTTCATTGGACCCTATGAATTTCTTGAAAGAGTTGGGGAAGTTGCTTATCGACTAGCACTACCGCCCTCACTATCTCAATTACATGATGTATTTCATGTATCTCAACTTTGTCGGTATGTGCACGAGCCTAGCCATGTTATAGAGGAACAACCTTTGAAATTCGAATCCGACGCATCATACATGGACGAACGGGAAAAAATAATTGATCGTAAGGAAAAGGCATTAAGGAAACGATCTATATCTATGGTCAAAGTGCAATAGAAGAACAATTCAACTGAAGAAGCTACCCAATATTACCAATTTTCGGCCCTTAGCCCAAAAAGGGGGCTCAATGATTTTCTAATTTCATATTTAAAAGAAAAGGGGGAAAACAATTAAGGAGACAATACCACATGATTATTTTTAATAAAGCACAAATTTGGCATGGTTAGGGTCATTAAAGACCCCAACCGCCGGATGGCTTTGGTAGCCAACCATGGAGGATTTTTTTAACCCTACGATGGCTACTTTATTATCCAACCAAGGTTAAAGTCCCCCTAATTAATTAAAGTAACTAAGGTTAGTCCAAAAGTAACCATGATTGGACTAAAGTAACCAAGGTTAGTAATAAAGTAACCTTGATTACCTGAAGTAATCAAGGTTAATACCCATAACCTTACCATGGTAAAATCTCATTCTTCCCTACCCCTCCCCAACGGCTAACACTAGCCTAAGAAGGAAAACTAAATCCAAAAGCGATCTAGGAAACTCTTATTCTCCCAACCACCAAAGAACTACTAAGAGCAAGAAGGTTTCTTCTCTTCTCCTCTTCCAAACCACACGGCCAAGGTGTAAGCCAAGAAGACTTAGGCTCTTCCAAGACCAAGCGGTATTAGGTAAGCATATTCTAAATCTTTTCAAAAGAATTCCTACATCCTTCATGGAACAAAACTCATGGTGCTATTTTCTTGCTCACCAACTGTGACCTTCAAGGTCACTAGGCTCAAAAATCTCAAGCTTTTGTGGGAACACTAATCTCAAGGGTCTTGAACACTACACAAGTTCCATTGGTAAGTTCATCTAACCCCTATTTAGTGCATCTTTCTCTTAAGAATGTAAACTAATCTTTGTTCTCTTGCCCTCCTCAAAACCGTGGGTGTATTGGGTGAAGGAGATGAAGGCTTCACCTATCCCATACACATTTCAAGCTAAGAAGAGGAGCAAGTTGAAGAGGCAAGTACACTATACATACTTGTGTCTTGAATGTGAAAGTGCATGCTTGAATGCCTAGATGTCTTTAAGATTTAATCTTAGATGTGAAATGCTAAGTTTTGATGCATGAAACTTTCGGCCCTAGGGTATAATGTCTTGCATGTATGAGATTTGCTCCAAAGATGGAATCTTTGTTGTTTTTAAGTATGGATATGTTGTAAAGCTAGGATGAATATGACAAAATCTCTTCCTTTGCATGTATGGAGGACGGTTGGATGGAAGAGAGAAAAACAAGTATAGCTTTGTAAGGATTTGTAGCTAGTGGGGTAAAGTATGATCAAGATGTATGCTTTTTGTGTTAAGTTTAACATGTTCATCATGGAGATAGTATTTTTGCCTTTGCATGCATATAAACGGGCTGTTTGGGGGGTTAGGGTATGAATGCACCAATGATACCAAGAATTGATTTTGTTATGAACATGTTGTACATGGCTCAAAGAATGATATAAGTATCATTCAAGCTGTTTTGAGGAGATGTGTAGATGATGTTTACAACGTGTTAGAACCTGTAAATCCACATGCTAAAGGTGTGTTTGATGAATAATAAGGTGTTTAAGCCAACCAATGCAAATTAGGATCTTTTAGTAAGGAAATGTGACAAAAAGTGGAATTGCTGGAGGAGGGCAGATTTTGATGCTGTGTTGTAGGATCTGAAAAGAGACTTTAGAGGTATTCAATTTAGATAATTTTTTGCGTAACACTAGCCCTATGTGTATAGTAATTATGAGAGTTGGAATTTTGATAAAATGAGTTACAGATTATGTTTAACGGAAATTCTACTAAAACTGGTCATACTGGAAATTACTGGATTGAACAGCTTTTATGTAACCTAATGAATATCCCAGAAATGGACCCTAGGAATATGAAATTCGGCTGATTTTTGGCATAATACTAGCCCTCTGTGTTTACTAAGTTTGAGAGCTGGAATTTTTGAAAAAGGATGTACGGCTTGGTCACAATAAAATTTATAGTAAAATTAGTCACTACAGAATTCAGCATGTAATGGTTTTGGAAAGAAGAATGAATGACCCCTTTTACGATATTATAATTCCGCGAAACTTTCATGGCATTTACTAAGACATATATAAGTGTTTTTATGCAAACCACTTAACCTAGCATGGTTATTTTAAAGGGTAACCACCAAGGTTAAGATGACGTGACTAATCTGGAATTTTGGGCAGAATTATGGAACTTGTTGTAGGGCCTTGTTTTAATGGGCTTAGGCTTAGTTGTATGGTTTGGGCTTATGATCACTAATTTTTGGTAAGCCTACAGCGATTTCCCAAAGTTGGCCTAAATTAAATGAAGCTTAATGGGCTTATGCGGAAGGTAAAAGAAAGGGCGTTGCAATGCTGAAATTCAGCAGTCCTTGTTTCCTGGCCAGTAAGGACCCGCTCCAGATCTGGGGTTAATTGATGTGATGATATGGACTGTTCAGGCCCGGAGAGAATAGACCTGATATCGACCGTTCAAGCCCGGAGAGAATAGACCTGATAAGTGATGACGTTACCGTTCCGAATCCGGGAATAATAGATTCGAAGGGAAGAAGTGACCGCCTCAGATCTGGGTGAATAGATATGAATACTCTATTGTTTCTTGACGATGATGTTTTGAAAAAAAAGAACGAAAGATCTTATCTGCATTTTTGGCATGATGTATCACACGTACATACCCATGCATTTTGCATTTAATGAGTCATCAAATAATGGTACGTGATACTTAGACTAAGTTGTTATGACTTAGTAGCTCCTAAGTTATGATCTTATTGAGTGACAAACTTTGATAAGTTACGATCTTTTATAAGTCATGTTCATTAACAAGTTACGATCTCGGTTAAGTTATGATCTTTGATACATGGTGTATTGATCACTGATGGGTATTGGATGGAAAGCCAAATATGTTTCTAAACCGAATTTTGGGGTTCGGTTCTAGTATGTACTTTCCATTTAATTCACGGTTATTTATAGTTTACTTGCTGGTGACTTTGTCACTCACCCCTACTTTTCCTCTAGAGGCTGCAGGGAACAAAGTAGAATGGATTGAAGATGAACCTAGGGTTCCTTACCTGTAAGACGTGCGAGAGATGGATGGCTTAGGAGACATGACGAGATTATCGTGATCAATGAACTTTTTATGATGTTGTGATGGAAACAATTACTTGTGAGAATTTTCGTACTTTATGATTTGGGTTGTAAAACCGATGATGATTTCGTAGACACTTTAATTTAAAGTTTTTGTTCTGCCACGGTTTCTCTTACTTGTTGACGCGTAAGCATGAAAGTCCATGTAGTTTATCATGGACTACGACATGTTATGGATCGACGCCTGGTACTCTCCGTAGTGAAGTACGGCGGGTGCACCGTATTCTGGCTGTGCCGGGGTGCGGGGCACTACAGATGGAGTTACACACCAACTCCAACCCTTTACAAACCTTATATATGAATACAATGATCACGAACACCACCACCTTGCAAGTTCAAGATTGATCACCCCTTGATCAATCTTTTACAATGATAAAGAGTATAGGGTGGTATGTAAGAAGCCTATTCAAGATGTATGAATACGAATACAATAGACTTTTAGAGAGAAGAAAGAAAGAAGTATAGAAAGAAGAAGTAGAAAACGTTTTTGATCTTGGAAACTTGTAAGCCTTGTCTTCTATTTTGTTTGTTCTCCTTCTTCTCTTTTTATCAACATTTTGGCCGCCCCCTATAGCTTTATATTCCTCTTGAAAATTATCTTTTAAGTCCTTGGAAGAGTATGTTGCATCATTGTAACATTTCCTTGCTTATTTGGCAATTCCTCATTGGATGATCATTAAGCTCTTGCTTACTTGGCACTCATTGATTGGATGGAAGTTGTCATCATTTGATACTAGATAAATCTGAAAATATCACTTAAAACATGTGCCAATTAGCCATAAAAATGTTGCCATAAGTCACATAATAAATTCCATACATTTTGCAAGATAATTTGTCAACATTTCCAAGCAAAAATTCGGCCATTACTATTCTCCACATGCTGAAATTTTCAGCATGTGTGATATCCAAGACAAGTTCAAATTGTTGCCATGTATGTAGTAGATTTATCCCTTGAAAATAAAATATCAGATATGCTTAATTTCTAGTTAAAAATTTCGGCCATAAGCTTCTCCACATGCTGAAATTTCAGCATGCGTAACATTCACACTTTATTCAAATTGTTGCCAAGTTTGCATTTGATTTATTCCTTGAAAATAAAGAAGAAATCAATCATCATTTAGTACACAACATTTCTATCAATTTTGGAATAAACTTAGTCACCAAGTAGGCCATAAAATCGGCCACATTCATTCCCACATATGCTGAAATTTTCAGCATGTGTGATATTCAAATATATCACTTTATTTATTCCATAATATATTCAAAACATTTCCATAACATCTTTCAATTAATCCACATAATTCAAGATAGTAAAATATGTCACCATTAATAGTAAAAATCTGCCATTCTAATGCACCCATGCTGAAATTTTCAGCATGTGTTTCAAATGTGACATAATTTGAATTGTTACCTTGTGTAGCTCCTTTCTTTATGTCACCAACATTGTATGCTTCATTCTTGGCCAATCAAGATGACAACAAAGCTCCACATATGCTCCAATAAGGCTGAGCTAGGCGTGTATGATGAATTTACATGTGCTAAATTTTATTTTTGCAAACTTTGTAAAATAGTGCACATATAATTATACACATATGGTATATTCCAATCAGCCCTTAATTGATTTTTCTAGAACACCTTAGAATGTATAGAGTAAGTAAAAAGTGTCTAGATACATGTTATATGTCATGCCAAAAATGTTTCATGTGTCATGTTCGTAGAAAATCGAATTTTCGACGTTCGTCGATTACCCGATTTTTCTCTGATTAAATTCCAAATTTTTGCACATGTTATATATATTATGTTACAGATAATATACATAAATTAAACATTAATATTCAACACTTAGGCTGATCTAAAGTGGCGCCCAATATGTGACAAAATTGAATTTGGAATTTCCACAATTTGGCCTTAATTGAGGGTGATTTGTGTGTGCCAACATGGAATGATTTTATGGATATACATACCATGTAAGCCACGAAATTTGTGGCCATTTTTGAAGTGTAGGGGCTGGCCATCTATATATGGCAAGTACGTGACACGTTGGTGAAGTTTCGGTATTTGTTCGATACGACAATTTTTGGTTTAGAACCTTTTAACGTGTCGTAATAAATTTGTCATCACCATGACTTATATCATATGATATAAGACCTAAATATACTCATAAAAATGAGTTAAATATACTGGTGTGACGTTCACGTACGTTAAATATATAACGTGTCGGTAGTACATTGGAATATATGTGTATGTGCCTTTTTATAAAAAAATCTGAATATATATATATATATATGTTAAAAACGTGTGGAGAGCTTATCCACCCATCACAATGTTGCTTCTGCTTACGACAATCGGATACTAGAGATCATATATTTCTGCATTGTCCAGCAATCATGCCTATGTGGATTCAAATCGCAATTTTGTTTTCTGGCCCTATGCCTCTACAAGCTCCTATACAAGCTTATCTCTCATTCTGGTGGCGACAAGCTTCGGTGTCAACGATGCAGGGTAACTTAATGGCAGCTGTTCCAGTAATTGTCGTATGGGTCATTTGGAAAGAGTATACTTCCATACGATTTGGAGATAACACTTTCACATGTGGACACTTATTTAATCACGTGCACACCACAATATATACGTGGTGTGCGTCTACGCAATGTTGTAAATTCGCTCAATCTCTTCCTCATCTAGTTGCTGAGGGATTCTCACCATGGTTAAGAGTCTGCCGGCAAAGGTTAGTTAGGTGGACGTTGCCACCTTCCGGCAGAATGAGATTAAATGTGGATGCGGCTGTAGGACGCAGCAAAGCAGCTGCGGGTGCTGTTCTTCGCGATGCATTTGGAAATTTTGTCTCTGCGGTCTGTTATGTATTACCGTTTGTTTCTCCAATTCGAGCAGAATTGATGGCTTTGTTATTCTCCGTCCTCTATTATGCCAGGACTTATGATGCGCTGTATGTTGAAACTGATTGCCGACAATTACTACACATGTTTCGTCACCCTTCGAATTATACGGGTCTATGTCTATTGGATATACAACAAACTGAGTTGATGCTACGTCTAAATGCTTCTACACTTTGTTATTGCCCACGTGAGGCCAATACAGTTGCACATGTTTTAGCACGTTATGGGCTGCATGCTACGGGAGCCCAACTATATACTGCAGAAGCTTCTTTGCCTCGCGAGGTGCGAGGTTCACTACGTCTGGATACTTCTCTACCCCACTTTCACTTATGATGGAATGGCGTTTAATTTTGATGGTTGCCTATGCAAGCAGTTGGTATAGGCAGCCTTTGTATGTCTTCTTTTCATTATGCATTATATGTTCTAACATTAATTTTGTCATTTCTTTTCATGTGTCTGTGGATAACATAATATTTTTTCCCTCTCTCTGAGCAATGGCCACAATGCGTATCGCTGTCAATATGGATCAGTCACTGATGCAGTATTCGATGGAGGTTGCCTGTGGTCATATGACTATGGGCAACTTGGGTATGGTTTTCTTCTACTACAACTATTTTACTTATGGCGACTCATGGTAGCGGTGCTAAATGCTCTTATTTGTGTACGAGGAATTTACTTCAAACTAAAATGGAGGACGATGGAGATTACATGCACTTTCATCAGGTTGATTGTCGAAGCATTTGAAGTTATCTACGTCAAGGAGGCTCATATGCTTATGGATGTATTATTGATTTTGTTCAATTCCATTCATTTGATTTGGTATTGGATATTACATCAACCAATTAGTCATATAAATATGTACGCTTTTTCCTTCGTCAAGGTTTTATCCACAAGGGTGGTTTTATTTGACAAGGTTTTAATGCGGCATATCATATATGACTGGAGGTTGAGTATACTAGAATTCGTTCATTTGTTTTTTTCCTATGACGACATTTCATTGGATGTAATATGGTTTTCTCCACCATAAGTGAGACTTTCAATAAAAATTTGCTTTCATAAAAAAACATGTGGAGAGGATGAAGAGGACTTTCCATTCTTCAACTTGTTGCCTTTGTGCCTTTTCCAAATATAGCTTCCTTTAATGAACTACTTAGTTTATTTAACTAAGTACTTCACTTAATGAACTAGTTTAGTTCATTAATGATGGCACCTGAAAATAGTTCAAACACAACAAATGCTTGCCATTTGATGTAAGCTTTAAATATTCATGGCTCGTTAGTACGGCAACAATATATATGAACTATATAAGGCAAGTTTTATGCAAAAAACGTGTCATGTCATAAAATATGTTATGCATTTCTTTAATACATGTTATTTAAATCATGCATTTTGAAATCACTCAAACCCCTTTTTCTCAACAGGCTGCAGCTTATTTGCCGCCACAAGAGCCTTTAACCCCTTGCCGAAGCCCTCCGAAGAAAGTATAAATAATAAAGGAGAGAGAGGATTACCCTGTTTTTCCCCTCGGTATGGTCGAAAGTAACCAGAAGGGATACCATTTATCAAAACCGATAAGCGGGTACTGCTCAAATGATTTAGTATCACTCGGACAAAAAAAGATGAGAAGCCAAACTTTAAAAGCAATAACTCCAAGTATTCCCAACTGACACGATCCAAAGCCAGCAGACTCTAGCCTTTTGCTTCAAGAACTATACCTCGTACGCAGTCGCTTGTAAGTGTTTAGCCTTTGCTTGATGATATAAAATGTAGTTATCCTCCATTGGCACCTGGTCCTATGCAGCTTTAGCTCATTGAACATGGGCCTCTTCCTGCTCCACCTTACACAAGATGTTCCCATAAATATTCTTATTCCAGCGCTGTATGTCCTGCTTCAATCGTGATAATTTATGGTAAAACCCATACAGCCGCCAGTTGTTGGATATGATGACCAAGCTTCCGCAACATATGAATGGAAATCCGGATGAGATAACCAAGCATCTAAAAATCGAAAAGTGCACCGACCGGATCCTCATGATATTCAGATGAAATACGAGGCAAATGCGTAAGACATAAGTCATCAAAAGCATCCTGGAATAAAGAATTGATAAATATCCAATCAAGCTGACGCTGTACCTGGCCTAAGCCATGGCCATCTGCCCAAGTATGTTGTGAACCATGAAAAGGTGGGCTCATTAAAGCGTAGTCCTTGATACAGTCATTAAAATCCTGTAAGGCCGATAATGTGGGCTGAGAGTTCCCCCGATCATCATCCAAAGACTGAAATGTGTTAAAGTCGCCACAAACTAACCACGAAGTTGTTGTCTGTTGTGAACAATCTATTAAAAACTGCCAAAGTTGCCTCCAAAGCACGATAGTATGTTGTTCATAAACCACCGAGCAGGTGAATAATAAATTTAACGGAACATAACAAAACTGTAGATGTAAGACTTGATCCTCATCATGAGTATCCAAAAGTCGAAATATCGAATGACGCCAATAAACCCAAATTTACCCGATGAGGATGCATGTGAATTTTAGAATCCAAGGTACATACCATATTGCACGATACCGTCAGAGGAATGCTTTGGCTCAATGAGTGCTAAAAGATTAAGTTTATGTAAATGTACCAAATGATTTAAACGAGAGAAAGAGGTTCTGAGACCTCAAATATTCCATACCATGATATTCATTGAGAAAGTGTAATGGCACCCCCTTATGAAGAACGCACAGCACAACGAGTCAGAATAGTAGATGGTGGCAAAGGCGGTAATTCTTTACAGGTTCGCCATCAGGGTACAAAACCCTCATCGGCGGACAACTCGAACAGACGGGATATTAAAACCTCTTCGGATGGTGAGGGCGGCATCGACTGGATTTTACGTACAATATCCTCCAAAACAGGTGGCAGATTAGTGGGAAGATCCTCCACGTGCAACTCAGTATCCAAAGAGTAACAAATTTCTCCGGTATCATCAATATCCTGAAGAGGGGGGTATTCCGCATCTGAACCTAAACGTGAAATATCCTGCACATGACTAGGAGGTGGCAATAGTTCATCCAGAGGTGGGGCTGCAGCAGGCAATGGAGTATCATCTGCTAACCAAGATAAGAAGATAACTAGGTCAGTTGAGGCGGCCGAATTATGAGTGTGGGTGTGCTTCTTGGGAGTCCACTGTGTTGAAGGTCGATGGAGCGAAGCTGGTGTTGCTGGTAGAGGGGATGATTTCTCACAGTCACCCGTTGCATGGCCAAGTCGGCGACATGTATTGCAGAAAAGAGGCAAATCTTTATAAATCACTTGCTGTAAATTTATTTTTTGCTTTGCCTGCAAATACATTTTCTTGGGCTACTCAGAAACGTCGACTTCTACACACACACGAGCCATTGAAGGACACAGACCATCGGACGTAGCAATATCCATTTTTATAGGCATTCCAATCAGGCAAACAATCTCAAAAAGTACAGCCTTTCAATGAAGGTGAATAGGTAATCCAGGTAACGCAACCCATACCGGCACGATTGGAGCATCAGCTGGTATATCAAAATCAACCATCCATTTTGTAACCCTCATATGACAACCAGAGATACTCCAAGAACGGCTATAAAAGCATCGAATATAGTCTGGTTCATGCCAAAAATTGAGAAGAACATGTGTTTGATCAATCAACTGATACGTAAATCATTGCAGAAACCAATCTTTTCAAAAACATCCTTTATTACTTTCAATGGAGGGCAGCCATACCAAAAGGTACCCACCAACGAAAACCAAAACGTGACGGCTAATGCATCAATTTCTTCATCGAAGAAGGTGATCATAGGAATACCTATATAGCATGATACTGTTTTGGGGGAGATTGCGACCGAGGTGGCGTTGGCACCGGATACCACTGCTTCAAAGGACAGCGGTGGTGTTGACATCCTTGTAGTGATCACAGGCGAGAAAGAGTGTAGAATTGGATTAGAAGGGAGGAGCGCAACGGTGGCGGCATCGACGGCTTATTGCCGGCTGTGCGATCAATCGCCAGAGAACAGCGTCATTACATATATATATATAGACACACACACACAGATATATATATATATATATATATATATATATATATATGAATGAAAGACAGGCAGTACCATTGGTATTTTATTAGTGAAAGCGTGGTTACATTAAGTGTGAGAGACTCTCTCACAAGAATGAAAAGTTGTAAGACAAGAAATATCAACATGAATACACAAACCTGCATGAAAGAAATATCTATACAGGGTCGATCGAAAGCAAACAAATAAATATCTAGTTGAAATGTCAACTCGTGTGTTCCTCGGAAGTGATGCCATATATCTTGATGCTCCAATTCCATATGCAGCTCGAACGGTCAAAACAGACACAAACATTAGCAGAGAGTAATAATAAATATAGTGATGAAGCAAAGATTAGAAAACAAGTCATACCGAGGTTGCCTGCATCTGTAGATACACGCAACAATACATTTGCTGAGCGGGTATCAACCAAAACAAAGATGGCAAGTGCGACTCATCCACAAATGAGTGATGGGAGAGTGTCCGAAGTTTAATATTCCGTTACTACAATCAACATTCCCCGTTGTGCTGAATAATGTGCTGCCAGAGTCGATTCCTGATACGTGTGCAAAATATGTGTCTGCATCAATAGTATAAAAGTAAGCAAGGCGGCATAATGTGCAGCATGTGGGGAGACTGAAGAATCGGAAAGAAGACGGAACAACTCATAACAATCGGTCTCCAAAAAAAGACAGGGATAACGCGGAACGAAATATAAGAGGGCAAAAAGAGCAGCCTGCGTCTCAACGATAATTGGCGGCAGAAGCGATGTATATATATATATATATATATGTATATATATATATATACGTATGTGTATATATATATAATTAAAAGAAAAATGTTGAAGGTCTCTGGCGATGTCGAATTACGGCCGGCACACTTCGTAGGTTTACTGAATTTCTATTGCAATTGCGAATTAAAATCTCTGTTCTCAAATCGACAATCTCTGTGGTCATTAATTTTTGACATTTTTTGGTCGGCACATTTTGTTATGGCCGACCTCTGTTGAAGGTTATTCGTGATGTGTTTGAGAAGATTGGATTCAAGAATGATTTGCACATTACTTTGATTGATCAATCACATGTTCTTTTAAATTTTCGGCATGAACAAGATTATATTAGATGTTTTTATCGTCGATCATGGAGTATTTTTTATTGTCATATGCGGGTAACCAAATGGACAGTCGACTTTGATCCCTCTGCGGATGTTCCTATCGTTCCAGTTTGGATAGCGTTACCGGGATTGCCGGTTCATCTTCATCATAAGGTAGCTCTTTTTGAGATCGTTCGGCCTATTGGTGCCCCTATCAAATTAGATATTGCAACATCTGATGGTTTACGTCCATCGGTGGCTCGTGTGTGTGTGGAAATCAATGTTTCGCAGGATTTACCAAAGAAGATATATGTGCAGGTAAAGCAAAGGCACTTGTTGCAACAGATAATTTATGAGGATCTGCCTATGTTTTGTGATACATGCCGTCGGTTGGGACATGCTACAGGCTCCTTCAAATCATCGCCATCTATAGCTGTCCTGCCTCCCAAGCCTTCAACAAGATAGACGCCGAAGAAGCCTCAACCGCCAAGTTAGTCGGCCCATGCTGAGCCAGTCACTTTGTTGTTCCGTGAGGATATCATATCTTTGCTGTTGGTTTGGTAGAAAGAACCAGAACCTCCTATCAGTCATACGCAAGATATTTCTAGGTTGGAAGCAGAGGCTTATTTTCCACCCACAAATGAACCAGAAGATATGGGAGATTTTGCACACTCATCGGATACGGAGCTTCCTGCTCAGGACCCTCCCTCCACTTTACCATCGGTTTTTGATGCGGTTTTACGGAAAGTACAGTTGCTTCCTGAGTCCACTTCAAAAGATATTCTTTTATCCCGTCTTCAAGAGCCCACGACAGATGATGGCTTTATTGCAGTGTTACCGCGTCGTCGGCAGAGAACACGTAAGGAATTACCGCCTTTCCCACCTTCTACAATTCTCACTCGTAGTGCTACGCGTTTGACTCATTTGAGTGATATATCTCACTCCCAATGAATGTCATGGCTTGGATTGTTAGAGGGTTGACTCCCTCATTTGGCCGATTACACCAGTTAGTTCGTTCACACATACTTAACTTGTTAGCAATAATCGAACCAAAACATACCACCACTCGTATCGCACGTGCTCGTATGGAATTGGGTTTTATAGCCTCTTGTTGTTCGCAGATAGGAAAAATATGGGTTTTCTGGCAAGATTCCATTTTTCAGCTTATTACTATAAGAGATGAGGAGCAAGTTACTCACCTACACTTTCTCTTTGTTCCACTGAATCTCTCTTTCATTTTTTTGGCAGTTTATGCATATCATACATAGCGCAGCGCCGCCCCCTATGGCAAGCTTTAGGCGACTTTTCTCATCAACACACCGGCCCATGGCTGGTATGTGGAGATTTCAATACTTTTCAGACATTAGATGATCATCGTGGTCGTTCGCAGCAATCTTTGTCAGTATTGCAGGATTTTAATGATTGTATAGAAGCCTGTGCATTGATGGATCAGCCATTTCACGGTACTAGGTATACTTGGACAGATGGAAGGGGACTTGGTCGAGTGCATCGTTGTTTAGACTGGCTCTTTTTAAATTCTTCTTTTCAGGATGCATTTGATGATATATGTCTTGCGCATTTACCACGGATTTCATCGGATCATACACCACTCTTGTTTGTATGTCGTATATTGGGTAATACAGATTGTCAGTCATTTAGGTTCTTGGATGCATGGCTATCTCACCCATATTTTCCTGCTTATGTGGAGTCTGCTTGGTTGTTATATTCGGCTACAGGAGGTATGTATAGGTTTTATAGTAAATTGTTCCGGCTGAGGAATGACATTTGACGTTGGAATCGAGATGTTTTTAGAAATATTTTTAGTAGGCTGGAGCAGGCAGAGGCCAAGGTTCGGTACATGGATGTTATATGGGATAATGACCTGACAGAAGATAATCGTGCTTCATATCATCAGGAGAGAGCTGAGTACATTCAAGTATCTAAATATGAGCTACAATTTTGGAAACAAAAAGCCAGGGTTCAATGGATTAGTGATGGTGATGACAACACAAGGTACTTTCATTCGGTGGTAAAGGGCCGATGGGCTCAGCTGCGTTTCAGCACATCTATACTACATCTGATGCCTTATGTGACATGCAAGCAGCAATTCAAAATGAAGCGACATCCTTTTATACCGCTTTATTTGCGAGGGAGTCCACAAGGGATTATTATTATATCTTGCAGCATATTCCTCCGCTGGTGACTACGAAGGAGAACTTGTTTCTCACAAATCTCTTGCAGGAATCCGAGATAAAGGAAGCAGTGTAGAGTCTCGATCCTCAGAGTGCGGCAGGACCGGATGGATTCCATGGTAATTTTTCCGAGCATGTTGGAGGGTAATACATAAGGATGTTGTCTTAGCGGTGCAAGAATTTTTTCTCGGTGTTCCACAGCCTTCAACAATGCAAGTGCTCTACTCACATTAGTTCCGAATGTAACATAACCTCGTACCTTTAGTGACTTCCGACCTATATGTTTGAAAAAAATTTTGAGTAAAATCTATTCTCGTATTATAGCGTCGCGCTTGAGTGTGTTGCTTCCAAAGTTAAATCTTGCCAGAACAAACGGATTTTCTAAAAGGGACATGACATCTCTGCGAATGTTTTGCTAGCTAGAGAGATGATCCACATGCTTGATAAAGGTGGACATCTGTTATGTTTGAATCTAGATATGATGAAAGCTTTTGACCGAGTAAGTTGGGAATACTTAGAATTATTATTGCGGTAGGTTTGGGTTTTCGGCCTTTTTTGTTCGCATTATTATGAATCATTTAGGCAGCACCAGGCTTTCAATTCTTGTTAATGGTGTTCCTTTGGGTGTCTTCCATCCGTATCGAGGGACGAAACAAGGAGATCCACTATCACCACAGTTATCCATTTTGTCCACGGAAGGGTTTAGTCGCAGGTTAAAGGCATTAGTTGCAGCTAGGACAATACAATCCTTTCGGCTGGGTCGTGTGCCTTTTCATTTTGCACATCTTGCTTATGCAAATGATTTATTGATATTTCTACATGGTTCTATACGTACATTGAATAGCTTTCGATCCTTTCTTTCTTCTTATGAAGGCGCCTCTGGTCAAAAAGTAAACTATGGTAAAAGTAATTTTATTTCTTCTTGAGACACGTCGTTGCTGCGTAGGCAACGCTATGAACTTATTCTTGGTATGCGGAAGTCGAGCTTGCGATTTTACTACTTGGGATCTTTTTTACATAAAGGTATTATTCGAGCCAGATATTGTACATCCCTTCTAGCGCATATCGATGGTAGGTTGAATGGTTGGCAGAATACGCTGCTTTCCCCAGTGGGAAGAATGGTTTTACTGAGATATGTCATTTCTTCTCTTCAATTACATGTTATTGCTGCAAGAGGATTACCACAGTCGGTTATAAAAATAATTGAGCGCAAGATGGCCAATTTTTATTGGGGACCTCGGCATCATTGGGTTGCATGGTCTATTATTCAGACCCCATGTTCAAAAGGAGGGTTGGGCATTCGTGATTTATGCAGTCAACAAGAGGCTTATTTTTGTCGGATTTGGTGGAATTATCATCACCAAAATATGCTCTAGAGTTCTGACATGCATTCTAAATATGGCCAGAGCGGGGACTTTCGCCCGTGACTTCCAGACTCGCCTGTTTGAAAGATTATTTGTCGCTCTCATTTCTTTTGTGCCACACATATTCAGTTGCATGGCTTGCAGTATAGATGGACGTCATCACCAATGGGCGAATTTACGCTATCTTCTGCATATGATCTTTGTCGTCAGCCTAGGGTCACTCTTTTTTCAGCATAATTTATTTGGAATAAATATCATCAACCAAAAGTCCAGAATTTTCTTTGACGAATTTATCATCGTGCGTTGCCATTTGAGGATTATATGAGACGGTTTACACTATCAATGCCAACCCAATGTCCTTTTTTTAAAACTACTTCCATAGGGGTGGATCACATTTTTATACAGTGCCTCTTTATTCGGCCAGTTTTGACTTCTTTTTCGATTGTTTTGCCTGGTGTTTCTCCTCGCGCCACAAGTTTTTGGCCTTATCTTTTATCTTGGTGGTTCAATGCCTCAAGCACCACTCTTCTTGGGGTTTAGCGCATGGTGGTTCCGGGGATAGTTGTGTTTAACATTTGGCGAGTATACACATCTTCGGTATATGGTGATAGCGTTGGATGTACTACGGCTTCGCTAATTGCATGGATACATTCGGATATTTATTTGTGGGGCAAAACGATTGATGGTACAAAACTTGCTTAGTACAGAATCTACATTTGCTGCCTGCTATTAACAATCTGCAGCCTATGATTGTGCGTTGGCTGGTGCCTCCATCAGGTCGGATGAAGCTCAATGTTGATGCGGCTGTTGGCAAAACTTTTGCAGCTGGAGGGGCAATACTACGAGATAGTTTTGGCACATGTATTGGCGCACTTTCTTTCCGATTGCCGTTATCATTCCATTCATTTCGGAGATGCAAGCAGCTTTTTTCACCTTGTTATTTTTCCTGCCACTCTATCATCATATTATATTGGAGACGGATTGTCAGCAATTGCTCCATGCAATTTACCAGCGCAGCACGGCTTCTGAGAGTTATCATCTTCGCTTTATACGCTCACTGCGAGTGCAAACGCATTATGATGTTCAGCATGTCATAGGGAAGCAAATATGGCGGCCCATTATTTGGCTCAATATGGTTTAATGATTCCTACGACAGGTTATTATACGCGTCATACATTACCACCACTGATTCGTAGTTGTGTTAGACTGGATCGTTCCATAGGCAATATTCGGCATACTTGACTTGGGACATCTACAGTTTCTTTTATTTGTCTTCCATATGGATTGGCTTAATTTTATACATCCTGCCTGCATTCTATAGGATGCAGGCATACATGGTATGATTCTTTACTCTTGCCATCTTCCACGATCACCAGGCTTTTGGTTTGTGTTCACTACTAATAACTATGTCTTTATCTTTGCATGGACATTCATGGATGTTGTTGCTGCGCGGATCAACTGGATTCAAATGTGGACAATATCTCCTGCACTAGACCTGCTCTTTCTTTGTGTATTATATGTTTCAAACGTGGTAAATATGTACTCTTTTTTCTACGTGCAAGATTTTATCCACAAGGGTGGTTTTGCTTGCCAAGGTTTTAATGAGGCATATCATACTACGCTTGAACACTTCCATTACCCTTATAACGTACTATGGTGGAATACTTTTTGGTCTTTAAGTAGTTATATACAAATTTGTTTCGCTTTTATTTGTAACAATGGTATTTCTCCGCCATAAGTGAGGGTTTTACATATAATAAAACTGGAGACTCGTGCTCCTTCAAAAAAAATACGTATGTGTATATATTTTATCATAGAGACCTCACTTTTGGCGGAGGAATACCATATTACAATTGCTAGAGTATGCGAATACATGATATAAAAATCCAATAATGATATATCTCCAGTCGTATATGATATGCCGCATTAAAACCTTGCCAAGAAAAACCACCCTTGTGGATAAAACCTTGGCGAAGGAAAAAGCGTACATATTTATATGGCTATCATTGATATGGAATGTATGGAAGCCGTAGGTTGCAGATGTTGGGCTTGCTGGTGTCCGAGCTTGGAGTGATCGCCAGATTGCAGTATGACGTCTGCCATTTGAGATTGAGGGAGCCAGGATGAGATGTACCTCGTGATAGTAGAAAGTGTATATTAATCCAACGGAAGTGAGAAAAGTAATAATCATAAGCAGAAAGACCAAAAGCATACCCAAGTCGCCTTGACTAAGGAGCCAAGGCGACAGTGGTAAAGTTCCAGCACCACGAAAACAAACATTCTTCGCCATGTGCTCGACGCATGAGTAGTATATGATCAAGCAATGCAGTCCTCGAATGAACGATGGTAAAGGAGTGATGTCACATGATAACCAGGTCGTTCTAATGAAAAGAAAATGATGAATGTTATGTATGAGAAAGAAGCATCATAAAATGTAGACAAATGGATAGTCAACCATACCATGCCTACCTGGATCCCAAAGGAAACAGGCAGAAAGTATGAAAGAGTACCAATCCATGTGGAAGACTGTAGAGCGTCAAGGCACGCGCAAGTATGAAGAAGTGAGATCCAACAAGATTGAAGCACGTACTAATGAAGGCAGGGTATGAGAGGTATAATGCTGTGTACATGGATTTAACATAGCATGTTGCGCTAAGTAATGTGCTGCCATATTTGCCTCGCGATAAATGTGATGATAGTCAAGTTGATGGAGATGAACAAGTGTGTGTAGCTGGCGAAGATGATAGTTTCCGTGTACAAGGTGCCGCCGTGACAAACGATCTATCAGCTGAGCACAGTCCGACTCCAGGATAAACTTGCGATGGAACGGAAGGAAATAAAGAATTCCAAACACGACACCTTGAATCTCTGCATGTAGTGGTGCACATGGAGGAAGTCTAAAAGAAATCGCTCCTATGCATGAACCCATGTGATCGCGCAATATCGCACTCCCTGCTGCATAATGTCTACCCACAGCAGCATCTACATTTAATTTCAACCGACCAGAGGGCGGGGTGACCCAGCGAATCATCAGAGGTCTCGGCAGTTGGAACGTGGGCAGCAAAGAGAAATGCCGCCGAGTGCCAGTAGCAATTTTGGAGCTTGCGATTTTTTTGTGCCACAAAATAATATCATAGCGTATGGAGTGTCGTAGTGAGGTATCCATTATATGAGTTTTGTCCCCATAGACTATGGAAGTATAGCCACACCATATGTTATATACGATAATTGCTGGGATTACTATTTTATAAACTCCAATGAGAGAGGTAAAGGATGAACGATACCACCAAGAAAGAAGATACTGACGAAGCCGTAATGAGGATGGAAGAGGACAATGTAGCTCACTAGCAAAATAGTGCCATAGGGGACACACATAAGAACAATATAGAAAGACATGATCCACTGTGGCCGACTCACTTTTACAGAATGGACATTGCGTTGGACGAGCCATTGAATATTGTCCAATATAATCCTCAAAAGGTATTGCCGAATTAAAAAGACGCCATAAAAACAGTTGAATAGAAGGAGAGTGATGCTTGTACCAAATAAATGTTGCAGAGAGCAGTTTAGGAGAGGATATACGGCAAGTATCATAAGCACTTTTCAGCGAAAATTCTCCCATTGGCGTGGGTAACCATGTGATGTGGCCTCCCTGACCGTCAGTCTGTGTTAGGCAGAAGGAATGGATTCGGCAAATAATCTTCCATATGGGTGAATCTGTTAACCGTGGTATATAATCCTGACGGAGTCCATATTTGGCATGCATGTATTTGCTCCAAAGTGTGGAATTTTGTTGATATGACCTCCATATTCGGCAATGATATGCCCGTTGTAACATGTTCATGTCTCGTAGACCTAAACCCCCTCATCCCGTGGCTTGCAAATAGTAGTCCAGGATATCGAATGGTGTCTACGTCCCCAATAGAATGCAGCCATCTTGCTATGTATCACCTTAATCACCGATTTCGGTAAGCCACCTGCCGTTATGACATGAAGTAGTAATGCGGCTATTACTGAACCTAGGAAGACTAGTCGACCTGCTGCTGAAAGCAATTTGGAGTGCCACCCTTGTAGTCTATCATCAATATGTTGAAGTAATGAAACACAATATCTGGAACGGGTGATACCCTTGTGTAAATAAGAACCAAGATAACGAAATGGGAGACTTGAAAGACGCATGCCCTGAATATTTACAAAATTCTGGCGTTGATGTGTAGGTATCCTGGTAGACGGAATAATACTGCTTTTTTGGAAATTCACCTTTTGACCTGAATCAGTTTCATATTGTGTAAGAAAAGTATGAAAATTTTGAAGGTTCCGCTGTGTACCTCGTAGGAATATCAGAAAATCATCTGCATATGCCAAGTGTGTGATTGTAAATGGAATGCGCCCCAGGCAGAAAGGCTGTAGCACTCCAGCTGTTGTTAAAGCTTTCAAGCCCCTGCTAAAACCTTCAGATGCTAGAATAAATAATAGTGGGGATAATGGATCCCACTGCTTAACCCCTCTATACGGCCGGAAAGTTGAAGATGGCTGGCCATTAATTAACACTGCTAACGTAGTGGCACTCAAATGATTCAGAATAATGCGAGTGAAGAAATTTGAAAAGCCGAATGTGTGTAGTAATATCTTCAAATATTCCCAGCTGACTCTGTCAAATGCTTTCATCATATCCAACTTTAAGCATAGTTTTGAGCCACCCCTATACATCATATGTATCATCTCACGAGCCAATAGTACTTGGGTAGAAATGTCAGTACGTGGTAGGAAGCCCGTTTGTTCTGGAGATATTAAACGCGGCAATAATGTACTCAAACGGCTAGCAACGATTCTTGTACAGACTTTGCTCAAAAAATTAGTGAGGCATATAGGACGAAAATCACTGAAAGTAGCAGGGGAATGTTTTTTTGGGATCAAAGTTATTAATGCACTAGCCATGACGGTAGGCTGAGGAACGCCAAGAAAAAATTCCTGAACCGCTTTAATAGCGTCTGTTTGAATAATTGACCAGCAGGATCGATAAAAGTTGCCGTTAAAACCATCGGGCCCGGCTGCACTATGAGGGTCCAAATGCCAAACCGCAGATTTCACCTCCTCCGGCAATGGTATCTGCGTTAAGTATGCATTGTCTTCGGAGAAAACTAATGTCGGAATATGTCGAAGAATATCATCATAATTATTAGTAGGCTCTCGAGCAAATAAGGTTTTATAGAAAGATACTGCTTCAGCCATGATATCGTCAGGTGCAGTGCAGACAACTCCGGCACTTGACTGTATTTGTTGGATCCGTAGGTTCAATCTTTTCCCTTTGACAATGGAGTGAAAATATCGGGTGTTAGCGTCTCCTTCTTTTAGCCATCGGACGCGTGCTTTTTCCAAAAGTGCAATTCATAAGACGAGGCTTGAAGATATTCCGCCTTTTCTCTATGATACTCTGTCCGAGTTTCATCCGTTGGATTTTGTGTCCCAAAGGTTTTCAACACGTGTAAGATTTATTTCGGCCTGTTGGACATTAGAGAATATATTACCAAATATTTCTTTGTTCCACCGCTGCACATCCTTCTTAAGTTTGAATAACTTTGAGTAGAAGCCATACATTCCGCCAGTAGTAGGATAAGAATTCCATGCAGCTTGCATATAATTATGAAAATCCGGATGCAGCAACCAAGAGTCAAGAAACCGGAAAGAGCGACGCGTTGGAGGTGGACTTATTCGGCATAAAAGTAATATAAATATATATACATATATATATACATATATATACACACACACATACTATGTATGCAGCCATGTGTGTGTGTCTATTTTGTGTGGAGAATCACCTTCCATTTCAAATTTGTTGCCAAATAGGTATCTTCAAATATATCTCTTCAATTACTTCATTTACTGAACTAGTTCAGTTCATCTTCTTAAGCACTTCATTAAATGAACTAGTTTAGGTCATTTAACATGGCACCTGAAAATAGTATAAACACATCATATTTTTGCCATATGATTTAAGTCTTAACGCTTCTGACACGTTAGTCCAACAATGTTATATATAAAACATATAAAGCATATTCATCACATATGCATGTCATGTAACACTTAAATCATGCATTTCGAAAACACGTAACATTTAAATCATGCATTTTCAAATTATTCGAACCCCGGTTTCTCAACAACTTCTTCAGCCTTGAATCTCCCTAAAAGATAGTTTCTTGCATATCCAATCCACTGATGCTACCCTTCTTCTGCCTGCAATCAATAGTGGCATGATACCTTGCCAGGAAATCCATGCCTAGAATAATATCAAAATCTTTCTTTTGAATCGGGATCAATGTCACAGAAAACTCTTGATCACTTATATCTAACTGCATCCTCTGTACTGATGTTGAGATATCTACACCTGGTTTCCAGCTACTTGAACTCGGTACAGGGTGTCAAGCCATTCAGGTAAGAGATTAAAATTTTTGATGAACTTCTTTGCGATGAAAGAGTAGCTTGCACCACTATCGAATAAGACATTGGTGGAAACTTTATTTATTAAGATCGTACCTAACACGTGTATGGTTATTCATATTGCACATAAACACAAAAGAACACTCAAATTAAATTGAATTTAGAAAAAATGATTGAATAAGCGATACCTGCTATGACATCACTAGCCTCTTCAATGTCTGCATCAGTCATCACGTGGACCCAAGTATTGGTCCTCGCCTTACCCTTCTATTGTCCCTGACTGTGCTGTGGCGGTGGCACCTTCCTCTACCCGGTGCACTCTCATGCAAAATGTCCCTGCTTCCCGCATTTGTAACATACGTTCATAGTCCTCCAACACTTGCCTGAATATGGGCGTCCACAATGAACGCATGGTGGGGGCAATGGTCCTACACTCCTCAGCAGTTGTGCATCGGTCACGGATGCTCCTGTGATCATCTGTGGGTATGTTGCATTTCTTTGCACCTGTTGCTGGGGTGGTCTGTATGGTCATCTAGTCTGATGGCGTTGAGTCACCTTCAGCCATCGCCCTGGTCTCCCAAACTTAGAATCCTCACAGGGCCTCTTGCCCCTATCCTCAGCTGACATCCTCTCAACGTCATAGTCAACCTCCCTGCAAACTTCCAGCAAATCTTCAAACGTCCTTGGTCTGGCATAGACGATCCAATCTGAATAGGAGAATTCAACCCTGTTCTATACTTCAACATCTTTAACTTCTCATTTTCTATTGTAGACGGCATGTACCTCCCCAATGCATGGAAACACTTAGTGTACTGAGCCACTGTCATAGAGCTCTGAGTTAGCATCTAAAACTCAGTCATCCTCTTCTGATCACACAGTCTGGAACATAAAACTTCTGAAACTCTTCTCTGAATTGTGTCCACGTCACTGGTGGGGTTCGGCAGATCTCCTCACTATGCCATCATTGCTCAGCATCTCCCAAAAGGAATGGCACAACAACCTCAACTCTCAGATCATCAGGCATTTGCAACAAACGGAGTTGGTAAGATGCATTCTTCAGCCATATCCCTGCCTCCTCTAGACGTGGAGTCCCTCTAATCATCGGAATATGGGAGTGCTGCATCTCTCTATAGTAGAACCTAAGACCCGGTGGTGGTGGTAGCGGCACTTGCTGCTGGTTCAGTTGCTGTTGCTGCTTTGCTAGAATAGCGGCCAGAGTGGCCAGAGTGTCGGTCAGCGCTTGGGGCACATCCCCCTGATTTTTGTGGTCATCATCGCCATTTCCTTCATTTTAAGGTTGTTCATGACGTGGCGCCATTTCCTAGAATTTAGAGAGAAAAAATTCACCTTATGAAAATTCAGGTTGAGTAGGGGTATTTTAGGAATTTTAGGCATTTATAGGGTTTATGCAAAGGTCTAAGGGTAAAACGGCAATTAAATAATGAAAGCAAACCAATGGCTCTCATCTCCCTTTACCCACTCATAACTTAAGTCAACTTCATTAATCAAGGGTAATATCATTAGTTTAGGAAATGATCATAACTTATGTCTAAGTTTGTTGATTAATCCTACGTTCCTGAGGCAAATCAAGAGCCTCACCTCTGATACCACCTGTAGCGCCCTCCTCCCAAACCCAACTTTGGGAACGGTGCATCCGCCATAGTCTGCTAAAAGAACTACAAGGCATCGTTTTAACTTCTTACACGTCAAAAAATGACATATGATTTTTTTTTCTTTTTTCCACACAAACGATACATAACAAAAACCAAATGAAATTCATCAGTAATCACAAAGCAGAAATAAATGAGAGTTCTGGCTTGATGAGACCTGACACATCAATACAGAAGTCTAAAAGTCCAAGTGAAATGATATATATGAAAAGTCTAAGGTGAATCCCAAATAAATGCACACGGCCAATCAGTCTCTCTCTAGATCCTGTGAAAGGCCATCACTTTTCCTAAACCGCGGCATCTGCCTCATCCTTAATGAAGATATACTCGAAATCTTGCTCACTGGGAGTGGGGGGAGTAGGGGCGAGTGTTATGACGTCATCCAATAGGTACCTACCTCTATCCAATAGGGAAACAACCATACAATAATGGTATACACACATAACCACATAATCCAAGGAACAACGCGCAGGCATGAAGTAAATAACTGCATAAAGTAAGTCACTCCACATAATAATATGTAACTTCATGATGCATGCCCCTTCTTCTACGTGTCACATGCAACAAAGGCCATGTCATGTGATATGTCCATATCTCTAGCGTACAATGCATGATCCCAAGACCTAACCGAGTGCCTGTGGATCGTACCCATAGTACACCATCTTGAGTGCCTGTAGCTCTTGGTTATAGTCCACCATCCTGAGTGCTGTAGGTCTTGTCTACAGTCCATCATCACGCGCCTCATAGGCAAAATGCAATGCACATGCCATGAATGCAATGCAAATTTTGCTTTCTGGTCTTTCGTTACGTCATTTCTGATTTTCCTCTATTTTTTACATTTTTCCAAGGTTATTTTCCGTTTTCTGAATTTATTTATCACTTAATTCTTTTACTTTGATTATTGGGAATCTCGTGAAAATATTATTTGCCATCAATTATATTTTTCCTAGCTTATATTAATTTTTTAGGGATTTATACTATGTTTCCCAAATTTTTTTATTATTTACTATTTATTATATTTAGTTAAATTAATTATAAATTCATAAATTTAATGGAAAAGCTTTATTTTTACCATTTTAATTTTATAGTATTAATTTCTAATTTTCTGAAATTTTAATCTATTTCTACTAATTATTATTTCATTGTTTAATATTTATTATATTCTGAAATTAATTTATTAAATTTATATACACACACACACACGCACACATATCTCCGGTCCAGCCCACTCAAGGTACGGCTTGCCGGCTCGCTTGCCGCTTTCCCTTTATATATATATATATTTAAAGAGACGCGTGTCCCTACATTTTATTTAGAGCATGACCCTCACTTATGGCGGAGGAATACCATTATTACATACAAAGTCATTGCATAATTGAATAAAGGAACTCAATGGGAGATACATATTGTACCAAATGCTATGTAAAGGGGGAGGTGTGTTTTCAAAAGTGGTATGATATGTGTCATTAAAACCTTGACAAGCAAAACCACCCTTGTGGATAAAATCTTGCACGAAGGAAAAAGAGTGCATATTTACCACCCTTGAAAACTTATGTATGAACCTCCACTGCCTAAGTCTCTAACATGATCACGCAGAAGGGATAGTAAATCGCAGACAATGTCCAATAACAGGCATCCTCGTTCGGTCCAGCAAGAATGGTCGCCGAAGGAATGTTCAGTCCAGTCCATGCACATGTAAAGAGAAGTCCAAAGTTAGATGAGCATACTAGACATATCGAAAACAGAAAAGCCTACAGAAACCAAAGCATACCGAGTCTGCCTGTACCCCTCAGGATACAGGCAGAAAGAGTCAGTGATTGCCAATCCATATGGAAGACATGATGAATCTGAAGTGATGCGCAGATGTATGGATGAGAGGTCCAAGCTAATGGAACCGCGGACTAAAGGCGGAAGAATGTCATGAATATATGTTTGAGTCCGAGGGTCCATCATTGCATGCTGGGCAATGTAATGGCGGCCATGTTTGCCTCTCTATAAACATGATTGAATTCAAGCCTATGTTGATTCTTCAACGTCTGCAATAACCGCAAATGATAATTTCCAAAAACTGCCTGCGGATGCGCCAGACGTGTATAAATCTGAGAACAATCCGATTCAAGAATAAGTGGACGGTACAGTGGCAGGAAATATAGCAATCCGAATACTGCAGCTTGAATCTCTGCCATCAACGGTGTACTTTGAGGCAAGCGAAATGAAACCTCACCCACACAGAAACCAGCATGATCACGCAAAATAGCACCTCCTGCAGCATAATGCCTTCCAACCGCCGCATCTACATTTAATTTCAATCTACCCAAAGGGGAGAGAACCATCAAAATAGTTTTGGACGCGGGGGCCGAGTTCTAGGCAACCAAGGAAGTTGTTGTTTTGAAGAAGACCCCGCCGCCAGCTTGGAACCCTCAATTTTGTTACCCCACATAGCGATGTCATAATGGATTTAAGCCCGAAAGGACACTGTAGAAAAAGATATCATATCACCATACACTAATGATGCATAAGCACGCCATATGTTATGCACGATAATAGCCAGAACCACAACTATGAGCACCCCAAATAGAGAGGATAATGTGGAACGATACCACCAAGATAAGAGATATTGCCAAAGTTTCATCGATGATGGGAAAAAACAATGCAACTCAGACGCAAAAAACTCCCATATACTTCGAATACCATCACAGTATAAAAGCACATGATCCACCGTGGCCGATGCATGCTTGCAAAAAGGGCATTGTGTAGATCGAGCAGTATTATACTTACGAATGTAGTCCTCAAAAGGTGAAGATGAATGATAAATACGCCATAAAATTTGTTTGATGGCTGGCGAGTAATGTTTATTCCAAATAAATTTCGCAGAAAGCAGTGTAGGCCTTTGTTTGCAACAAATATCATATGCAGTACGCAAAGAGAATTCACATGTAGCAGTAGGCTTCCAGCTAATACTCGTATCGTGCCCTTCTGTTTGAATAATGCATATATCATGGATTCTAAATATGATTTTCCAAACAGGTGAATATAGCAGCCTAGGTCGATAATCCCCTCGATTTCCATATTTGACATGCATATATTTACTCCAGAGTGTACTATTTTGTTGATAACACCACCAAATACGACAGTAGTAAGCTTGCTGCAGCATGCGAAGATCATGAATGCCCAAACCTCCTTCCTCACAAGGTGTAGTAATATTGGACCATGCAACCCAGTGATGTCGTTGTTCCCAATAAAATGTTGCCACTTTACGTTCTATAATTTTAATCACCAATTTTGGCAAACCACCAGCAGCAAGAATATGCAATGGTAAGGCCGAAATAACTGCTCGAAGTAAAACAAGTCTGCCTGTCGAAGAGAGTAAACAAGTATGCCATCCATTCAGACGATCGTCAATGTGCTGTAATAAAGAAATATAGTATCTGGAACGATTTATACCCTTGTGCAAATAAGAACCGAGGTATCTAAATGGCAAGCAAGAACATCTCATATGCAAGATATCCTCAAAACCTCTTCGTTGATGTAGCGATGTGGCTGCAGACGGGATGAAGCTGCTCTTGTGGAAATTTACTTTTTGACCAGAGGCTGTTTCATATGATGCTAAGAACGTATGGAACGCTATAGATTCCGCTTTGAGCCCCTTAAGAACACTAACAGGTCATCCGCATAAGCCAAATGTGTAATATGAAAAGGAATCCTCCCTAAACGTAGTGGCTGCAGTTCTCCAGAGGCCACTAATGCTTTCAAACCTCTACTGAACCCTTCTTAAGAAAGAATAAAAAGCAAGGGAGATAAGGGGTCACCTTGCTTCACGCCCCTGTATGGCCGAAAGGATTGAGAGGGCTGACCATTAATCAATATTGCTAAAGTAGTAGCGCCTAAATGATTCAGTATGATCCGAATGAAAAAATCTGAAAAGCCAAAACGGCGTAGCAGTAACTCCAGATACTCCCAACTGACTCTGTCAAAAGCCTTCATCATATCTAGCTTCAAACACAATTGAGAACCTCCCTTATCCAGCATGTGAACCATCTCCCTTGCCAATAAGACTCTGCATAAATCCTGTCTGTTCCGGCGATATTAACTTCTGAAGCAACATATTCAAACGGGTGGTAATGATTCTCGTGCAGACTTTACTCAAAAAATTTGTAAGACAAATAGGCAGGAAATCACTGAATGTATTCGGAGATGACGTCTTTGGAATCAAGGTGACTACTACACTAGCTATCGCCGAGGGCTGGGGAACTCCAAGAAAAAAGTCATGCACTACTTTAAAAACATCGCTGTGAATAACTGGCCAACAGGAACGATAAAAAGTACCATTGAATCCATCTGGCCCTGCAGCACTAAGAGGGTCTAAATGCCAAACCGCCTTCTTAACTTCCCCCTCAAGTGATAGCTGCGTAAGCATTACATTATTGTCAGTCGTGATCAACGATGGAATATGGCGAAGAATCTCATCATAATGACTTGTTGGCTCCCGAGCAAATAATGATGTATAGAAAGAAACTGCTTCATCCATGATGGATGTGGGAGAGGCACATAATCACCAGTGGATGTACGAATCCGCTGTATACGTAACTGTGATCGCTGTCCTTTGACAATAGAATGGAAATAACGCGTGTTTGCATCACCTTCCTTTAACCATCTAACACGTGTTTTTTGCTTCCAGAAATGTAGCTCATAATTAGAAACACAAAGATATTCGGCCTTGGCTCTATGATATTCCTTGCGATTTATTTCAGATGGGTCTGCATCCCATATTCCTTCTGCTCTGCTTAATGTAGCTTCTGCTTGCGTTAGGTTGGTAAAAATGTTGCCAAAAATTTCCTTATTCCAACGCCAAATGTCCTTCTTTAAACGAAATAATTTCAAATAAAATCCATACAAACCACCAGTGGTTGGGTAAGAATTCCAAGCGTCCTTCATGTAACTATGAAAATATGGATGCAGTAACCAAGATTCAAGAAACCGAAAGGAGCGAGTACCACCTGGAGTGTGTACTCGACATATGAACAACAGAGGTGTGTGATCCGAAGAAACTCTTGGCAAATGTGTAAGTTGCATGTCTTCAAAAGCATCTTGAAAGGATGAGTTAGTGAATAACCGATCCAATCGCCTACGAACCCGACCGAGGCCCCTTCCATCCATCCAAGTAAATCTGGAACCATGAAATGGAGGAGCCATCAAAGAACAAGATTCAACATAGTCATTAAAGTCTTGCAATACTGTAAGTGAGGGGTGTGAACGTCCAATATGATCTTCCAGAGTCCGAAAGGTATTGAAATCCACCTCAACCGGCCCGCCCCATTCTCCTCTTTTTTGTATGTTGCATTATGGGACGAAGCCCTTTGGTCCATCAGTTTGGCCCGCGGCCCGCTCTAGTCAACCAGGTCAACCCGACCCGCTCTGACCACAACCTTTGTTTTTATTTCACAGACTGGCGGTTCATGAAGTGCACGCGCAGCCCTTCCAGCCGCATTTGTCACACGCGCCGCTCTCCACCTCAAGAATTTCGATTCCAGTCTTATTTTTCCTTAACTCCAAGCTAGATGATCCTATCCTAAGGACATTAATGAAATTTTCATCTACCAAAACAAATAAAGTCACATCTTTTTCATCCAAAATGACCACGTACAAACCAAGCATGAATTTTTTTCCCAAATAAACAGACGCACACACGCATACATATACGGTCAAACAGAGTAAGAGTCATGCCTTTGAATTGAACACATGAATTTAGCAATTAAAACAACAAATTCACATAAAGCAATTAATATGCCGATCGAGCGTGCTTGATTTTTACCAAAACGAGGGAGATAGGTAACCTATGTCAATTGATGATTAAAATGATAATAGAAGAATAGAATATGTTGGATTGATGACGGAATTGCTAGCTCTTCCTTTCCTTTCCTCTTCTCTCTTTTTCTTCTTCCTTTCTTCTCTATACCTCACGTTTTTTTTTTCTTTCCACTGAGGTTGCAGCCGATTTTTAGGTAGGGAAAGAAGGAGAGGGCCATATATGATGAAGGAGGGGAAGAGAAGTTTGGTTGGTTGAAGGATTTTTGGAGGTTAGAATTTGATTTTTTTTTTAAATCCAGACTTTAATTAAATCACTCCAAGATTATCTCCCCCATCTTTATCCCTTAACACGGCACACACCCACACTTATTACTTGTATTAATTATCTTATTTATATATATATATTTTTTTTATACAGTTCCTAACATAAGCTTTCGAAGAAAATTTTACGATAGGCCTATTAGATGACTCTCATGTTCTAATCATGTTTTATAAAGAAGAAAACTATGAAACGGTGGATCGTGAAAAATTCAGGGTTATGATATGAAGGTAGCAAAATGAACACTAAATTATAATCTAATGCACGATACCCCAATTGTTCTTGTTTGGGTACCATTAGAGGTTGTATCTATTCATTTACATGATCAGAAAGCATTACATGTTATAGTGAGAATAATTAGACAACCAGTACAAATTGATGCTGCCAGCCTCAATTTCACTCGACCCTCAGTTGCAGATGTATGCGTTGAAGTGACTGTACCTAATGCTTCGCCATCTTGGATACAATTAGTAAGCATAGCTTTTATGAAACTGTTACTTGTGAGCATTTGTCTATGTATTGTATACATTGCAGACCTTTTAGACACAAATATTCAAAATTTGGTAAGTCTACCAAAACCACAGATGACCCATCCGTGACTCATGTCAACAAAGCTAAGACAAAGTTGCAACCTATTGTTAATGATAAAGATGGGACAAAGGGGGAAAATACATTGGAGAAAGCAAAGGGAGTTATCACGTCTGATCACCGCAGCAATCCAGCTTCAGAAACATTACACAAGCCGTCATTAGGTTTGCACTTAACTCCTGAGACGGTCAAGGAAATATCTATAGCTGCAGTAGGGGATGAGACTCAACCATTACATGCACAAGATGTATCGCGATTGCATGAAAATCCTGAGGATCTCACATGTAGAGAAAAACACACAACAGAAGACAATGAATTAGCTCATTACTCAGACTCAGAGGCTCCAATATTTGCTAATCCAATATTTGCAAAACAACAATTGTCCCAAAAGAAAATTGGCAGAAAGGAGCTATAACGATTAAGCCAAGATGAAATAACTCTAAAAAGCTGAAAACAGAGGAGGAACTACTAAATAATTTACTTCCAAGCAAAAATGATGAAAATTCTTGAACTTGTTTCACCATGGTGGTAACTCCAAGGAAACGTAGACAAAGAAAGCCACCCCCAAATCCCACTAGATGATTACCAGAGGTTCCCTACCGCAGAGCTCACTAGCTGATAGAATGTAGATCAAGACAGATTTAAATTAAAGATATTATTAGATCCTATAAAATCATATCATGTCAAATTTTATCATAACGTATCCTTGTATTAATCAATTTGCCTTAATAGTGTCGAGGCTATAAGTAAGGCACGTTACAATACGGTTACTCAATGAAATACGACTTTCATTTCAAATATCTTACATGGTATCAGAGCCACTTTTGATCTGTGGGACTCAGAAATATACAGACTGTTCTTCCTCATTGTCCCTTTTGTTCTCCAATAAATCTGGACAAAACCAATAAAAAGGAGATTTTTTGGTGGAACTCAAAAACAGCACAATTTCGTCAAAGTTCAATATACCTTCCTCAACCAATTGAACTCGACCGCGATACACAGGAGCTCATCTTCATCATTGTTTCTAAATCTCTTTCTCGATCAATTAGCTACAAAGATGACGGAACCCGGACCCTCAGAAACCAAGACAGATGAATTGGCTATCCAGTTCTTCAATCTATTGAAAAACAACAATCGCCCAACGGTTAGCAACTCTGAAGACCTCTCATTGGGGTTCAAGTTCAACGGCGGCAACTACCCACTGTAGGCTACGCTTATTAAGAAGGCTATATACGGCAGGGGGAGGACTCAACACCTAACGGAAATCCCTCCGCCACCGCCCACTGCAGATCCATCCTATCCACAGTGGGTGCAGAATGATCACCTTGTGTTCACCCTGACAAGTCCAAAATATTGAACCTCGTTTGGTGAACAATGTGACCTAATACCCGATGGCCAAAACACTCTGGTATGGACTTGCGACCATGGGTCCTGTGGTGATGCATTACAAGCGTTTGACCTTCACCAGAAGGCAAACACCATCATGCAAGGAGGAGGCTCTCTGGAAGACTGCTGGAATCGCCTCCAAGGGGTCTAGATGGTAATCGACGGAAGGGACACTAATCCCATAAGGGACTCTATGAACATTGTCATCTACAACAAGAAAATACAAAAACAACGTTTATTCCAGTTGTTAACTGCGGTGGATGACAAATTTGAGGTCGTCAAAAGGGACCTCCTGAAGAAAGAGCCACTCCCTAAGGTAGACATGGCCTATGTGGCCATTCGCAGGGAAGAAAACATGATAGGGATTTTACGGGGAACCCCTTTAGACGTGGAGTCATCACCAGGGATAGACCTTAGATTGAAGGTCAAAGGGAAACTCACGGGAATGCCGATAGTACTCTCACAGTTGTCATTGCGTGCTGCAGAAAAATACAAAGAAAAGCTCCAATGTACCCACAGTGGTATGAACAAACATACCAAGGAAACATGTTTTCAACTGGTGGGATACCAAGAATGGTGGGAGGCGCAGGGACGAAAGAAACCATTTGAGCGCCAAGGACCAGCAGCACCAGGGCATGGCGCCACCGTAGTGAGCTCCAGCGTTAGCACTAGACACACTGAAGGAAGCACCAGCAGCCCCTCTGGCAGCAACATCACCGGTGTTGAGCCAGGTAAGACACGAGAAGAGGCGGCCAATGCAGATTCAAGGAAAAAAGGTAGGGTAAATGGGGAAATAAGGTTAGGGTTGGCCATTTAAAGCCTAACCTCATGCCTGGTGAAATATCCATTTTGCCCTCCTAATTCCAGAAAACTCTAGACAGGCTTCCAAAAATAGCATGCTACCCAAAACTATTTTCCAAACTACACCACCCGCCAGAATTATTTCCCAAACTAATCTGACTAGCCCACAAAATTACCACCCTAGTCAGCGTGCCCAAACTTATTACGAAAATACTCTCCACCATACAAAAATTACTACAAAACTCGTCCTAGTCTCATCTGAAGCACTCTGAGTGGATATTAGATAACAGGGCCACCAACACCATAGCATATGACTCCAAAGATTCTTCCATCATTACCCCTCCGTACAAATTCGATATTGAAACTGTGAGTGGTAAACTTGTTTCTTTTCAAGGCCCTGAACCCGTGATTTGTTCTTCACAACTTATTTTTCCGAACTGTTTATATATTCCTCATTTATCATCTAAATTGTTGTCTATCAGTTAAGTGACAAAGGAACTCAACTGTGATGTGCTCATCTATCCTCGTTTTTTACTTTTGCAAGACATTCATTCAAAGGAGAAAATTGGACGTGGTACTGAGGGTGATGGTCTGTACTACTTGGACAAGGTCACTCAACCAGGTTGGTCTATGCTTACCACAGGCATGGTCCACCAGCAACTGTGGTTGTGGCATCATCGATTGGAACACCCTTCTTTTCGTTATCTTAATATTCTCTTTCTTAGTTTATTTTTTGGTCCAGTTAATACATTATCTTGTGAAACATGCATCAAGGCCAAACAACACAAAAGTACTTTTTGCCCGAATAATGCTCGTATTGATCATTGTTTTTCACTAGTTCACTCTGATGTTTGGGGTCCTTCTCCGGTTCTTACTACGCAGGGTTTTCAATACTGAGTTACCTTTCTCAAAGACTTTTTTCGTATTGCATGGCTCTACTTCTTAAAACATAAATCCGAAGTCAACAGTCGCTTCTGAGATTTCTATCAAATGGTCTGCACTCAGTATTACACAGATATTCGAATCTTTTGATCTGACAACGGTGGCGAAGACATGTCTCACACTTTCCAACAGTTCCTACAAGACCATGTCATCGTTCTTCAAACACTTGTCCCAATACTCCCCAACAAAATAGAGTCACAAAACGTAAAAACAGACTTCTTCTTGAAATATCCCGGGCAATGCTTCTTGAGTATCATGTCCCTACTTATTTCTGGCCTATAGCCATAACTACATCCGCATATCTTATCAATCGTCTGAACACAAAAATTCTTCACCAACAAACCCCATTGCAAACACACTCTACCCATGTCAGCATTCCCTCTCTATTGACTCTCAACTCTAAGGCGTTTGGGTGCTCGGTTTACATATACACTCCTAAGGGTGAATGCACCAATTTTGACCCTTGTGCCGAAAAATACGTCTTTGTTGGTCATGCTACTTATAAAAAAGGATACAGGTGTTATAACCTTCAAACTCTTCGCATTCATGTTATATGCTACTTATAAAAAAGGATATAGATGTTATAACCTTCAAACTCGTTGCATTCATGTTACCATAGACTGAGTATTTTTATGGTTCCTAGTCTCCGACATAGGGGGAGAATCCGGAATAGAGTGTGTCACTCAACTGGTTACACAACTACAGGTTGCCAGAGACTATCTAACAACGTTAAGTAGATGGCACCACCGAGCAAAACCTTGGACAATGTACGAAGGGCTAACGTGTTGAGAAAAAAGGTTTGAGTGATTCACAAAAATACATGATTTAAATAACGCATGCTACAGAAATCCATGACACATTTTATGACTTGACACGTTTTTACGACAAACTTGCCTTATATACTTTAAATATAATGTTGTCGTACTAACAAGCCATAAAGATTTAAAGCTTACATCAAATGACAAACATTTGTTGTGTTTGAACTATTTCCAGGTGCCATCATTACTGAACTAAACTATTTCATTAAGTGAATTACTTAGTAAAATAAACTAGGTAGTTCATTAAATGGAGAAATATTTGGAGAAGGCATAAAGGCAACAAACATGGAAATGGAAAGTCTCCTTCTACCCTTAATCACACGTTTTTCATTTATATATTCATATATATATTCAGATTTTAAAAAAAGGCACTATACACATATATTCTAACGTACTACCGACACGTTATATATATATTACGAATGTATGTTAACGTCACACCACTATACTTACCCCATATTTATGAGTATATTCAGGTCTTATATCATATGATATAAGTCATGGTGATGACAAAATTATTACAACACGTTACAGGGTTCTAAACCAAAAATTGTCGTATCGGGTGACTATCGAAACTTCGCTAACGTGTCATGTACTTGCCATATATAGTTGGCCAGCCCCTACACTTCAAAAATGGCCACATATTTCATGGCTTATATGGTACACTCAGCCATAAAATCATTCCATGTTGGCAAACACAAATTATCCCCAATTAAGGCCAAATTGTGGAGATATCAATTTCATTCTTTTATGTCACATGTGGCGCCATTTGTCTAAGCCATTAAGAGATGAATATTCAAATTATTTTATGTATATTATGTGTAACATAATATATATAACATGTGTAAAAAGTTTGAATTTAATCGGAGAAAAATCGCGTAATCGACAAAAGTCGAAAATTCGGTTTTCTATGAACACGACTCATGGAACATTTTTTGGCATGACATGTAACATGTATCTAGACACTTTTTACATATTCAATATATACTAAAGTGTTCTAGAATATTCAAAATAGGGCTGATTGGAATATACCATATGTGTATAATTATTATGCACTACTTTAAAAAGCTTACAAAAATAAAATTCAGCACATGGAAATCCTACATCACATGCCTAATACAGCTTGATGGAGCTTAGTTGGCATCTTGATTGGTGAAGAATGGACTACACAAGGTTAGTGACATAATGGAGGAAGCTACACAAGGTAATGTTTTAAACTTTGCTACAAATGTAACACATGCTAAAAATTCAGCATGTGCAAGTTAAGCGTGGTCGAAATTTGAGTCTTAATTGTAACAAATTTGCTTCTCCATTTTCAAGGGATTGATGTAATAATAATATGGTAATAATTTGAAGATCTTGAGATTTAGCACATGCTGAAAATTTCAGCATGTAAGACAAAGGAGTGGCCGAATTCTTGGTCATAATTGAGACAAATTTACTTTGCAAATTAAGTGGGATTAATTTCATGATATTTGGTAAGGTTATTGCTACTATTTTGGCACATGTTTTAAGTGTTATTCTCAGATTTTACAGTCTTCAAGTGATGACAAATCTCATCTAATCAAGGAGTGCCAAGTAAGCAAGTCCAAGACAACCATCCAATCAAGTGTTGCCAAGTAAGCAAGTTGATGTCACATCTATATAAGGCATTCTTTCAAGGACCTAAAAGAGAATTTCCAAGATGGAATGAAGCCCTAGAGTGGGCGGCCAAAGCAAAATAAAAAGGAGAAGAAGAGCAAACACAAATGCAAGACAAGTCTCACAAGTTCTAAAGTGCAAAAAGACTCTCTACTATCTTCTACATTTCTTTATTCTCTTTCTCTCTCAAGCCTAGTGTATCTATATTCATACATATTGTATAAGCTTTATTCATACCACCATACATGCCTCATTGTTGTAAAAGGTTGATCAAGGTGTGATCAAAACTTCATCCGCTCGGTGGTGGTGTTCGTGATCATTGTGATTGCTTGTTTCGACTGTAAAGGGTTGGAGTTGGTGTGTAACTCCAGTAACCCTTGTGGTAAGCTGTTATTTTGTTTAGTGATAACCAAGAAAGGTTTCCTCAAAGACTGGAGTAGGTTTATTTAACTGAACCAGTATAAAATTCCTTGTGTTCTTTACTTTTCTGTGCAATACTTTCAGTTTCCTGCACTTTTTTATCCATTTTGTTGCAATCTTAAAAATAGTAAACGAATTTCAAAAATTGTAAAATTTTGCAGAAACATAGACACATCTTCTAAGTTTCATTTGGCGTAAGTTTCAACCCTTTTGGACAATTATAAGTCATTCAAACGTTAATAGTTCTGAGACTAGTACAATCTGATTTTCAGACTTGCAAAGGTTGAGAACTTGAACGTATTTGACATACTTCCCAAAGGAATTTTTCAAAACTGTTTCATCCCAATTAAATAAATATAGTAAAGGGTTTGTCATTAAATTTGCAGACCATTTGGAGCCACGGATTAATCAGAATAAATTGTTCAAATCAGACTATTGTTTCTGGCAGATTTGCGCAATCTGACCACAAACAATTTTTGAAAGGGTTAACGGTTGAATTTTGATCTGAAATTTTTAGGAGATACTCAAAACATCTGAGACTACAATCTCTAAAAATTTCAGAATTTTTGAAGGCCTTTAACCTAGTTATTCAAACGTTTCAAAACAGAACCTGAAAACAGAAACTGTTTTCAGAAGTTGGGTTTTTCGATCAAAACATTTAAAAAACAATTTTTCCGCACCCACTATTCAACGCCCCCTTCTAGTGGTGCCTTGCAGGTCCTACTAGTGGTATTAGAGAGCAGGTTCACTCACAACAAGAATATCCAACGATCTAAGTGAGATGGCAACCACTAAACTTCAAAACCGAACAAGAAGGTATGTCTAGTCAAAGGCCTCCTCTTTTTGATGGTGAGTCATTTATTCAATGGAAACTAAGAATGAAACTTTTTCTTATGGCTATTGATATTGATATATGGTCTATTATAGAAGACGGTCCATTTGTTCCTTCAAAATTATCTACTATAGATGGTGTCACACTAGAGGTTGTAAAACCAAAACAAGAATATACTAGTGATGAAAAAAAAAGACTATGCATGAATGTTAGAGCCATGCAATTACTCTTAAACGGGCTAAGTAAAAGTGAATCTAGTTACGTATCTAATTGCTCTAGTGCTCAAGAGATGTGGAGAATTCTTGAGATGAAACATGAAGGGACTAGTCAAGTAAAGGAGTCCAAGATTATTATGCTTATTTCCACACTTGAGTCTTTCAAATTATTGCCAAATGAGTCTATTGTTGATATGAATCTACAATTGAATGACATCTATAATTCTCTTGAGTCTCTTGGCAAATCTTTCTCTACGTAGGAAAAGGTCCAAAAGGTACTATGAAGTCTTCCATCCGAATGGGACCATAAAGTCACGACAATAGAGGAAAGTAAAGAAACCAAATCAATAAAAATGGAGGAACTAATCGGATCGCTAAAGGTATATGAAAACAAACTCACATTTAGGAAATCGGAATTAACGTCAAAACAAGAAAAGACTATTGCTTTTAAATCGAATGAATACGTCTCTACTTCTTCCGATCATGTAGATGATAGTGATTCCGAATCAGACAATGATGACTTAATACTATTGGCTAAGGGTTTGATAAAATCCATGAGAAAGTCTTTTAAAAACAAACATAAGGCTACTTCCACTAAAAGAAATAAAAATAAAACAAATGATAAGGATGTGAAGTGCTATGAATGCGGGAAACTTGGACATTTATCTTTTACTTCTCTAACAAGGACAAACAAACAAACAAACACCTTGACAAGAATCGGACCAAAACTAGACTCGTCTCAGAACCTAAACAAAGGAGAAGAGCTCTCAAAGCATCCACTTAGAGTGACACACCTGACTCTGAGACTGATAATAAAGAAGAGCCGGCCCAAGTATTCTTTGTATCCAAAGCATCAAACGAGGTATCTTCCAATTCTTACTCTGATTTTGAACCTTCATATGATGATCTTTTTAGTCAATATTTAGAGTTACACAAATTCACCAAGACTCTCGCAAAAGAAAAGAAACGATTACTTGAAGACAAGAAGTTGTTAGAATCTTCTAACACGAATCTTGTTTCTCAGTTAAACGATTCAAAATAAGAGTCATCATGCACCATCAATGCATTAAAATCAGAGATCTCATCATTAACTACACATAATAATGAAATGAAATCCGAGGTTTCAAACTTGAAATCAAGGAATACGGATTTAGAAAAAAAAATGATGAAACAATTTGACACGGGAACTAACATGCTAGATTGTATTATTTTATCACAAAAGCATGATAGTGATAAAACTAGATTAGGATACATTGCAAAAAACGAAACTTCAATTAAACCAACCAAATTCATTTTGTCTAAGAAAATAGAAACCCCTAAGACACATATGGCACCTAAGGAGACGCCTAGGCCCCCTCTCTCTTCATCTCGCCATGTTTCTTCTTCATATCATACAAGATATAATTATGTGCCGTATAAATATGAGAAGAAACCATTGATACATACACGACATTCATTCCATGCATCTAGATCACGCACTATGCACACTAACACTAGAACATATCAAAAACGCACACCATATGCGCATAAGGGGATTCTCGGCCAAAGGCCTAATGTTTTCTCACCCCATGTCTACTATGTTGCTCCTTCATTTACATTCTTACCATTTGCTAGACCGAGAAGGATCACCCAAGTATGGGTACAGAAAGATACTTTTACAAAGAGGTGGATAACTAACTCATAAGGACCCAAATTAAAAGGGTATCTAAATCATTGTTGTACATTGCAGGGAACGCATACATCAAAAGACACATCGATCAAGTGGTTCCTTGACAGTGGTTGCTCGAGGCACATGACGGGTGACCCGAGCTTGTTCTCAAAATTGAAGAAGGTAACAAAAGGCGGATCGGTGACCTTTGGAGACAACAATGAAGGAAGAATCATTGGAAAAGGTACAATCGGAAGCCCAAGTACCCTTCAAATCTCCAACATCTTCCTGGTAAGTAATCTATCCTATAATCTACTTAGCATCTCACAGTTCATTGACAACGATTTTGATGTGTGTTTTACTCATCCATATTGCAACATAATAAATAAAAATGGAGAAACAGTATTAAAGGGAAAAAGAGAAGGAAATATTTTTACGCTTTCTATAGATGACATGTTAGACGCCAATGTTGTACCCAACGAGGAACCACCTTGTATATGAAACTTGTCTAAGTGAATTTATGAAAGTTGTATCTTCAAGCACAATTTATCTAGTTTGATGGTTCTTTTTAATTTATAAAATTAGATTATGTTACGGAAAGTATTATATGAAATTTCAAGCATGAATATTGGACCATGTGGAGTGGCCAATTCACTCCCAAGTGCTTGGGAGATTTTGGACGCAAGGATAAAAAGGCCTTATAGGAATTTCTTAAGATTTCAAGAAGAGAAATCTTAAGGGTCATTTTTTTAAGTGAGCCCAATTAGCAAATAAGCACTTTTACGTAGTGGGCAAAAATTGTTTCCAACATTTACCAATTTTCGGCCTTTAGCCCAAAAAGGACTCAAAGATTTTCTAATTTCATAAACTAAAAAGAAAAGGGGGGGAAAACAATTAAGGAGCCAACTACTACATGATTATTTTAATAAATCACAAAAATTAGGCATGGTTAGGGTCATTAAAGACCCCAACCGCCGGATGACCTTAGGTGGTTAACCAAGGAGGATTTTAAATCCTATCATGGTTACTTTTGTTAACCCCAAGGTTAAAGTAACCAAGATTAACCTAAAAAGTAACTATGATTGGAGTAAAGTAACTTGAGTTAGTATAAAGTAACCCTAATTAATTAAAGTAACCAAGGTTAATACCCTAACCTTACTGTGGTAATCTCTTACCCTCTTCCCTACCCCTCCCCAACGGCTAACACTTAGCCAAGAAGGAAGATTCATTCCAAAAATCATTCTAGGAACCTTTCATTCTCCCAACCATCAAAGAACTACAAGAACAAGAAAGTTCTTCTCTCCTCCTTTCCCTAAACCACACGGCCAAGGATTGTGCCAAGAAGAGTTAAGTTCTTCCAAGATCAAGTGGTATTAGGTAAGTAAATACTCAACTCTTCAAGGGAATTCTTACATTTTACTTAGCTTGAAGCTCACCCTTTTTCCTGTTTATGAACCGTGACCTTCAAGGTCACTAGGCTCACAAATCTCAAGCTTTTGTGGGAACACTAGTCTTAAGGGGCTTGAACACTACACAAGTTCCATTTGGTAAGTCTATCTAACCACTATTTAGTGCATCTTTCTCTTAAGAATATGAACTAATCTTTGTTCTCTTACCCTCATCAAAACCATGCGGTGCATGTGTGAAGAAGAGGAAGGCTTCACCTATTCCATACACATTTCAAGCTAAGAAGAGGAGTAAGTTGAAAAGGCAAGTACACTATACATACTCATGGCTTGAATGTGAAAGTGCATGCTTGAATGTCTAGATGTTATTAAGATTTAATCTTAGATGTGAAATGCTAAGTTTTGATGCATGAAACTTTCGGCCCTAGGGTATAGTGGCTTGCATGTGTGAGCTTTGCTCCAAAGGTGGAATCTTTGTTATTTTTAAGTATGAATATGTGGTAAATCTAGGATGAATATGACAAAAATCTTTTCTTTTACATGTGTGGGGGACGGTTGGATGGAAAAGGGGAAAATAAGTGTAGCTTTGTAAGGATTTGTAGCTAGTGGGGTAAAGTATAAACAAGATGTATGCTTTTTGTGTTAAGCTTAACATGTCCATAATGGAGATAGTATTTTTGCCTTTGCATGCGTATAAACGGGCTGTTTGGGGGTTAGGGTGTGAATGCTCTTATGATACCAAGAATTGATTTTAGTATGAACATGATGTACATGACCCAAAGAATGATATATGTATCATTCAAGCTGTTTTGAGGAGATGTGTAGATGATGTTTGTAATGTGTTAGAACCTGTAAATCCACATGCTAAAGGTGTGTTTGATGATTAATAAAGTGTTTAAGCCAAACAATGCAAGTTAGGACCTTTTAGTAAGGAAATGTGACAAAAAGTGGAATTTGCTAGAGCAGGGCATATTTTTATGTCGTGTTATAGGACCTGAAAAGAGACTTTATAGGAATTCAATTTAGCTAATTTTTGGCATAAAACTAGCCTTATGAGTATAGTAATTATGAGATTTGGAATTTCGCTAAAAGGAGTTACGGATTATTTTTAACGGAATTTTTACTAAAACTGGTTATGCTGGAAATTACTGGACAGAACAGATTTTATGCGCCCCAATGAATATCCCGGAAATGGACCCTAGGAATATGAAATCGAGCTGATTTTTGGCAAGATACTAGCCCTATGTGTTTACTATGTTCGAGAGCTGGAATTTTCAAAAGAGGATTTACGGTTTGGTCACAATAAAATTTATAGTAAAATCGATCACTACAGAATTCAGCATGTAACGGTTTTGGGAAGAAGAATGAATGACCCCTTTAACGATATTATAATTCCTCGAAACTTTCATGGCAAAAAGACATATATGAGTGTTTTTATGTAACCCACTTAACTTAGCATGGTTATTTTAAGAGGTAACCAACAAGGTTAAGACCAATCTGAAATTTTGGGCAGAATTAAGGAACTTGTTGTGAGGCCTTTTTTTAATGGGCTTAGGCTTAATTATATGTTTGGGCTTATGATCATTAATTATTGGTGTGTCTACAGCAGTTTTCCAAAGTTGGCCCAAATTAAATAAAGCTTAATGGGCTAATATGAAATGTAAAAGAAAGGACGCCGCATTGCTGAAATTCAGCAGCCCTTGTTCGTAATTAGAGAAATTAAGTGTCTTACATGCCTCGTATTGTCACGAAAATTATATTACGAATAGAAACGACACTCTTATGCATATGTATGACAAGAACTCACGATAATGGGCCTAACCACGAGGGATTGAGGCCGTCTGTATGAATTGATGATTCTAGAAATTTTTTCAGCCTAAGGAACAAGTTGTATGTATGTTTATGTGTAACGCATTACATCATGAATTGCACAGTACATGTCATACATTGCATCATCGTCATTTACATGATTTATGGAACTGATTTTTATGAGAAAGAAAGATGAAAAAGCGTTTTTAAAGAAAAGATCCTGTTTTTAGAAGAACGCTTTCAATCGGTACCGTGTGTGTTTCCTGGCCAGTAAGGACCCGTTCCAGATCCGGGGTTAAATGATCTGATGATATGGACCGTTTAGGCCCAGAGAGAATAGACCGAATATGGACCGTTCAGGCCCGGAGAGAATAGACATGATATGGACCTTTCAGGCCCGGAGAGAATAGACCTGATAAGTGATGACGTTACCGCTCCGAATCCGAGAATAATAGATTCGAAGGGAAGAAGTGACCGCCTCAGATCTGGGTGAATAGATCTGAATACTCTATCATTTTCTGACGATGATGTTTTGAAAGAAAAGAACGAAAGATCTTATCTTCATTTTTGTCATGATGCATCACACGTGCATACCCATGCATTTTGCATTTAATGAGTCATCAAATAATGATACGTGATACTCAGACTAAGTTGTTATAACTTGGTAACTCCTAAGTGATGATCTTATTGAGTGACGATCTTTGGTAAGTTATGAACTTTTATAAGTTACGATCTTTTCTAAGTTAAGCTTTTTAGTAAGTTATGATCCCTGTGAAGTTATGACCTTTGATATGTTATGAGTTGATCGCTTACAAGTATTGGATGGAAATTCAGGTATGTTTCTAAACCGAATTTTGGGGTTCGGTTTTTGTATGTACTTTTTATTTAATTCACAATTATTTATAGTTTACTAGCTGGTGACTTTGTCACTCACCCCTATTTTTCCTCCCAGAGGTTGCAGGGAATAAAGTAGAATGGATTGAAGATGAACCTAGGGTTCCTTACCCGTAAGACGTGCGAGAGATGGATGGCCTAGGATACATGACGAGATGGTTGTGATCGATGATCTTTTTATGAAACTGTGATGGAAACAATTACTTTTGAGAATTTCCGTACTTTATGATTGGGATATAAAACTGATGCTAGTTTCGTAGACGTTTTATTTTAAAGTTTTTATTCTGTCACGGTTTTTCTTACTTGTTGACGCGTAAGTATGAAAGTCCACGTATTTTATCATGGACTACGACATGTTATAGATCGACGCCTGGTACTCTCCGTAGTGAAGTACGGCGGCGCACCGTATCCGGCTGGATCGGGGTACAGGGCACTACAGGTGGTATCAGAGCCTAGGCTCCAGATCCGGGCAGAATATAGAACTAAGTTATGATCATAGTTAATTAAGTTTGATTTTAGATCTAAGTCATGATCTTAGCCGAGAGTTGACCTTAGACTAGGATGACTTAGACTGGAAAATTAGTGTTCAACCTATTGATAAAACTCTAATTGACGACAAATTACAGGATTTAATTTATAACGTATGTATGTGCATGCCCCTCAGATATGCTATTGGAATAAATTAAATTATGACATTACCACATTGAATAAAACCCGACACTACATAATGCAGATGGTACGACCAAGGGGTCGACCGGCAAGAGCTAGACCAGAGGTGCAGGAGCCTATTCCTCCTCCACCTGCACAGGTCCCTCCACCACGGCCACCGCAAGACTAAAATCCGCCTCTGGTTCAGAACGTTCCCCCACCTCAGGGGCCTTTACCCCAAATGATGCGAGATATCAATGCCTTTCAGAATTTTTGCCGGACAGTCACTCAAATTGGTCAAGTGATGTTGCAACAGAATATCCCTCAACCTCACGAACAGGTCAGCGATGCCCAGTACTACTTCGAAAAGTTAAAAAGAGCCAATGTTCTGCCGTTCGAAGGGAAGTCAGATTCTGATGCTGCTGAGAAGTGGCTAGATGAAGTAGAAAACTTTTTCGAACTGATTAGAGCACCTGAGGAGGTGAAGACCTGGACAGTTAGGCCGTTCGTACTTGGAGAAGCCAACCAGTGGTGGAAGGCCAATCTGCAATCTACACCAAGGCCAATTCCGTGGGAGAGATTTCTCCAGGAATTCAACAAGTTCTACATACCACCCTCCGTCAAGCTGCAGACTAGGCACGAGTTTGAATCACTGATACAAGAACAAGGAATGACAGTCGCTGAATATTCCAAAAAGTTCATAGCTCTGGGGAGATTCCAACCATCCACCATGAATGATGAAGAAACCAAGATTTTGAAATTTGAAAGAGGGTTGAACCCTAGGATTCGGACCTGGTTAGTCAATGCAAACCCAACAAGCTTCGGTGCACTTTTGGATGCGTGTTACAGAATAGAAAGAGATATCATTCGCCGTGATGAGTTCGGCCAGAAAAGAGGAAGGAAAACGTCCAGGAGCGGAGGGCCCCGCAAATCCGCTAAGAAAAACTCAAGGGGCCCAGGGGGCCAAGGAAAGAATCGGTTCCAATGCCATTCCCAAAAGAACCAGTCAAAGAACCAAGGTCAACAATCTGCTATTCCAAGCTGCCCTCATTGCAGTAAGCGTCATGTGGGAGAATGTTATTACCAGGCAGAGAAGTGCTTTGGATGTGGCAAGGCGGGCCACATCCTCAAGGACTGTCCGGATAAGGGAACTACCTGCTTTGGATGTGGAAAGACCGGACACATGGCCAAGGATTGCCCAGAAAAGGGGGCCCAGCAACAGCAACCACCTAAGAACCAGCGTCAGCGTACTAATGCACGAATTCATGCTATGACTGACGCAACTGCTGAAGAGGCCAATGATGTGGTGGCAGGTATATTCTAAAATTTATGCAATGCTTAAATTTTTACAAATACTGTTGCTCTATTGTTGCTTAGAAAGTCTTGCATGATTCAGGAGCTATTTTAGTATGTTCAGTACCTGCCAATGTGCTATTTGATAGTGGTGCTAGCCACTCCTTTATATCCAAGAAATTTGCAAAGAATATTGAGCATAAACCAACCTATAGTGAGGCACCCTATAGAATCCAAGCAGCTGGGGATCAGGTGCTTGTGTCTCACCATGTTTTCAGGAATTGCGAACTTGAGTTTGATAATCACCGTTTTGACTCCGACTTAATTCCTATACCCATGACGGATTTCGATGTGATTCTTGGAATGGATTGGCTCTCTAAGAATTTTGCCAACATCGATTGTAATGAAAAGTGATGAAGCCGGATCTTCACCAAGGGTCTAGATGACCTCAAAATAGCTCTATCAGTTAACGTGAAAGATTTGTTAACTAGGAATTGTGAATGTGTAGCTGGAATAACACCAAATATCCTGCATAAAGAAGCATAGGTCAGAGGTCCCGGGGGGTTAGCCCCGGGAAAAACCCTCCGACGCTCAAGTCAGTTTGGGCCATATCTCACTGAGATTATAATTTAAAGGGTGAGTTAGAAATTTCTCACAGTATTTGCCGAGGAGCAGAGTGTATGAATTGGCTTTAGAGTAGAGATGTCTGAACTCCCAAGTTGGCCTCCTCACTTTGTTTTGGTTGCCTTGCTTTTTATAGACTTTCTCGCCTTTGGCTTTTGATAATAGATATTTGGATAAGACGTTTTCTTGGGGCAGAAAGCCTAGGACGTTGTAGGTCTGCTTAATAATCTGACTGATGTAATCAATAGGTCGGCCCGATCGATGTAGCTAGTAGACCGGCTGCTTGGCGTGCTCTGTAAGAATAGCCAGCTGTAGTCACTACGTTTGAAGAGTATCTGTTTGAGGGTCCCACGAAATAATATCTTAGCAAGGTCCATTTGCTGTGGTACACAGCTGAACCTTGCTGAAGTGCATGACTTGCTGTGGTACACAGCTGAACCTTGCCGAAGTCCGAAGTACACAACTTGCTGTGGCACACAGCTAAATTTAGCCGAAGAGTATGACTAAGCAGTGTCTAGATGAAGTGGCCTGAGGTGCAACATTTGAATTATATATTAAAGTTGATGCCGAGGTACAAACCTTGGCATACTTTTTGGTGTTACGAAGTTGCTGCGTTGTCCTACTGAAGTGCAGCCGAGACTGAATTGCCATATTTAAGCACTGAATTATTGAACTGCTGAACTGTAGTACTTGGAACGCTGAGCTACTGAAATTGAGTTGTTGACTAACGGATGGTTCGATTATGGTTTATCATTTGCCCCCGGATTTTGTGTGGCTGAGCTGAGCTACGAAGGTAGACAAATCTTATTCTCATGACGTGGCAAATCTTCATTAATTACATGGTTATCTTATGCAATAGCTTCCGTAAACGATAGTTCCAATGCTACATTATTGCTTTTTCGGCGATTCCACTCCCCGAGGGAGGTAAATACGTGAACCATCTGCCCTTTCAAATTTCAAAACTCAAAAGAAAAGGAACACCTTTCTGTCTTCTCCTGCCTATAAGTAGAGACGTTTTCCTCCCCTCATTCTGTAGTCTCCATTTAACTTTCCCGTCTTTGATGCCTGCCTTGGTTTTCCCTAGTATTCTTCATTTTGATTCAGTCCTTCATTTCTATGTAAACATTTCCAAAACAAGTATACTTCTTCTCACCCTATGAACCTGGAAGGTGACCGTGAGGTTCAATCCTTTCATGAAGAATTTGATTCTGATGAGGACAATCTTCCTTCATGGAGGTGGTGCCTTTCTAACAGTCTATTTCTAGTTACTGTCGCATCCTTTGCTTTAGCGCTTCTGTCATTTCTTTATAGGAATTCTCCTTCAACACGTCCCTTTCCAGCAAAGGTTTCACTTTGCTATATTTTAATCGCGTAAATCCCTCTTCTTCCAGTGAAGCAAGAAACAATTGCGATTACATTCTTCGCAAGTCATCTTCAAGACATGGTAGCAGTGAAGTAAAGACGGCAACAATGCAGCAAAGTTTTGTTCTACCATGTAACCATAGAGGGGGATGTTTGCTAAGAAATCCACCCAGATCTGGATAAGGAGCATTCTGAGTTTGCTGTCCTTCATAGTCCTAAGACTGAAGCTGTATCCAGATTACTTAGCTCCGGAGCAGAATTGATCTCATAGAAGAGAAAAAATTTGCACAGTAGAATAGGATTTTTCCTATAGACAATTGTAGTTGTAATAGATTTTGTACTTAATGAAAATCTATTTTTTACATTGTTAGCTCCTCGTCTTCTTTTAGCTTCTGTAACAGTCTTTGTTTTCATCTTGTGAAGTTTTATTTGCTTCTCCTTCATAGTGAATGCAAATATTTGTCTTCAGCTTTATAAAGCTTTACTTTCCCTCTTTCCATAAATGGCAAGTGTTTGTCCTTAGCACTGCTAAGTTCCATTTTTGCTCTATGCAAATGCTTGTTTCCAACTTGCTCTATGGTAATAGTTTGCAAGTATTTGTCTTCAGCTATGCCAAGAGAGTATCGTGGATATATAGATTCTCTGCCGAAGTATTAAGCTTCAGCTTTTGTACTTGGCTCTTCAGCTTTGTCATGCCTTAATGAATCTTTAAAAGCGGGAAAGTCTTTGTCCCTTCTTTGTCAATACTCTCAGTTTTGCTGAGCTGAAATATTGGCGGACTTGTCTTCTTGTTGAGACTTGCTGAACTCCTCAATTCTGTTGGGGCAAAAATATAGGGAACTTATCCCACTGTTGAGTCCTGCTCAACCTTCTCAGACCTGCCGAGGTAAGGATAATATTGAGATCTGCTCAACCTTCTCAGACCTGCTGAGGTAAAGGTATAGGGAACTTATCCCGCTCTGTTGAGACCTGCTCAGTCTCCCAGACCTGCTGGGGTAAAGATAATGTTGAGACATGCTCAACCTTCTCAGACCTGCTGAGGTAAAGATATAGGAAATTTATCCCGCTCTGCTGAGATCTGCTCAGTCTCACAGACCTGCTGGGGTAAAGATAATGTTGAGACCTGCTCAACCTCCCAGACCTGCCGGGGTAAAGATATAGGGAACTTATCCCGCTCTGCTGAGACCTACTCAGTCTCCCAGACCTGTTGGGGTAAAGATAATGCTGAGACCTGCTCAGTCTCCCAGACCTGCTGGGGTAAAGATAATGTTGAGACCTGCTCAACCTACCAGACCTGCTGGGGTAAAGATATAAGGAACTTATCCCGCTCTGCCGAGACCTGCTGGGGTAAAGATAATGTCTCAGCTCAGTCTCCCAGACCTGCTGGGGTAAAGATAATGTTGAGACCTGCTCAACCTTCTCAGACCTGCTGAGGTAAAGATATAGGGAACTTATCCCGCTCTGCTGAGATTTGCTTAGTCTCCTAGACCTGCCGGGGTAAAGATAATGTTGAGACCTGCTCCTCAACCTCCCAGACCTACTGGGGTAAAGATATAGGGAACTTATCCCGCTCTGCTGAGACCTACTCAGTCTCCCAGACCTGCTGGGGTTAAGATAATGTTGAGACCTGCTCAGTCTCCCAGACCTGCTGGGGTAAGAATATCGGGAATCCTGTCCCGTCCTGCTGAGACCTGCTCAGCCTTCCAGACCTGCTGGGTAAAGATAATGTTGAGACCTGCTCAACCTTCCAGTCCTGCTGGGTAAGAATATCGGGAAACCTGTCACATCCTGCTGAGACCTGCTCAGCCTTCCAGACCTGCTGGGTAAGAATATCGGGAAACCTGTCCCATCCTACTGAGACCTTCTCAGCCTTCCAGACCTACTGGGTAAGAATATCGGGAAACCTGTCCCATCCTGCTGAGACCTGCTCAGCCTTCCAGACCTGCTGGGTAAGAATATCGGGAAACCTGTCCCATCCTGCTGAGACCTGCTCAGCCTTCCAGACCTTCTGGGTAAGAATATCGGGAAACCTGTCCCATCCTGCTGAGACCTGCTCAGCCTTCCAGACCTGCTGGGTAAGAATATCGGGAAACCTGTCCCATCCTACTGAGACCTGCCCAGCCTTCCAGACCTGCTGGGTAAAGATAATGTTGAGACCTGCTCAACCTTCCAGTCCTGCTTGGGCATGCCCCCACTTTCGTTGTGGGTCATAGATAAGCATAAATTATAGGTCCGTGCACCATATGGTGACTTAACTTTCCAGGCTGAATACCAAATACGAATGTCCAGTTTAATATAAGAAACAAACCCCCTGAAAACATAAGGCTAGACCAAGAGATACTGGATGAGCATAAGAAGAGATAAGTTATGATTCGATTGAATCAGAGATTGTTGTCATTAGGTCAGCCTTATATGCTCAGAAATCCGTTTCCCCCTTTCATCAGGATCTGAATCCTCCTCACTAAGGAAACCTTGATGAAACCCAAATTTGCAGTTTTCATCTGGAGGGGGTTTACCAAAGTTTGGCCTATTGTGGAGCCTAGATCTCGGATTATAAAAACGTTGCAGATGTCCCAACTCGATAAGACGCTCAATCTCTTGTCCGAGCTGACGACAATCTTCTGTATAGTGCCCAATATCATGATGATAAAAGCAGTATAATTGGGGGTTTCTTTTGTGAACTGGTCCGGCCAGGGACTGGGGCTCTTTTGCCAGACATTTTTTCCTTATATAGAAAAGGATATGGGCTTTTGAAGCCAGTAGAGAGTTCCTTTTCTTTCCTCGGACTCCTAACCGAATCTTAACGGAGCATCTTTCTTGCAACGGTGCTTTGCCTTTATCATCAAATTTTCTGCCCTGTTTGAAAGGCAGAGAAACTTTTTGATTACATCTCAAGCTCTGGTGTCCAGGCTTTTGTTTTGGTCGTCTAGCCTCGGCCATAAACTCAACTTGACGCCTGGTATAGTAACCAGGCCGAGTAGGATAATACTCCATGTGCTCCAGTGGGTGAGAATTATTAGAACGGGACCCACTGGACTTTGCTGCAGATGCCTTTCCCTTCATTTCCTTCACTACATCTTGGAAGACCTCTGGGTTTTGAGACACATAACAAATGGCTCGTATGTGCTCTTCATATATGAAGGCAATGGGAATTGAGGATTCTCCTGGCTCTGTGGAGCATTGATCAGTTTGTTGCTGAGAAGATCTTTGGCTCCTCCTGGATGTCATAGGTTGCTTGGACCCTTGACTGTCTTTTTTACTCATCTTTCTCTCAATAGCTTCCTAATATAATTAGAAAAGCTTTGAGTAATCGTCAGAAAAACTTTGAGTACCTGTTTTCTGGGTTAAGGGACTAAGTGGCCCTCCTTCTATCGCCAAACGAGGAAGCCGGATCTTCACCAAGGGTTTAAATGACCTCAAAATAGCTCCATCAGTTAACGTGAAAGATTTGTCAACTGGGAATTGTGAATGTGTAGCTGGAATAGCGCCAAATATCCTGCACAAAGAAGCGCAGGTCAGAGGTCTCGGGGGGTTAGCCCCGGGAAAAATCCTCCGACGCTCAAGTCAGTTTGGGCCATATCTCACTGAGATTATAATTTAAAGGGTGAGTTAGGAATTTCTCACAGTATTTGCCGAGGAGCAGAGTGTATGAATTGGCTTTAGAGTAGAGATGTCTGAACTCCCATGTTGGTCTCCTCACTTTGTTTTGGTTGCCTTGCTTTTTATAGACTTTCCGCCTTTGGCTTCTGATAATAGATATTTGGATAAGACATTTGCTTGGGGCAGAAAGCCTAGGACGTTGTAGGTCTGCTTAATAATCTGACTGATGTAATCAATAGGTCGGCCCGATTGATGTAACTAGTAGACCGGTTGCTTGGTGTGTTCTGTAAGAATAGCCAGCTGTAGTCACTACGTTTGAAGAGTATCTGTTTGAGGGTCCCACGAAATAATATCTTAGCAAGGTTCATTTGCTGTGGTACACAGCTGAACCTTGCTGCAGTGCATGACTTGTTGTGGCACACAGCTAAATTTAGCCGAAGAGTATGACTAAGCAGTGTCTAGATGAAGTGGCCTGAGGTGCAGCATTTGAATCATATATTGAAGTTGATGCCGAGGTACAAACCTTGTCCTACTTGGAACGCTGAGTTACTGAAATTGAGTTGTTGACTATTGTTGACTAACAGATGGTTCGATTATGGTTTATCAAAAAACAAGTTACCTTTAAAGACCCCACACGTAAGGACGTGACCTTTCAAGGAGGATCAAAGTTGAGGAAGTACCCTAGGAAAGTTTATATGAATATGATTTGCGCCAGAAAGGCGTTGAAGAAAGGGCATGAAGGGTTTCTTGTTTATGCAATAAACGCCGATCAAGCACCCTCCGACCTCTCTCAAGTACCAGTGGTCCGAGAATATTCAGATGTTTTCCCGAAAGAATTACCGGGTCTTCCTCCGGACCGAGAGATATCTTTTGAAATCAACCTAGTTCCGGGAGCTGAGCCAATATCAAAGGCTCCCTATCGAATGGCACCTGCGGAACTAAAAGAGTTGAAGGAACAGTTGCGCGAATTACCAGAAAAGAAACTTATTCGCCCAAGTGTTTCGCCTTGGGGAGCTCCCGTACTATTTGTCAAGAAAAAGGATGGAAGTATGCAGTTATGTATTGATTATCGGGAGCTCAACAAGATCACTATAAAGAACAAGTACCTATTTCCTAGGATCGACGATCTATTCAATCAACTTCGGGTAAGCAATTCAAAACTTTACTTTAGTGATAAGTCTATTATAAACCCTACCTAAGAGTTTCATGATGCAGGGGGCACGGATTTTCAGTAAGATTGATCTTCATTCGGGATATTTCAGCTAAGGACGTCCCGAAAACTGCATTCAGAACCCGTTATGGACATTACGAATTTCTAGTAATGCCATTCGGACTGACCAACGCCCCCGCGACGTTTATGGATCTAATGAATCGAGTCTTCCAAAAACAACTGGACAAGTTCATTGTAGTCTTCATCGACGATATTTTGATCTACTCACCTGATGAAGAGACCCACGTAAATCATTTAAGGATCGTCCTTGACATTCTACGGAGAAAACAACTGTACGCTAAATTTAGTAAATGTGAATTTTTGCTATGCAATGTAGCATTTCTGGGACACGTGATATCTGAAGATGGTATAACCGTAGATCCCAAGAAAATCGAGACAATCACAGAGTGGCCCAGACCGACCAACGTTACAGAGGTGCAAAGTTTTCTCGGTATTGCTGCCTATTACCGTAAGTTTGTTGAAGGGTTTTCTCAAATCACTATGCCTCTTACCCGTTTGACACAAAAGAAAACAAAGTTCGAATGGACCTCAGATTGTGAAAAGAGTTTTACTGAATTAAAGAAAAAACAAACCTCTGCCCCAGTTTTAGCACAACCCATTTCTGGTGAAAATTTTGTGGTGTATAGTGACGCCTCTAAGAATGGACTTGGATGTGTACTGATGCAGAAAGACCGAGTGATTGCGTATGCATCCCGACAGCTAAAACCATTTGAACAAAATTACCCAATACATGATGAATTAGCAGCTGTAGTCTTTGCACTAAAAATATGGAGACACTATCTGTACGGTGAGAAGTGCGAAATTTTCACAGATCATAAGAGCCTTAAGTATCTTTTCACCCAAAAAGAATTAAACATGCGTCAACGCAGACGGCTAGAGTTAATGAAGGATTATGACCTTTCTATTTAGTATCATTCGGGAAAAGCCAATAAGGTAGCCGACGCACTGAGTAGAAAGACAAGCCATCTGCACCAACCACCTCTGCAGCGTCACATGGAAGAATTTGATCTTGAAGAGGTTGATTCCATTGAAGGCATGCTCGCAAAGTTGGTGTTGATCCCTTTGCTGATAGACAAGATTAAGGAAGGATAAGAAAAGGATGAAACCCTAAAGAAAATAAAGGACCGGGTGAGAATGAAACCATCTGAAGAGTTTAAAGTCAAAAATGACAACAGCTTGTGGTTTCGAGAAAGACTGTGTGTACCCAGTGATGAGGAATAAAGAATGAAGTTGTTCGTGAAGCTCACAACTCTCGACTATCTATTCACCCTGGAACCAATCAGATGTATCAAGACTTAAAACAACGATTCTGGTGGCATGGCATGAAAAGACAAATTTCGGAGTCTGTAGAGAAATGCCTTGTTTTCCAGAAGGTGAAAGCGGAACATCAGAGACCCGCTGGGTTGCTACAACCTCTTGAAGTCCCCGAATGGAAATGGGACCACATTACCATGGATTTTGTCACAGATCTACCAAGAACGAAGAACGGACATGATCTCATTTGGGTAGTCGTTGATCGTTTAACATAGTCCGCCCACTTCATGGCTATGACACTCAAGGCCCTGATGGAGAGATTGGCTACAATGTATGTTGAACAAATCGTGAGTCTTCATGGAGTACCCCTAAGCATTGTTTGCGACCGCGACCCTCGCTTCACATCACGATTTTGGACAACTTTCCAAAGAGCGATGGGCACTGAAATCCGAATGAGCTCAGCATTTCATCCCCAAACCGATGGTCAATCGGAAAGAACCATTCAGACACTGGAAGACATGCTGCGAGCTTGTATACTCGACTTTGGGGGAAGTTGGGATCGGAGTCTCAAACTGGCAGAATTCTCTTATAACAATAGTTACCATCGATCTATAGGGATGGCTCCGTATGAAGCACTTTATGGAAGAAAGTGTCGTTCTCCGCTCTACTGAGATGAAATCGGAGATAAAATTCTTACCAGACCTGATCTAGTAGAACAGACTCGAGAGAAGATAAGGATCATAAAGCAAAGGTTACAAGTGGCCCAAGATAGAAGTAAGGTTTGGGCAGATGAGAAGCGGCGACCGTTGGAATTTCAAGCTGGAGAAAAAGTATTCTTGAAGGTATCGCCGTCCAAAGGAGTTAAAAGATTCGGTATCAAAGGGAAATTAAGCCCAAAGTTCATTGGACCCTATGAAGTTCATGAAAGAATTGGGAAAGTTGCTTATCTACTAGCACTACCGCCATCGCTATCTCAATTACATGATATATTTCATGTATCTCAACTTCGTTGGTATGTGCACGAACCTAGCCATGTTATAGAGGAGCAGCCTTTGAAGATTGAAGCCAACATGACATACGTGGTAGATCCAGAAAAGATAATTGATCGTAAGGAAAAGACATTAAGGAGACGATCTATACCTATGGTCAAAGTGCAATGGAAGAACCATTCAATTGATGAGGCTACCTGGGAGGTAGAAGCAAGCATGAGGAACTTGTACCCTCACCTATTTGAATAACACTTTTAAGTTTCGAGGACGAAACTTATAATAAGGGGGGGAGGATGTTGTGCCCAACGAGGAACCACCTTGTATATGAAACTTGTCTAAGTGAATTTATGAAAGTTGTATCTTCAAGCACAATTTATCTAGTTTGATGGTTATTTTTAATTTTTGAAATTAGATTATGTTACGGAAAGTATTATATGAAATTTCAAGCATGAATATTGGACCATGTGGAGTGGCCAATTCACTCCCAAGTGCTTGGGAGATTTCGGCCACAAGGTTAAAAAGGCTTTATAGGAATTTCTTAAGATTTCAAGAAGAGAAATCTTGAGGACAATTTTTTTTAAGTGAGCGCAATTTGCAAATAAGCACTTTTAGGTAATGGGCAAAAATTGTTTCCAACATTTACCAATTTTCGGCCCTTAGCCCAAAAAGGACTCAAAGATTTTCTAATTTCATAAACTAAAAAGAAAAGGGGGGAAACAATTAAGGAGCCAACTACTACATGATTATTTTAATAAAACACAAAAATTAGGCATGTTTAGGGTCATTAAAGACCCCAACCGCCGGATGACCTTAGGTGGTTAACCAAGGAGGATTTTAAATCCTACCATGGTTACTTTTGTTAACCCCAAGGTTAAAGTAACCAAGGTAAACCTAAAAAGTAACTATGATTGAAATAAAGTAACTTGAGTTAGTATAAAGTAACCCTAATTAATTAAAGTAACCAAGGTTAATACCCTAACCTTACTATGGTAATCTCTTACCCTCTTCTCTACCCCTCCCCAATGGCTAACACTTAGCCAAGAAGGAAGATTCATTCCAAAAATCATTCTAGGAACCTTTCATTCTCCCAACCATCAAAGAACTACAAGAACAAGAAAGTTCTTCTCTCCTCCTTTCCCCAAACCACACGGCCAAGGATTGTGCCAAGAAGAGTTAAGTTCTTCCAAGATCAAGTGGTATTAGGTAAGTAAATACTCAACTCTTCAAGGGAATTCTTACATTTTACTTAGCTTGAAGCTCACCCTTTTTCTTGTTCATGAATCGTGACCTTCAAGGTCACTAGGCTCACAAATCTCAAGCTTTTGTGGGAACACTAGTCTTAAGGGGCTTGAACACTACACAAGTTCCATTTGGTTAGTCCATCTAACCCCTATTTAATGCATCTTTCTCTTAAGAATATGAACTAATCTTTGTTCTCTTACCCTCATCAAAACCATGCGGTGCATGTGTGAAGAAGAGGAAGGCTGCACCTATTCCATACACATTTCACGCTAAGAAGAGGAGTAAGTTTAAAAGGCAAGTACACTATACATACTCATGGCTTGAATGTGAAAGTTCATGCTTGAATGTCTAGATGTTATTAAGATTTAATCTTAGATGTGAAATGCTAAGTTTTAATGCATGAAACTTTCGTCCCTAGGGTATAGTGGCTTGCATGTGTGAGCTTTGCTCCAAAGGTGGAATCTTTGTTATTTTTAAGTATGAATATGTGGTAAATCTAGGATGAATATGACAAAAATCTTTTCTTTTATATGTATGGGGGACGGTTGGATGGAAAAGGGGAAAATAAGTGTAGCTTTGTAAGGATTTGTAGCTAGTGGGGTAAAGTATGAACAAGATGTATGCTTTTTGTGTTAAGCTTAACATGTCCATCATGGAGAAAGTATTTTTGCCTTTGCATGCATATAAACAGGCTGTTTGGGGGTTAGGGTGTGAATGCTCCAATGATACCAAGAATTGATTTTAGTATGAGCATGATGTGCATGGCTCAAAGAATGATATATGTATCATTCAAGCTGTTTTGAGGAGATGTGTAGATGATGTTTTGTAATGTGTTAGAACCTGTAATTCCACATGCTAAAGGTGTGTTTGATGATTAATAAAGTGTTTAAGCCAAACAATGCAAGTTAGGACCTTTTAGTAAGGAAATGTGACAAAAGTGGAATTTGCTAGAGCAGGGCAGATTTTTATGTCGTGTTATAGGACCTGAAAAGAGACTTTATAGGAATTCAATTTAGCTAATTTTTGGCATAACACTAGCCCTATAAGTATAGTAATTATGAGAGTTGGAATTTTGCTAAAAGGAGTTACGGGTTATTTTTAACGGAATTTTTACTAAAACTGGTTATGATGAAAATTACTGGACTGAACAGATTTTATGCGCCCCAATGAATATCCCGGAAATGGACCCTAGGAATATGCAATTTAGGCTGATTTTTGGCAGTATACTAGCCCTATGTGTTTACTAAGTTCTAGAGCTGGAATTTTCGAAAGAGGATTTACGGTTTGGTCACAATAAAATTTATAGTAAAATCGATCACTACAGAATTCAGCATGTAACGGTTTTGGGAAGAAGAATGAATGACCTCTTTAACGATATTATAATTCTGTGAAACTTTCATGGAAATTACTTAAGACATATATGAGTGTTTTCATGTAACCCACTTAACTTAGCATGGTTATTTTAAGGGGTAACCAACAAGGTTAAGGCCAATCTAAAATTTTGGGCAGAATTAAGGAACTTGTTGTGAGGCCTTTTTTTAATGGGCTTAGGCTTAATTATATGTTTGGGCTTATGATCATTAATTATTGGTGTGTCTACAGCAGTTTTCCAAAGTTGGCCCAAATTAAATAAATCTTAATGGGCTAATATGAAAGGTAAAAGAAAGGACGCTGCATTGCTGAAATTCAGCAGCCCTTGTTCGTAATTAGAGAAATTAAGTGTCTTACATGCCTCGTATCGTCACGAAAATTATATTACGAATAGAAAAGACACTCTTATTCATATGTATGACAAGAACTCATGATAATGGGCCTAACCACGAGGGATTGTGGCCGTGTGTATGAATGGATGATTCTGGAAATTTTTCCAGCCTAAGGAACAAGTTGTATGTATGTGTATGTGTAATGCATTACATCATGAATTGCACAGTACATGTCATACATTGCATCATCGACATTTACATGATTTATGGAACTGATTTTTGTGAGAAAGAAATATGAAAAAGCGTTTTTAAATAAAAGATCCTGTTTTTAAAAGAACGCTTTCCACCGGTACCGTGTGTGTTTCCTGACCAATAAGGACCCGTTCCAGATCCAGGGTTAATTGATCTGATTATATGGACCGTTCAGGCCCAGAGAGAATAGACCTGATATGGACCGTTCAGGCCCGGAGAGAATAGACCTGATAAGTGATGACGTTACCGCTCTGAATCCGAGAATAATAGATTCGAAGGAAAGAAGTGACGCCTCAGATCCGGGTGAATAGATCTGAATACTCTATTGTTTTCTGACGATGATGTTTTGAAAGAAAAGGACAAAAGATCTTATCTTCTTTTTTGTCATGATGCATCACACGTGCATACCCATGCATTTTGCATTTAATGAGTCATCAAATAATGATACATGATACTCAGACTAAGTTGTTATAACTTGGTAACTCCTAAGTGATGATCTTATTGAGTGACGATCTTTGGTAAGTTATGAAATTTTATAAGTTACGATCTTTTCTAAGTTAAGCTTTTTAGTAAGTTATGATCCCTGTGAAGTTATGACCTTCGATATGTTATGAGTTGATCACTGACAAGTATTGGATGGAAAGTTAGGTATGTTTCTAAACCGAATTTTGGGGCTTGGTTCTTGTATGTACTTTCCATTTAATTCACGATTATTTATAGTTTACTTGCTGGCGACTTTGTCACTCACCTCCTATTTTTCCTCCCAGAGGCTGCAGGGAATAAAGTAGAATGGATTGAAGATAAACCTAGGGTTCCTTACCCGTAAGACGTGCGAGAGATGGATGGCCTAGGAGACATGACGAGATGGTTGTGATCGATGATCTTTTTATGAAACTGTGATGGAAACAATTAGTTTTGAGAATTTCTGTACTTTATGATTGGGATATAAAACTGATGCTAGTTTCGTAGACGTTTTATTTTTAAAGTTTTTATTCTGCCACGGTTTTACTTACTTGTTGACGCGTAAGCATGAAAGTCCACATATTTTATCATGGACTATGACATGTTATAGATCGACGCCTGGTACTCTCCGTAGTGAAGTACGGCGGGCGCACCGTATCCGGCTGGGCCGGGGTACGAGGCGCTACAGCTAAGGTTAAGTGTTTTATATCAAATGAACCTAACGTTAATTTGTGGCATAGAAGATTAGGACACATTGGCATTTCTACACTTGAAAAACTTCAACGAAAGAACCTAATACGAGGATTGCCTAACTTGATTTAGACAACTTTCAGTTGTGTGAATCTTGTATTAAAGGCAAACAAACACATGAGTCACTTGAACCCAAAAATGAAATTAGCACGTCTAGAGTCTTAGAATTACTACACATTAATTTGTTTGGTCCTAGTCGTACTAAGAGTCTTGGTGGACGTCATTATGCATGTGTTATTGTTGATGATTTTCTCGCTATACTTGGACTTTATTTCTTACAAATAAAGACGATAGTGCCATTGAGATTGCGAAAATAATAAAACAACTTAAAAATGAATATGTTTTAAATGTGAAAAAGATTAGAAGCGATAGATGCAGTGAATTTAAAAACAAGGACATGATTGCATTTTGCGTAGAAAAAGGAATCAAATACGAGTTTTCGCCACCTAGAACTCCACAACTAAATGGAGTAGTAGAAAGAAAGAATAGGACACTACAAGAAATCACTAAAACCATGTTGCGTGAAAATAAATTGCCTAGATTTTTATGGACGGAAGTCGTAAATTGTGCATGCTATATAGTTAATCGTTTGTCAATTAGAAAGAAAATAAATAAAACTCCTTATGAGATAGTAAATAATCGCATGCGTAAAATTGATTACTTTCGTGTGTTTGGTTGTAAATGCTTTGTTTTTAATACAAAAGATAATTTAGATAAATTTGAATCTAAATCAATTGAATGCATTTTTGTTGGATATTCTGTGAATTCTAAAGCATATAGATGTTATGATCCCATCACTAGACAAATTTTAGAATCCATTTATGTGAAGTTTAATGAATTTGGTGAGGTTGAAAAGGATAAAGAATATGACGATGATTTTGAACTAAAGCTCGTGTTAGATGATGTAGAGGATGATGGCGTGCATGATGACTTGAACACACTAGAAACGCATGATCACTTAGAAATGCATGAGAACTTAGAGAATAATCAACCAAAATGGCATAGGGATCACCCACACGATCTTATTATATGCGATATTACCCATGGTGTTCGACCACGTAGAAGAATAAATCTGGATGAAATAAACCAATTTTATGCTATGATATCCGAAATTGATCCTAAAAACGTTTTTGATGCTTTGAGTGATTCTTCTTGGATTGATGCTATACATGATGAATTAAATCAATTCGTAAGAAATGATGCATGAGATTTAGTGCCACGACCACAAGATAAGACAATAATAGGCACAAAGTGGGTATTTAGAAATAAAATGAATGAAGAAGGTAAAGTTGTTAGAAACAAGGTGAGACTTGTAGCACAAGGATATAATCAAGAAGATGGAATAGACTACGACGAAACATTTGCACCTGTAGCACGTTTAGAATCCATACGACTTTTACTTGCTATTGCTTGCATGAAAGGTTTTAAACTCTATCAAATAGACGTAAAAAGTGCATTTTTAAATGGTTTTATACAAGAAGAAGTATACGTGAAGCAACCACCCGGTTTTGAAGATTTGAAATACCCCAATCACGTGTACAAATTAAACAAGGCACTATATGGCTTAAAACAAGCACCTAGGGCTTGGCATGATCGTTTTGCTGCTTTTTTTTTAGAAAATGGATTTAAAAGAGGCACCATAGATAGCACCTTTTTCTTAAAACAAGATAAATCAGAGTTACTAATCATTCAAATTTATGTTGATGACATCATTTTTGGATCTACATCTTATAAACCTGTTGAAGAATTTGAAACTTGCATGAAATCCACGTTTGAAATGTCTATGGTTGGTGAATTAAATTAATTTCTTGGCTTGCGAATTAAACAAACGAGTAAAGGTATACACATAAGTCAAGTTAAATATGTGAATGACATGATTAAAAATTTTAATTTTGAGCACCTAAAACCGCCCCCACCCCTATGAGCGTAACCACTAAACTAGATAAAGATGAACATGGAAAAGACATTGATAATGCTTTGTATAGGTCTATGATTGGTTCTTTGCTTTATCTTACTGCAAGTAGACCTGATATCATGTTTAGTGTGTGTATGTGTGCATGTTTTCAAAGCCAACCTAAAGTGTCTCATTATAATGCTGTGAAAAGAATATTTCGATATATTAAGCACATCCCCACTTTAGGAATTTGGTATGATAAAGATTTTCAATTTGATTTGCATGCTTATACTGATGCGGATTATGGTGGATGTAAAATCGATATAAAAAACACAAGTGTGACTTGTCAATTTAAAGAAATTCATTAATTTCATGGTTTTCGAAAAAGCAAGCAAGTGTGGCCTTATCTACTACCGAAAGTGAATACATGGTACTTAGTCTTTGTTGAACACAATTACTATGGTTAAAAAACAAATTTCTGATTTCGGTATCACGGTAAATCGTATTCCAATCTATTGTGATAGTATGAGTCCCATAAACTTGTCTAAGAACCCCGTACTACACTCTAGGCAAAGCACATAGAAGTACGATATCACTTTCTTCATGATCATGTAAACAATGGTGATATTGTTATAGATTACGTACGCAATTGAGGCACAAGTAGCCGACATATAAACTAAGGCACTACATCAAGCCACGTACGAAAATCTATGCTTTAAATTAGGCATGATTTCTGCTGATTTGGTTTGATATTTTTTTCCATATTTAAAGCACTTTTGATTTTCTTTCAAAAATAAAAGGGTAGAGAGTGCATGATTTAAGGGGGAGCGAGAGTGATTGATTGCAAAAGTTAAGGGGGAGAAAATTCAAAAATTCGAAATTTGAAATTCAAAATTTGAATTTGTGCACGATTGGAGGGGGAGCAATTAAATTTAAATCATGTACTAAGATTATTTTGTAAATCATCAAAAGGGGGAGATTGTTGAGAAAAAGGGTTTGAGTGATTCGCAAAAATACATGATTTAAATAACGTGTGCTAAAGAAATGCATGACATATTTTATGACTTGACATGTTTTTTTGACAAACTTGCCTTATATACTTTATATATAATGTTGTCGTACTAACAAGCCATGAAGCTTTAAAGCTTACATCAAATGGCAAACATTTGTTGTATTTGAACTATTTTCAGGTGCCACCATTAATGAACTAAACTAGTTCATTAAGTGAAGTACTTCGTTAAATAAACTATGTAGTTCATTAAATGGAGAAATATTTGGAGAAGGCATAAAGGCAAAAAACATAGAAATGGAAAGTCTCCTTCTACCCTTAATCACACGTTTTTCATTTATATATTTATATATATATATTCAGATTTTTTTAAAAAAAGGCACTATACACATATATTCCAACGTACTACCGACACGTTATACATATTATGAACGTACGTTAACGTCACACCACTATACTTATCTCATATTTATGAGTATATTCAGGTCTTATATCATATGATATAAGTCATGGTGATGACAAAATTATTACGACATGTTACAAGGTTCTAAACTAAAAATTGTCGTATCGGGTGACTACCGAAACTTCGCTATCGGGTGACAGCCCCTACACTTAAAAAATGGCCACAAATTTCGTGGCTTACATGGTACACTCAACCATAAAATCATTCTTTGTTGGCACACACAAATTATCCCCAATTAAGGCCAAATTGTGGAGATTTCAATTTCATTCTTTTATGTCACACGTGGCGCCATTTGTCTGAGACATTAAGAGCTGAATATTAAATTATTTTATGTATATTATGTGTAACATAATATATATAACATGTGCAATAAGTTTGAATTTAATCGGAAAAAAATCGTGTAATCGACAAAAGTCAAAAATTCGATTTTCTACGAACATGACACATGGAACGTTTTTTAGCATGACATGTAACATGTATCTAGACACTTTTTACATATTCAATACATACTAAAGTGTTCTAGAATATTCAAATTAAGGCTGATTGGAATATACTATATGTGTATAATTATTGTGCACTATTTTAAAAAGCTTACAAAAATAAAATTTAGCATATGGAAATCCTACATCACACGCCTAATACAGCTTGATGGAGCTTATGTGGAGCTTAGTTGGCATCTTGATTGGTGAAGAATGGACTACACAAGGTTAGTGACATAATAGAGGAAGCTACACAAGGTAATGTTTTAAACTTTGCTACAAATGTAACACATGCTGAAAATTCCGCATGTGTAAGTTAAGGGTGGCCAAAATTTGAGTCTTAATTGTAACAAATTTGCTTCTCCATTTTCAAGGGATTGATGTAATAATAATATGGTAATAATTTGAAGATCTTGAGATTTAGCACATGCTGAAAATTTCAGCATGTAAGACAAAGGAGTGGTCGAATTCTTGGTCATAATTGAGACAAATTTACTTTGCAAATTAAGTGGGATTAATTTCATGATATTTGGTAAGGTTATTGATACTATTTTGGCACATGTTTTAAGTGTTATTCTCAAATTTTTTACAGTCTTCAAGTGATGACAAATCTCATCCAATCAAGTAGTGTCAAGTAAGCAAGGCCAAGAAAATCATCCAATCAAGTGTTGCCAAGTAAGCAAGTTGATGTCACACCTATACAAGGCATTCTTTCAAATACTTAAAAGAGAATTTCCAAGATGGGATGAAGCCCTAGAGTGGGCGGCCAAAGCAAAATAAAAAGGAGAAGAAGAGCAAACAAAAATGCAAGACAAGTCTCACAAGTTCTAAAGTGCAAAAAGACTCTCTACTCTCTTCTACATTTGTTTCTTCTCTTTCTCTCTCAAGCCTATCGTATCTATATTCATACATATTGTATAGGCTTTATTCATACCACCATACACGCCTCATTTTTGTAAAAAGTTGATCAAGGTGTGATCAAAACTTCATCCGCTCAGTGGTGGTGTTCGTGATCATTGTGATTGCAAGTTCTCAATCAACGGTATCCCCACTTGGACTCATCCTCGATGAACACTGAATCCTAATCCTGTTTTTCTTTAAGACACCAATAATGTATGGTATGAGCGAAAAACATTGCCTAGTAAGTAGCCTATCTGTACCCATTATGGGGATCATACACGGAGAACAAATGTATTAAATAGTTTAGGAATATATCGAGTTTTCCATTTGCAAATAAATTACTATATTACCCTTATAGTCAAACAACCATCAAAGTCAACAAAAAAATCATCCATTCAACATCCAATCAAATACAGTCAAAGTAAGATCTAATGATGCAAGGTTACCAAATCGATGAATGCAAAGTTCGAAATCAAAGCCCTTGCCCAAAACCAAATTCAGAATTTCAAAGTTCAAAAATTCCAATTTCCAAATCAAAGTCCTAGTCCAAAACCAAATTCAAAATTTCAAAGTTCAAAAATTCCAATTTCCAATTTCCAAATCGATACAATTTCTGATATCCAATTCCGATTCTAAATCGGTACAATTTCAATTTTCCAAATCCAATTTAAATGCAATGTCTATAGCACTTTCCTTACAAGTGACTTGTACTGTTGTACTTACAAATTGATTATTCAAATAGTCAAATATGCCCAGTCGCTCTATCGAAATAGTCAAATATGCCTAGGTGCCCTAATTTGCGTCAAATATGTCCGAGCGTCCAATCCCATATAGTCAAATATGCCCAGATGCCCTATTTGTTTGGGATCAATCTAGCTTAACGATATATTTTTCTTGTGAAGGTGAATTTTGCAAAATGCAATGCACGATTTTCCAAAAACAATTTCCAAAATAATTTTCAATATACCAAATTTTCTAAAACCATTTCAAATATCAAACTTTTCTGATATCCCAAATTTTCCAAAAACAATTCCATGTAAATCCAATCACAAATGTTTCCAAATATCCAATTGTCAAATATTTCTAATTATCAAACTCTCGTGTATTTATACGTATGCATACGTCCACGTACATACATGTGCGTACACATGTATATACATACACTTAGATTCCTCAGTCTCAAAATCCATTTCTTAGTCTACGAATTTAATTCTTAGTTTACAAATTCATATCTTAACTTAGCCAGAAGTCTATGGCCCAAGTTTCCTTTTTCCTCCTTCAACCCACTTTTCCCCCAATCCACTAACAAAATCATCCCTCCCTATGAACCCTCATCCTCGGTCACCCCTCACTGTCCTCCGCCAGACCCTATTGCCCCATCCCACTCCCTCAGCCAGCCCCTCCCATTCTACCAAAATACTAATTTCCTACACCACTACTTCCTACCACTTGGCCTCCCTCCAAAACACACGCCACCTATATTTTTACACATTAAATACCTTAAACAGCAAGTACGATTCATGTCTAATACACTCAACTTAAACACGCGACTCGCGCACCTAACGCGTCGTCACTTTGCGGTGCGTGCGAGTCTTCAATCAGAATTCATCCTAAACAATTTCTAACCTTATTCTACCCTCAAATCATACATAATCCCAACTTATTACACCATCAAATTCATCCAAAGTCTATACGAATTCACATCCCACATATAATCATACATATATTATAGGTCATAAATCATATACATATGAATATTATACACCAATCTTATACATATATACATGTTCGGTCGATGCCTATACAAATAGAACCGTATATAATTTTTTCCTACACACCATAAAATACACAACTTGCATCCATATATATAAATACGTATACGTATACACTCGGCCATACACATATACATATATACATCCATCTATGAAATCAATTATAACATGCATGACCCTCACGGTTATACAAAAACATAATTGTGGTTCGCAAACTCATAACAAATAAAGTAATGTACTTATCTTTACACGTATATATTATGATAAATTGATCACTTAGGGTTTGTCGGAGAAGAATATCCCTTTCTTCTCCTCTCTATGGGTTAGCCGAATGGTGTTGGTGGCTTGGGTGTGGTGGCCTATTTTAGAGTGGGTGAGGTAGGGTTTAGGTTAAGGGGGGTGTGTGTGTGTGTCTATTAGGTAATTAGTCTCCTACTAGCTAAAGGAAATATATTTAGGGTAATCACTTAAAGTTTAATTTATATCACATATTTCCTACAACAACAACAATCATACCCAGTATATCCCAATGACAGCAAAAGCTATCGCTAGGGTCTAAGGAAGGTGAGAGACAGGCAAATAATACCTCCATCCCAAGGGATAGAGACTTTGCTTACAGTGAGACTCTGGCTCTATATGTACCTGCATAGATAGTACAATAATAGGAATATGTACTAGTAAATGGATTTTATGAAACATAAATAGAAAGCTTCCGATATTAAAACAGTCATAACATTGGATATGCACAAATATGTGAAAGACAAAGACCAAAACAAAAAAGTGCAAAATCAACCTACAAATGTAGAGACTATTTAATCCTCTGAGTAATACTTAAGGCTTTCTGTACCCACTCTTGGGTTTTGTTTTTGGTAATCTACAATTTATGACAAATTCACTATAAATGACACGAACATTCTCTAGAGGAATTAAGAGATATTCGAGATTCTAACCCTGATTCATGGCTTGTAGGAGGAGACTTCAATACTTTTTATCATTGGAAGATCATAAAGGTGTTTCCTCCCCTTCCTCATCTACCTTGGAGGACTTTTCTAACTGTGTGAGCTATTGTAATCGACTGGATTTGCCTTTTAATGGCTTCAAAAATATACCTGGTCATATGGCAGGGGTTTAGTCCAGGTTTAGCATCGACTCAACAACTTTTTAAGTAATGTAGCCTTTCTAGATCATTTTACAGATGTGTATGTTGATCATTTAGTAGAGCTAAATCAGATCACGCTCCTCTTTTTCTACATAATAAAACTCAGTCCCTCAAAGGTCCAACATCATTCAGATTCCCTAATGCCTGCACCTTGCACGTTGAGAATATTACCTCGATGTTCTCACAACCCACTAACTATTGGGAATAATTCAAGTCAGACAAAATTGACTTCTCTATAGTTTGTTTGTAAAATAAAACAGTGCCCAACCTGCCGAGCCGAGGTCAGGTCAGATCGACCTGCCAGATCAAGACAGTCTAGATAACGCAATTATGTTTGCGTTTTGAACAGTCAGACGCTCTGCCAACCTCAGTACAACATCACTTTAGAACAGTGATGTGCTATCAGCCTTCCAGCCGAGTTGAAATGAAGTTAGATCGATCAGTCAGATCAGATAAGTCCAATCAACGCAATTGTATTTGCGTTCTCGACTGATTGCTGACCTGTCGACCTCGGCACCTTAGCACAACAGAGCAACAGCTGTGCTTTCAGCCGCTTCAATGGAGCTCAGCACAACAGCAGACCTCAGCACGGTAGTGCTACAGAACAACAAATGTTCTCAGCCAAACAGCAGAGCTCAGCACACAGTAGATCTTAGCTTGGAAACACTGTAGAGCTCGGCACAAAGCAGAGCTCAGCATGACAATAACCTCAACAGCTCAGCTGAGTAGAGATCTGAGGTGAGTCTAGGGATCTGACCTTAAGACGTACTGCTCTGGTATACTATGTCCAACCAGATGGAGCAATCATCTCTCAGGATACAACGGAGTCAGTTCAAATGAGCAGCACTATAGCGTATGAACTCAAATGAACCTGTAAGTTGTCCTAAACTTCTCGGATTACTGGGAAATGCAGAGTGTGTATGCAAGAAAAATATGCAAAGGAAGATTGCAGAGAAAAAGAGAAAAACTTCAGATTTATGCATGAGTAACCTTAGAGGTCAGCTTGACCACTATTTATAGGGAAATTTTGAGGTCAGCCTATTACATCCAGTTTAACCACAGCCGTAGGATCAGATACCTGCTCGGCCTAAACCCTTGGATCAGATAACTGCACTAAGTCTACCCTCAGTCTTCAGATCAAATAACTGTTCAATCTGAGCTGTCAGATCATAAAAAATTCAGGTCAACTTAGCACGGTTAAAGTTCAACAAATTCTAAACTTTTAACCATAGTCTATCCTAACAACCTGGAAATTTGAACTAAAAAAAGCTTCACCCCAGCTGAAAAGATCCGACCCATTGCTACAGGACCCGGCATGTAGTCTACAGCTTGCAGCTTAGCCTGTAGCCCAGTCTACAATATGAGCCCATCAGGTATGGGCCGAGCTAAGCTGACTTTCCCTCTTAATTTAAGCATTAATTTCTCATTCACCCGATATCAGAATTGAGTGATTCAAAAGCCTAAAATTATCTACTCATCACATAATTAATTAATGACTCATTAATTTCTACTGATCATTAATGAAACTAATCATAACTCACCTCAAAGTATATTGCTAACCACAGTTTGCCACTTGCCACAATTCAATTTCTTCCAATTTTCTTCAACAATCCCGCACCTGAATTAGAATTAATGCAAGTGTTTATGTAGACTCTACCAAGAGTTCAGACAAGAAAATGTTGCATCAGAAGTGGTAGCTTCTGGCTTTGAACATTTCTTAGTGATACACTATCAGATCCATTTAGCTAATTAGTGACTTGATATCTTGAACTAACCCGTGACTTGATGTCTTGAACTAACTTGGCCTTTAGTGTGAATCTAGACAATAGTACTCGTACAAAATTTCCTTTAACACCTTCTTGGTTCTCATGATTGTGTTTGTTTTGACCATGAACTATCTGTTTCAGAAAGTGTGTTAGAGAATTGGCCTTACAAAATTCTCACAGAAGCGGCCACACTCCACCCTTACAAAGGTGCTTCCTGTCAAGAGTATTCTGCCATACCCCAGTTGAAATATCAAGATATAGGAAGCATTAAAAGCCTCAAGTTGCCTTTATTTCTCTGCAGACAACACTTTTATTCAAGAGAATGAGTAAGTGCTCACTGAACTTTATACTTAGTTGTCCCATTGAACCAAGTTCCGGGATCTCCAGTCAACGAGGTTGGGTTACCGTTACCAAAATTCGTGCATTGTAAGTTTTAGCCCCCATTCTATTTGTCAAAATTGACATATGATCTCTAGTCAAGCCTTTTTAAGCGGATCCGTAAGATTCTTCTTTGATTTTATATAATCAATAGAAATCACACTATTAGAGATCAACTACTTAATAGTATTGTGTCTCCGATGCATGTGTCGAGACTTACCATTATAGATGCTGCTTTGAGCTAGTCCTATAGCTAACTACCTATTATAGTATATGCTGATAGGAGCGATTGGCTTAGATCAGTAGAGCACATCTTCCAGGATATTCCGAAGGTATTCAACCTCTTCCCCGGCTTTATCAGGCGCTATAAACTCTGCTTCCATAATGGAACGAGCTATGCACATTTGCTTCACGGATTTCCATGACATAGCACCTCCACCAACAATGAATAAATATCCACTCGTGGACTTAGAATCTTTACTGTCAAGTATCCAGTTGGCATCACAATAGCCTTCTAATACTGCAGGATATCTCGAGCAATGTAATCCAAGATTCATTGTATGCTTCAAGTATCTCATTACTCTATTCAGAGCTTTCCAGTGATCATCACTTGGATTACTAGTAAACCTGCTCAATTTGTTTACTGAGCATGCTAAGTCTTGCCTTGTACAGTTCACTATGTACATCAGACTTTCGATTACTTGCGAGTACTCCAATTGAGCTTCTGGCTTGCCTTGATTCTTCCTTAAGTGTATACTTAAGTCGAGTGGAGTCTTCACTGGTTTCACATCAAGCATATTGAAACGTTTTAGAACTGATTCAATATAGTGAGTTTGTGACAACACGAGTCCTTCGGCTATCCTAAAAATTTTAAATCCTAGAATAACATTGGCAACTCTCATATCCTTCATATCAAAGTTTCTCGTCAACATGTTCTTTGTATTTAAGATGATATCATGAGTACTGCCCATGATCATTACGTCGTCTACACAGAGACATACTATCACATATGCATTCTATGTGTTTTTAAAGTAGAAACACTTGTCACACTCGCTGATCTTGAATCCATTAGCTAGCATAGCTTGATCAAAGTTCAAGTGTCATTGTTTCGGCGCTTGCTTATGTCCGTACAACAACTTAACAAGACTACAAACTTTCGATTCTTGTCCTGGAACCACAAACCCTTCGGGTTGTTCTATATAGATTTCTTCATCCGACTCACCATTCAAAAAAAACAGTCTTTACATCTATTTGATGGATTTCTAAGTCATAGACTGCAGCAATAGCAATTAGCACTCTTATAGAAGGGATTCTAGTTACTGGTGCATAGGTGCCAAAAAAGTCAAAGCCTTCTTTTTGTTGATAGCATTTAGCTACCAACCTGGCTTTATACTTTTTGATAGACCCATCCTCTTTCATTTTCTTCTTGAAAATCCACTTGCACCCGAGTGGTTTACTTCCCGGTGGAAGGTCAACCAACTCCCAAGTGTGATTCTATATAATCAAGTCTATCTCATTGTTGATTGTCTCTTTCCAGAAAGGAGCTTCTGGAGTTGACATCGCCTCGGAAAAGTTGCTTGGCTCATCTACTACCATAAAGTTTAGAAAATCTGGTCCAAACGAAGATGGTATTTGTAGGATCTGCAAGGCACCACTAGAAGGGGGGGTTGAATAGATGGTGCGGAAAATATGGTTTTTAAAATTTCTTTAAACCTAACCAATTCAAGTTCTGAAAACAGATTCTGTTTTCAGGACATGTTTTAAAACGTTTTTAAAACTAGGTTAGAGGTCTCCAAAAATTATGAAATTTTGAGAGAACTTAGCCTCAGATGTTATGAGGGTCCCCTAAAAATTTCAAATTAAAATTCAACCTTTAACCCCTTCAAAAATCGTTGGTACTCAGATTGTGCAAATCTGCCAGAAACGGTAGATGGTTTTGAAAAATTAATTTCTATTTGTGTGAACGTCCAAATGATCTGAAAATTTGACCAATAACTCCTCACACACTATATTTAAATGAGTTGAAACACTTTTGGAAAATTCTTTTGGGAAGTAGGTCAAATACAACCAAAGTCTCAACCTTTGCAAGTCTGAAAATCAGACTACACTAGTCTCAGAACGTTTGATGTTTGATTGACTTATACTTGTCCAAAAGGGTTGAAACTTGTGCCAAATTAACCCTAGAACGTTCTAGTATGTTTCTGGAAATTTTTATAATTTTTGGAAATCGTTTACTATTTTTAAGAACGTGAACAAAACGGATAAACAGTGCAGAAACTGAAAAGTAAATGCTGAAAGTAAATTGCACCGAGAATTTTATACTGGTTCGGTTATAAACAACCTACTCCAGTCTTCAAGGAACACCTTCCTTGGTTCACACTAATCACACACACGCAGTACACCTTACCGCAGGGTTGATAGAGTTACACCTAACTCCAACCCTTACAAACCTTGTATGACGAGTACAATTCAGACGAACACCACCACCTCGCTAGAATGAAGATTGATCACACCTTGATCAATCTTTGACAAAGATGAATGAATGGTGGTTTATATGAAGCCTATTCAAGATTGAAAGATGCAAAGTACAATAGGCTTTTTACAAGAAAAGAGAGAAAGAAAGTGTAGGAGAAAAGAAGCTTGGCAATTTGATCACTTTAGAATGCAATTCTTGGTCTTGTTTTTGTTTGTTCTCCTCTTCCTTCCTTATAGATTGCAGCCGTCCCTATGGAGCCTTCTCCACTCTTGAAAATTTCCTTTTAAGTGCTTGAGAGAGTGTAAGACATCATGGTGACAATGCCTTGCTTACTTGGCATCATTCTATTGGATCATCATTTAGTCTTTGCTTACTTGGCACCTCTTTATTGGCTCAATGTTGTCAACATGATGACATGGAAAAATCTTAGATTAACACTTTAAACATGTGCCAATATCAATCATAAAATCATACCATAAATCACAAATTCCATCATAAATTGCAAGACAAGAAATCTCTCTTTTTCAAGCTCAAAAAATCAGCCATAAGTATCTTGCCATGCTGAATTTTTCAGCATTTGCATTATGGAATAAAATTCAGATTATTTACCATTTTTCTTTGAATTTTTATCATAAAAATGAATCAATCATATATGGTAAATCTTGCTAACAATTGATGAATGAACTTGGACACAATATGGGTGAAGAATTCGGCCAGCACACCTTCACACATGCTGAGAAATTTCAGCATGTGTGATATGTAGAATATCACACTTAATTACCTTACATAATATTCAAATCATTTCCATAACATCTTCAATTAATCCTCTAATAAAAAATTGACAAAATATGTTACCTTAATCATAAAGAAATCGGCCAAGATATGTGTAGTATGCTGAAATTTTCAGCATGTGACATAAGAGAGGTATATGGTGAATACTTACCTTTTGTAGCTTCTCTCTTTGATTTCTCAACATTGTATGATTGATCCTTGACCAATCAATATGCCAACAAGGCTCCACATGTGCTCCATCTCAGCTGTATGTAACGTTGGAATGTGTATGTACATGTGCTGAAATTTATTTTTGCTAACTTTGTAAAATAGTGCACATTTAATAATACACACATGTAATATTCCAATCAGCCCTTAATTTAATTTTCTAGAACACTTTAAGATGTATATTATATGTAAAAAGTGTCTAGATACGTGTCACATGATGTTCAAGAAAAACGTTCCATGTTATGTGCGTAGAAAACCGAATTTTCGATATTTATCGATTACCCGATTTTTCTCTAATATAAATTCCAACTTTTGCACATGATATATATATTATGTTATACATAATACATATAATATATACTTTAAATCTCAGCACTTGGCTGATTTAAAGTGGTACCATAAACATGTGACAAAATTAAAATTGGAATCTTCACATTTTGGCCTAAATGTGGGGTGATTTGTGTGTGCCAATATGGAAAGTATTTTTGGCTGATCATACCATGTGTAGCACGACATTTTCATCAATTTTTGATGTATATGGGCTGGCCATTTATTTATGGCAAGTACGTGACACGTTGGCGAAGTTTCGGTATTCGCCCGATACGACAAATTTCGGTTTAGAACTTTTTATCGTGTCGTATTTAATTTGTCATCACCATATCTTATATCATATGATATAAGACCTGAATATACTCATAAATATGAGTTAAGTATAGTGGTGTGACGTTAACGTACGTACGTAAAATATATAACGTGTCGGTAGTACGTTAGAATACATGTGTATGTGCCTTTATTTAAAAAATCTGAAAATATATGTAGTGTTTATATATATATATATATGGCGTGTGTAATAAGATGGGGAGGAGGAGAGAACTTTCCTTCCTTGGCCTTGTTGCCTTTGAGCCTTTTACAAATGAATCTTCCTTTAATGAACTACTTAGTTTATTAAACTAAGCACTTCACTTAATGAACTACTTTAGTTCATTAATGGTGGCACCTGAAAATAGTATAAACTCAACAAATGTTTGCCATATAATGTAAGCTTTAATATTTCATGGCTCGTTAGTACGGCAACATAATATATAAGTTAAATAAGGCAAGTAATGGCAAGTTATCATGCATACATGTACACACTTATACACGTTTATATATATATATATATATGCATTCAAATTTCTTATTTTGAAATCACTCAAACCTTTTTATTTCTACAATCTCCCCCTTTTGATGATTTTCAAAATAACATGTGTACATGATTTAAGTGCTGTCTCTCCCCCTTGAATTATGCACAGATTTGAAATTTGAATTTCGAATTTCAAATCCGGCTCCCCCTTGATTCATGCAATTAAGATCAATCAGTGATCAAATCAGTGTCTCTCTCCCCCTTAAATCATGCTTCTCTCTCCCCCTTTATTTTGGAAAGTTAATCAAAAGATTCCTGTCAAAAAGGAAAGTAAATCAAATAATATCACATTAAATCACATCAACGGGGATCATGTCTAATTTAGAACGGAGAGATTCATATGTGGCTTGATTTAAGGCCTTTGTAAATATATCCGCTACTTGTGATTCTGTGTGTACGTGATCTATGACAATATTACCATTGTTAACGTGATCACGAAGAAAATGATAGCGAACTTCTATATGCTTAGCCTTAGAGTGTAACACAGGGTTCTTAGACAAATTGATGGCACTATACTATCACAATATATAGGAATTTTATTTACGGTAATTCCAAAATCCGAAAGTTGTTGTTTTATCCACAACAACTGTGTGCAACAAAGGCTAAGAGCCATATACTCAGCCTCAGTAGTGGACAAAGCAACACTTGCTTGCTTTTTGGAAAACCATGAAATAAGGGAATTTCCTATAAATTGGCAAGTTCTGCTCGTGCTTTTTCTATCTATCTTGCAGCCACCATAATCTGCATCAGTGTAAGCATGTAAGTCAAATGTGGAATCCTTATCATACCAAATACCTAAGGTGGGCGTGTGCTTAATATAACGGAATTTTCTTTTTACCGCATTTAAGTGTGAAACCTTAGGTTGACTTTGAAAACAAGCACACATGCATACGCTAAACATGATGTCAGGCCTACTAGCAGTTAAATATAGTAAAGAACCTATCATAGATCGATATAATCCATTATCAACGTCTTTAGCATGTTCGTCTTTGTCTAATTTAGTAGTGACACTCATAGGCGTGGGGGATGGTTTCAAATTTTCAAAATTGAACTTCTTGATCATGTCATTTACATACTTAGCTTGACTTATATGAATTCCTTTACTCGTTTGCTTAATCTGCAAGCCAAGAAAATAATTAAGTTCACCAATCATAGACATTTCAAATTCAGCTTTCATACAATTTTCAAAATCTTTAACGAGTCTATGTGAGGTAGAACCGAAAATAATGTCATCTACGTAGATTTGAATAATAAGTAAATCTGATTTTTCTTGTTTCAAAAATAGTGTACTATCTATGGTACCGCGTTTAAAATTATTTTCTAAAAGGAAAGTAGCAAAACGATCATACCATGCTCTTGGCGCTTGCTTTAGGCCGTATAGTGCCTTCTTTAGTTTGTACACGTGATCTGGATGTTTCAAATCTTCAAAACCGGGTGGTTTCTTCACGTATACTTCTTCTTGTATAAATCCATTTAGAAAAGCACTTTTGACGTCCATTTGATATAATTTAAAGTCTTTCATGCAAGCAATAGCAAGTAAGAGTCGTATAGCTTCTAAGCGTGCTACGGGTGCAAATGTTTCATCGTAGTCTATTCCTTCTTCTTGATTATATCCTTGAGCTACGAGTCTTGCTTTGTTTCTAACGACCTTTCCTTCTTTATTCATTTTGTTCCTAAATACCCACTTTGTGCCTATTATTGTCTTATCTTGTGGTCGTGGCACTAAATCCCATACATCATTTCTAACGAATTGATTAAGTTCGTCATGCATAGCATCAATCCAAGATGAATCACTCAAAGCATCATGCACATTTTTGGGCTCAATTTCAGAAATCATAGCATGAAATTCATTTATTTCGTCCGAAGTGATTCTTCTACATGGTCGCACACCGTGAGTGATGTCGCCTATGATGAGATCATGTGGGTGATCTCTATGCCATCTTGGTTGATTATTTTCTAAGTTATCATGCATTTTTATATGATCATGCATTTCTAGTGTCTCATTCATCTCATGCATATCAAAAGAATCATTATCTTCTTCCAAAACAGGTTTCAATTCAAAATCATCGTCATATTCCTTATCTTTATCAATCTCACCAAATTCATTGAATTTAACATGAATAGATTCTATGATTTGTCTAGTGAGAGGATCATAACATCTATATGCTTTTGAATTTATGGAATACCCAACAAAAATGCACTCAATTGATTTGGATTCAAATTTATCTAAATTATCTTTTGTATTCAAGACAAAGCATTTGCATCCAAACACACGAAAATAATCAATCTTAGGCATGCGATCATTCAAAATTTCGTAAGGCGTCTTATTTATTTTCTTTCTTATAGATAGGCTATTTACAATATAGCATGCACAATTTACGGCTTCCGTCCACAAAATCTAGGCAATTTATTTTCGCAAAGCATGGTTCTAGCGATTTCTTGTAGTGTGCGATTCTTTCTTTCTACTACTCCATTTAATTGTGGAGTTCTAGGTGGTGAAAACTCATGTTTAATCCCTTTTTCTTCACAAAACGAAATCATCTCTTTATTTTTAAACTCACTGCCTCTATCGCTTCTTAGTCTTTTCACATTTACACCGTATTGATTTTCGAGTTGTTTAATTAATTTAGCAATCTCTACGGCGCTATCATCCTTATGTGCAAGAAATAAAGTCCAAGTATAACGAGAAAAGTCATCAACAATCACGCATGCATAGTGACGCCCACCAAGGCTTGTAGTGCGACTAGGACCAAACAAATCGATATGCAATAGTTCTAGTATTCTAGTCGTGCTTATCTCATTTTTAGGCTTAAGTGACTCACGTGTTTGTTTGCCTTTTATGCAAGATTCACACAACTGAAAGTTGTCTAAATAAAGCGTAGGCAATCCCCGTACTAGGTTCTTTCGTTGCAATTTTTCTAGTGTGGAAATACCTATGTGTCCTAAACGTCTATGCCATAAATTCACATTGGGTTCATTTGACATAAAACACTTAACTTTAGCGTCTACTACATCATCCATAGATAGCGTAAAAACATTGCCTTCTCGTTTTCCTTTTAAAACGGTTTCTCCATTTTTATCTATTATGTTGCAATAAGGATGAGTAAAACACACATTGAAACCATTGTCAACAAATTGAGAAATACTAAGAAGATTGTAAGATAAGTTGCTTACCAAAAACACGTTGGAGATTTGGAGTGTATTCGGATTGCCAATCGTACCTTTTCCAATGATCTTGCCTTCATTGTTGTCTCCAAAGGTCACGGATCCGCCTTTTGTGACCTTCTTTAATTTGGAGAACAGGCTCGGGTCACCCTTCATGTGCCTCGAGCAACCACTGTCAAGGAACCACTTTATTGATGTATCCTTCGATGTGTGGTCTCCCTGCAATGTGGAAAGGTGATTTAGGTACCCTTTTAATTTTGGGTCTTTTCGAGTTAGTTACTCACCTTTTGGTAAAGGTACCTTTCTGTACCCATACTTGGGTTATCCTTCTCGGTCTATCAAATGGCAAGAATGTAGGTGAAGGTGTAATATAATAGACATGTGGTGCATGTAATTTGGGTCTTTGCCCAAGGACTCCTTTATACTCATTGAATGAAGGACGCTTTTGATATGTCCTTGTGTGTGTGCGTAGTACGTGGATGATATGTATTTCGTGTATGCATTGTTCTTCTCTTTTCATATCTATATGGTACAACGTTATATTTCACATGATATGAGGGAGTGGGGCGTGTGGAAGGAGGCGCTTTTTGCGTCATCTTAGACGCCACTTGAGGCTTAGGGGTGTCTACTTTCTTAGACACAACAAACTTGGTTGGTTTGGTTGATACTTCGTTAGTATCAACGTATCCCAATCCAGTTTTGTCACTGTCATGCTTTTGTGATAATATGATGCGATGCAGCATGTTTGACCCTGTATCAAATTGTTTCATCATTTTCTCTAAATCGGTATTCCTTGATTTCAAATTTGAAATCTCAGATTTCATTTCATTATTTTGAGAAGTTAATGATGAGATCTCGGTTTTCAATGCAGTAATGACACATGAAGACTCTTTCTTTGAATCGCTTAATTGAGCGACAAGATTCACGTTAGAAGATTCTAACAGTTTCTTGTCTTCAATCAAACGTTTCTTTTCTTTAGCGAGAGTCTTAGTAAATTTATGCAATTCAAGATACTGACTAAAAAGATCATCATAAGAAGGTTCAGAGTCAGAGTCAGAATCAGATGATACCTCATTAGATGCCTTTGAAGCAAAGAAAACTTGAGCGGTCTCCTCTTCGGTCTCAGTTTCAGAATCTGATGAGTCACTCCATGTGGAGTCCTTTAGTGCACGTTTCCTTTGTTTAGGATCTGAGACGAGTCTATTTTTGTTCCGCTCCTTGTCAGGGTACTTATTAGTTTGCTTTTCTTTGTTTGGGCAGTCATATGATAAGTGTCCGAGTTTGCCGCATTCATAACATTTAATGTCCTTATCATTTGACTTGTTTTTATTTCTGTTAGATGTAGTGCCCTTGTTTTTATTTCTAAATGACTTTCTCATGAATCTTCTTAGTCCTTTAGCCAATAGGATTAAATCATCATTATCCGATTCGGAATCACTATCATCTACGTGATCGGAGGGAGGGGAGACGTGTTCATTTAATTTAAAAGCAATGGTTTTACCTTGTTTAGATGATTCCGATTTCCGAATAGTAAGTTTGTTTTCATAAACTTTGAGTGAGCCAATTAGTTCTTCCATCTTTATTGATTTGGTTTCCTTGGTTTCTTCTATAGCAGTCACCTTAGGGTCCCATTTCGAAGGAAGGCTTCGTAGGACTTTCTGTACCTTTTCCTGCGTGGTAAAAGCCTTACCAAGAGATTCAAGAGAGTTATAGATGTTAGTTAAACGAAGATCCATATCTACAATCGACTCATTCGGCAACAATTTAAAAGACTCATGAGTAGACATGAGCATATTAATTTTTGACTCTTTTACTTGACTCGTGCCTTCGTGTTTCATTTATAGAATTCTCCACATTTCTTGTGCACTCGAACAATTTGACACATAACTGGACTCACTCTTACTTAATCCGTTTAAAAGCAACTGCATAGCCCTAGCATTCATACTAAGTTTCTTTTTATCATCACTCGTATATTCTTGTCTAGTTTTAATAACCTCTAGAGTGACTCCGTCTACGGTGGGTACATTACATGGGACATAAGGACCATCTTCAATGATTGACCAAAGATCTATATCTATAGCCATAAGAAAAAGTTTCATCCTAAGTTTCCATTGAATAAAGGACTCACCGTCAAAAAGTGGAGGCCTTTGGCTCGACATACCTTCTTGTTCGGTTTTGAGATTTGTGGATGCCATCTCACTGAATCGTTGGATTACTTGTAGTGAGTATTCCTGCGCTCTGATACCACTTGTAGGATCTGCAAGGCACCACTAGAAGGGGGGTTGAATAGATGGTGCGGAAAATATGGTTTTTAAAATTTCTTTAAACCTAACCAATTCAAGTTCTGAAAACAGATTCTGTTTTCAGGACCAGTTTTAAAACGTTTTTAAAACTAGGTTAGAGGTCTTCAAAAATTATGAAATTTTGAGAGAACTTAGCCTCAGATGTTATTAGGGTCCCCTAAAAATTTCAAATTAAAATTCAACCTTTAACCCCTTCAAAAATATTTGGTACTCAGATTGTGCAAATCTGCCAGAAACGGTAGATGGTTTTGAAAAATTAATTCCTATTTGTGTGAACGTCCAAATGATCTGAAAATTTGACCAATAACTCCTCACACACTATATTTAAATGGGTTGAAACATTTTTGGAAAATTCTTTTGGGAAATAGGTCAAATACAACCAAAGTCTCAACCTTTGCAAGTCTGAAAATCAGACTGCACTAGTCTCAGAACTTTTGATGTTTGATTGACTTATACTTGTCCAAAAGGGTTGAAACTTGTTCCAAATTAAACCTAAAACGTCCTAGTATGTTTCTGGAAATTTTTATAATTTTTGGAAATCGTTTACTATTTTTAAGAACGTGAACAAAATGGATAAACAGTGCAGAAACTGAAAAGTAAATGCTGAAAGTAAATTGCACCGAGAATTTTATACTGGTTCGGTTATAAACAACCTATTCCAGTCTTCAAGGAACACCTTCCTTGGTTCACACTAATCACACACACGCAGTACACCTTACCACAGGGTTGATAGAGTTACACCTAACTCCAACCCTTACAAACCTTGTATGACGAGTACAATTCACACGAACACCACCACCTTGCTAGAATGAAGATTGATCACACCTTGATCAATCTTTTACAAAGATGAATGAATGGTGGTTTATATGAAGCCTATTCAAGATTGAAAGATGCAAAGTACAATAGGCTTTTTACAAGAAAAGAGAGAAAGAAAGTGTAGGAGAAAAGAAGCTTGGCAATTTGATCACTTTAGAATGCAATTCTTGGTCTTGTTTTTGTTTGTTCTCCTCTTCTTTCCTTATAGATTGCAGCCGTCCCTATGGAGCCTTCTCCCCTCTTGAAAATTTCCTTTTAAGTGCTTGAGAGAGTGTAAGACATCATGGTGACAATGCCTTGCTTACTTGGCATCATTCTATTGGATCATCATTTAGTCTTTGCTTACTTGGCACCTCTTTATTGGCTCAATGTTGTCAACATGATGACATGGAAAAATCTGAGATTAACACTTTAAACATGTGCCAATATCAATCATAAAATCATACCATAAATCACAAATTCCATCATAAATTGCAAGACAAGAAATCTCTCTTTTTCAAGCTCAAAAAATCGGCCATAAGTATCTTCCCATGCTGAATTTTTCAGCATGTGAATTATGGAATAAAATTCAGATTATTTACCATTTTTCTTTGAATTTTTATCATAAAAATGAATCAATCATATATGGTAAATCTTGCTAACAATTGATGAATGAACTTGGACACAATATGGGTGAAGAATTCGGCCAGCACACCTTCACACATGCTGAGAAATTTCAGCATGTGTGATATGTAGAATATCACACTTAATTACCTTACATAATATTCAAATCATTTCCATAACATCTTCAATTAATCCTCTAATAAAAAATTGACAAAATATGTTACCTTAATCATAAAGAAATCGGCCAAGATATGTGTAGTATGCTGAAATTTTCAGCATGTGACATAAGAGAGGTATATGGTGAATACTTACCTTTTGTAGCTTCTCTCTTTGATTTCTCAACGTTGTATGATTGATCCTTGACCAATCAATATGCCAACAAGGCTCCACATGTGCTCCATCTCAGCTGTATGTAACGTTGGAATGTGTATGTACATGTGCTGAAATTTATTTTTGCTAACTTTGTAAAATAGTGCACATTTAATAATACACACATGTAATATTCCAATCAGCCCTTAATTTAATTTTCTAGAACACTTTAAAATGTATATTATATGTAAAAAGTGTCTAGATACGTGTCACATGATGTTCAAGAAAAACGTTCCATGTTATGTGCGTAGAAAACCGATTTTTCGATATTTATCGATTACCCGATTTTTCTCTAATTTAAATTCCAACTTTTGCACATGATATATATATTATGTTATACATAATACATATAATATATACTTTAAATCTCAGCACTTGGCTGATTTAAAGTGGTACCATAAACATGTGACAAAATTAAAATTGGAATCTTCACATTTTGGCCTAAATGTGGGGTGATTTGTGTGTGCCAATATGGAAAGTATTTTTTGCTGATCATACCATGTGTAGCACGAAATTTTCATCAATTTTTGATGTATATGGGCTGGCCATTTATTTATGGCAAGTACGTGATACGTTAACGAAGTTTCGGTATTCGCCCGATACGACAAATTTCGGTTTAGAACCTTTTATCGTGTCGTATTTAATTTTTCATCACCATATCTTATATCATATGATATAAGACCTGAATATACTCATAAATATGAGTTAAGTATAGTGGTGTGATGTTAACGTACGTACGTAAAATATATAACGTGTCGGTAGTACGTTGGAATACATGTGTATGTGCCTTTATTTAAAAAATCTGAAAATATATGTAGTGTTTATATATATATATGGCGTGTGTAATAAGATGGGGAGGAGGAGAGAACTTTTCTTCCTTGGCCTTGTTGCCTTTGAGCCTTTTCCAAATGAATCTTCCTTTAATGAACTACTTAGTTTATTAAACTAAGCACTTCACTTAATGAACTACTTTAGTTTAGTTCATTAATGGTGGCACCTGAAAATAGTCTAAACTCAACAAATGTTCGCCATATAATGTAAGCTTTAATTCTTCATGGCTCGTTAGTACGGCAACATAATATATAAGCTAAATAAGGCAAGTGATGGCAAGTTATCATGCATACATGTACACACTTATACACGTTTATATATATATATATATATATGCATTCAAATTTCTTATTTTGAAATCACTCAAACCCTCTTATTTCTACAGTATTCTGGCCGCTTGCTTTGACGAAGTTCCTCATTTTCTTGAGGAGTCGCCTCACAAATTCGCTTACCAGTACTCGTATCTTCTTTGTTTTTGTGTTTCCTCAGAAAGATACCTTCGAAGAACACTATGTTCCTCGACTCTATTGAAACGTTTTCATGTATGTCAAGAATATCCAATTTGTGCACCAAGAAACGATATACACTACTGTTAGTTGCATATCCTATAAATATGCAGTCAACCGTTTTAGGCCCAATTTTAACTTGTCTTGGTTTAGGTATAGCATACTTTGCCAGACACCCCCAAACTTTCAAGTATTTGTAGCTATGTTTGTGGCCTTTTCGAAGCTCGTGTGGAGTTTCATCCATCTTCTTAGATGAAATTATATTCAAAATGACGTTAGCAGAGAGAATGGCTTCCCCCCACATGTTTTGAGGTAAGCTTGAACTTATCAACATAGCATTCATCATCTCTTTTAGAGTTTGGTTTTTGCATTCAACAATAACATTCAATTAAGGTCAGTATGGTGCAATTGTTGTAGGATCTGCAAGGCACCACTAGAAGGGGGGTTGAATAGATGGTGCGGAAAGTGTGATTTTTAAAATTTCTTTAAACTTGAACAATTCAAGTTCTGAAAACAGATTCTGTTTTCAGGACCTGTTTTAAAACGTTTTTAAAACCAGGTTAGAGGTCTCCAAAAATTATGAAATTTTGAGAGAACTTATCCTCAGATGTTATGAGAGTCCCCTAAAAATTTCAAATTAAAATTCAATCTTTAACCCCTTCAAAAACCGTTGGTACTCAGATTATGCAAATCTGCCAGAAACGGTAGATGGTTTTGAAAAATTAATTCCTATTTGTGTGAACGTCCAAATGCTCTGAGAATTTAACCACTAACTCCTTTTATACTATATTTAAATGGGTTCAAACAGTTTTGGAAAATGCTTTTGGGAAGTAGGTCAATTACAACCAAAGTCTCAACCTTTGCAAGTCTAAAAATCAGACTGCACTAGTCTCAGAACCATTGATGTTTGATTGACTTATACTTATCCAAAAGGGTTGAAACTTGTGCCAAATTAACCCTAGAACGTGTAAGTATGTTTCTGGAAATTTTCGTAATTTTTGAAAATCGTTTACTATTTTTACGGATGCGAACAAGAAGGGTAAACAGTGCAGTAACTGAAAAGTAAATTCAGAAAGTAAATGGCACCAAGAATTTTATACTGGTTCTGTTATAAACAACCTACTCCGGTCTTCAAGGAACACCTTCCTTGGTTCACACTAATCACACACATGCAGTACACCTTACTGCAGGGTTGATAGAGTTACACCTAACTCCAACCCTTTACAAACCTTGTATGACGAGTACAATTCACACGAACACCACCACCTTGCTAGAATGAAGATTGATCACACCTTGATAAATCTTTTACAAAGATATATGAATGGTGGTTTATCTCAAGCCTATTCAAGATTGAAAGATATGAAAACAATAGGCTTTACAAGAAAAGAGAAAGACAGAAGATGTAGGAGAAGAAGAGCTAGGCTTTTTGATCTCTTTGAATTGCAATCTTGTTGTTGTTTTGTTTGCTCTCTTCTTTTCCTTTTTAATGGTGCAGGCCGTCCCCTCCTTAGTGTGTCTCTCTCTTGAAAATTATCTTTTAAGTCCTTGAGAGAGTGTAAGACATCATTGTGACAAGGCCTTGCTTACTTGGCATCTTCTTATTGGATGATCATTTAGTCTTCGCTTACTTGGCACCTCCTTATTGGTTCAACGTTGTCATCATGATGACATGGAAAAATTCTGAGATATACACTTTAACATGTGCCAAAAATCAATCATAAAATCATTCCATAAATCAAGAGATACATCATAAATTGCAAGACAAAGAAAGTCTTCCAAATCCATGCTTAAAATTTCGGCCATAACATTCTTGCCATGCTGAATTTTCAGCATGTGCATCATGGGGATAAAGTTCAAATCATTACCATTTTTCTATGAATTTTCATCATAAAAATGAATCAACAATTTATGGTAAGTATTGCTACCAATTAAGAAATGAACTTGGGCACAAATAAGCCTTCAAATTCGGCCATACAACTTGTACACATGCTGAAAAATTTTCAGCATGTGATATGTAGAATATCACCATTTATTTATTTTAAATAATATTAAAAACCTTACCATATCTTCTTATAATCAATCACTCAATAAGAGATGACAAAATATGTCACATTGAATAGCAAAAAATCGGCCAGCCTTGTTTCAACATGCTGAAATTTTCAACATGTGACATAAGTGAGATATATTTGAATTCTTACCATTTGTAGCTTCTCTCTTCAATTTACCAATATTGTATGATTGATCCTTGACCAATCAAGATGCCAAAAAACCTCCACATGTGCTCCAAATCAGCTGTAGGGGCGTTAGATGATATGTATACATGTGCTGAAATTTATTTTTGCTAACTTAGTAAAATAGTGCACATTTAACACACACATGTAATATTCCAATCAGCCCTTAATTTAATTTTCTAGAACACTTTAAAATGTATATCATATGTAAAAAGTGTCTAGATACGTGTCACATGATGTACAAGAAAAACGTTCCATGTTATGTGCGTAGAAAAATGAATTTTCGATATTTATCGATTACCCGATTTTTCTCTAATTTAAATTCCAACTTTTGCACATGTTATATATATTATGTTATACATAATATATATAATATATAATTTAAATCTCAGCACTTGGCTGGTTTAAAGTGGTACCATTAGCATGTGACAAAATTAAACTTTGGAATCTTCACATTTTGGCCTTAATGTGGAGTAATTTGTGTGTGCCAACATGGAAAGTATTTTTGGCTGAACATATGGTCATGTGCACGAAATTATTTATGATTTTTGAAGTATAGGGGCTGGCCATTTATTTATGGAAAGTACGTGACACGTTGGTGAAGTTTCGGTATTCGCCCGATACGACAAATTTCGGTTTAGAACCTTTTATCGTGTCGTATTTAATTTGTCATCACCATATCTTATATCATATGATATAAGACCTGAATATACTCATAAATATGAGTTAAGTATAGTGGTGTGACGTTAACGTATGTACGTAAAATACATAACGTGTCGGTAGTACGTTGGAATACATGTGTATGTGCCTTTATTTAAAAATTCTGAAAATATATGTGATATATATGTGTATATGCGTGTGCATTAAAGGATGGGGAGGAGGAGAAGACTTTCCTTCCTTAGCCTTGTTGCCTTTGTGCCTTTTCCAAATGTAGCTTCCTTTAATGAACTACTTAGTTTATTAAACTAAGTACTTCACTTAATGAACTAGTTTAGTTCATTAATGGTGGCACCTGAAAATAGTATAAACACAAAAAATGTTTGCCATATGATGTAAGCTTTAATGCTTCATGGCTCGTTAGTACGGCAACATAATATATAGGCTAAATAAGGCAAGTAATGGCAAGGTATCATGCATACATGTACACGTTTATGCTTGTATACGTTTATTTATGTATATGCATTCAAGTTACTTATTTTGAAATCACTCAAACCCCATTATCTCTACAATTGTTTGATGAATAATGCCATGTTCTGGACATAATTCATTAAATGGTGTATCATATTTCCCACCTCTATCACTACGAGTTACTTTAATTCATTTGCTAAGTTGATTCTCAACTTCATTTTTATAGTCTTTGAAAGCCTCAATGACCTCATCGTTGCTACTTAGCAAATATATATAACAGTATCGTGTGCAATCATCGATAAAATTGACAAAATACTTTTTACCACCTCTTGTTTGCACAAATTTTAAATTACACACATCTGTATGAATAAAATCCAAAGGTTCAGTTTTCCTTTCTATTGAAGAAAATGGCGCCTTTGTTATCTTCGCTTCAATTTATATTTGGCATTTTTCATTATCAAAATATAATTTGGGTAAGTCAAGATTAACCATTTGTTATATTGACTTATAATTCGCATGTCCGAAGAGAAACTACCATAAACAAGAAGACTCAAGTATGTAGACAGAAGAGGAAGCATTGTTATTAGCCTCTGCGGGCAAATCTTTCTTCGGTATAATATTGATGACATTTAATTTGAACATCATATTTGCCAAGTAACCCTTCTCCAAATACATGCCATCTCGAAAGAGTAACTTTATTGGACTCTAAAACTAGTCTAAAACTATGCATGACTATAAGAGCTCCAGATACTAAATTCTTCCAAATGTCGGGAACGTGCAGCATATTCTACAGAGTCAGATACTTCCACGAGGTGAGCTTCAGAACAACTTTGCTCTCGCCTTCGATCTTCGATAAGGTCAAGTTCCTCATGTAAAGTTGTTCGTTGTTCCTAGGCTGGTACTCCCTGAACATCTCTCTGCTGGAGCGGACATGTCTCGGGTGCCAATATCGAGCCACTATTTGCGTATGTTCCCTATAGCATTGCACTCTGAGACCATCGCATAGAGGTTCAGATCATCCATAACATCAACAATGTTCGCCTTTGCCTTGGTTCACTTCTTCATGGGCTTTTGGCACTCATTGCTGACATGCCCTTAAATGCCACAGTTTTAGCATTTCCCGGTGAACTTCTTGGCTATGTGCTTGACTTTCTTGTTCACCCCAAGTTGGCCCTTCTTTTTCTTGGCCTCTGCAACATGGGCCTTTGCCTGACCAGCACTTGATTGTGGCTTTCGTTTAGATCTTCGATTATCTTCCTCATTTCATTTCTCTTGTGCTTGAGATAGCTTCTGAATTCTCTCTGCAAAAGAGGCAGCTTCTCAATCACAGCCGCCATCACGAAAGATTCACTAAGCAAGATTTCACCCTCTTCCATCTTGGCTACCAACGTCTGAAGTTCCTCAACTGGAGAAACAACAGGGCGAGAATCAGACATTTTAAAATACAAGAATTTGCCCACAATAAATTTCTTAGTGTCAGCATCTTTTGTACGGTATTTCTTTTTTAAAGCCTACCACAAAGACTTTTCCGTTTTATACGTACAGTACAAACCATACAAGAAGTTATCCAAACAACTCAGAATATGACTCAAAAAACATAATTGTTGAGTTCCATGCCTCACAGATAGTTTGTTTTGCATATTATGGGTTTGGCCCTCCACTGGATCCACCACAGGTGGGTCCTCGGTAAAAAACATGGCCAACCCTATGGCAGTCAAGAAGAACATCATCTTCTGCTGCCATCGTTTGAAGAAGGTCTCACTGAAAATTTTCTTATTTCTCTATATGGGCCATCGCAGGACCCTGTGTAGGAGGAGCAAGCATCAACACCTCAGCATTTGGTGCCATAGGAGCAACACTCTGTACATCCGCGCCTGAACTGAGCTTGAGCTAGAATTAACCATTAATTTTCTATAACACGTCAAAAACAAAAAAAAAAATTCAGTACAGAATCAATATCCAAAACGTCTTAAGAATTGTTTGGAATAATTCAAGTAAGACAAAATTGACTTCTGTACAGTTTGTTTGTAAAATAAAGCAGTGGTCGACTTGACGAGCTGAGGTCAGGTTGGATCGATCTGCCAGGTCAAGAAAGTCCAGGTAGTGCAATTAAGCTTGCATTCTGAACAATCAGCCGACCTTTCAACCTCAGTAAACAGCACTTCAGAACAGTTCTGTGCTATCAGCTTTCCAGCCAAGCTGAACTGAAGTCAGATCGATCAGTCAGATCAGATCAGTCTAGTTAGTGCAATCGTATTTGCGTTCTGGACCGATGGCCGACCTACCGGCCTCCGCAACGCAGCACAATAGAACAACAGTTTGCTTTCAGCCGCTTTAGTGGAGCTCAGCACACCAGTGGAGCTCAGCATAGCAGTGCTACAAAACAACGAATGCTCTCAGCCAAACAACAGAGCTCAGCACATAGTAAAGCTCAGCTCGGAAACACTGTACAACAACGAAGCTGCGCTATCCTCTTATCAACAGAGCTCAGCACAAAGCAGAGCTCAGCACGGCAATAACCTCAACAGCTTAGCTGAGCAGAGATCTGAGGTGAGTCAAAGACTCTGTCTTTAAGATGTATTGCTCTGGTATACTGTGCCCAGTCAGATGGAGCAATTGTCTCCCAGAATACAACAGAGGCAGTTCAGACAAGCGACACTTTAGCGTACAAACTCAAATGAACATGTAAGCTGTCTTGAACTTCTTGGATTGCTGGGAAATGCAGTGTGTATGCAAGAAAAATATGCAGAGGAAGATTGCAGAGAAAAAGAGAAGAACTTCGTATTTCTGAGTGAGTGACCACACAGATCAGCTTGGCCACTATTTATAGGGAAATTCTTAGGTCAACCCAAGCACATCCGTAGGATCAGATACCTGCCCGGCCTGAACCCTTGGATCAGATAATCGCACCAGGTCTGTCCTCAGCCGTAAGATCAAATAACTGTTCAATTTGAGCTGTAAGATCATAACAAATTCAGGTCAGCACGGCACGGTTAAAGCTCGACAACTTTTCAAAATTTAAGCTTAGCTTATCTTAACAACCTAGAAGTTTGAACTCAAACAAATTTCACCTTTGCCGATAGAATCCAACCTGCTGCTACAGAACCCGGCTTGTAGTCTACAGCTGTAGCCAGGCCTGTAGCCCAGTCCGCAACCTAGGCCCATCAAGTCCACAGCTCAGTCCGCAACCTGAGCCTATCAGGTACGGGCCGAGCTGAGCTGATTTTCTCTCTTACTTTGAGCATTAATTTCTCATTCACCCGGTATCGAAATTGAGTGATTCAAAAGTCTAAAATTATCTACTCATCACGCATATAATTAAGGATTCATTAGTTTCTACTTATCATTAATGAAACTAATCATAACTCAGCTCAAAGTTCGTTGCTAACCCTTGTTTGCAACTTGGCCCGAATTCAATTTCTTTCCATTTTCTCCATACTAACGATGTTACCCCACGGATTACCTTTGATCCTTTAGTGAAGATCCGACTTGATCACATGAGAACTGGAAAGAGCAATGAAAGGGATCGGAAGGGAAAGGGGAGGACAGTGAGGAGACCTGGGAAAAGTTTTCGGTGATGGTGGAGGCATGAGTACCCTACCAATTATAAAATGCCAGATTTTGGCTTTCTGTATAGCTTTTTTTATGGATTACAAGTTCTATAATACGAGGGACTCTAAAATTGTCATAAACTAAATAAAGGATTTTATTCTCTATTTAATTTTTATAGTAGAGAGCGAAAAACTGATTTCTTTCAATTATATTGTGGCATGCTTAGGATGTGAGGCTGATGCGGTCTCCCAATTGCAGGGAGACTGATGAGCGGAATTGTAATTAAGCTTTACAGAATGTCAGAGCTGCGCGTTTTACATCGTAATTCTTCTTTTCTTTCCTCTAATGTCAAGCTCAAATAGTGGAGACGGCTCCAGGTGTAGGGATATAAGGTGCAAGTGATATCGTAGGGATCTGTTTCGAGTCTTAGTATTCGACATGATTCATCCGACATATTCTACTAAGAGAAATACAAGGCATCGATACAAATGATTTAAACATCAACAAAGTGACATAAATTGATGTCAGCGGAAGTCATAAAATTAAAAAAATCATCAATAGAATATAAAGTCCAGGAAAAATCTAATGTAATACAATGTCGTAATATAAAAAGAAAATGCTAATTCTCCAAAATACATAATCCTCAAATCCATAGATAATGTCTCCACTAACATGATCAAGAACCTCCTCAAAACGTCCTCGAGCAATCGGAATCCCCACTCAGAGTCCTCTTTAACGTATACTAAGTCAAAGTCCTGCTTATTTGCAAAACCAAGGTAAAGTATAGTATCAACGACAACTTCGCCGAATAAGTAGCCTCACTATACTTAATATGGGATCACACACGGGAAAACAAGTGTTATAAAACAAATAGCAACATATAAAATAGCAAGTTTCCCATTTGCAAATAAAATTACTAATTTACCCTTATAACAGCAAATCAACAAAGTCACAATTCCAATCATCAAGTCAAACTAATCGATAGCCAATCAAGTGTTAGTCCAATCAAAATCCGATGACTCAATTTTCAAACCAATGTAACGCAAGTCAACCGCAATATTCGCTTTTCAAATTTAATTTTTAAAATATCAATTTCCGATGCGATACAATACGATTCACTATGATTTTCAATGTCTGATTTCAAATACGATTACAATGCAATCGCTATAGCACTTTCCTTACAAGTGACTGATACCGCAAGACTTACGAATTGATCCTCCAAGGGTCAAATGTGTCCAGACGGCCTATTAAAATAGTCAAATGTGCCTGGACAGCCCAATTGACAGTCAAATGTGTCCGAGCATCCTATCAAAATAGTCAAATGTGCTCGGACGGTCCGTTTGTTCAAACCAAGCCAGTTTAACGATATATTTCTCTTTTAAGGGTGATTTCCGAAATATGCAATACTTGCTTTCAAAACGATTTTCGAATATTCGATTTTCCAAATATTTGCCAACAAATCAATTTCCACCACATCCAAATACAAATATTCAATTACCAAATACGATCATATCTGTAGCGCCCCGGCCCGATACTGTCATCGGAACCAGTGCACCCACCGTAGTCTACTATGAGAACTACGAAGCGTCAAAGCGGATCAAGCATTCATCATCTATGACGTAAGATAAATCAGCGGAAACGTTGATAAATTTAAAACTTCATCGTCATTAAAACCAGAAAATGCAACGGAATCAAACAGTGTTTGGTCATCTAGCTAACATAAATATCAGAACAACATAGCAACATTGAGTTTCCAATCTCAGAGAAAATAATCCATCATCTATCTATTCCCATGTTCGTCATCCCATTGAGCCCACTCGCCATCGTCCTTGATAAATATCAACTCATATTCAGGCTCACCTGAAAAGGAATAGAGTAACTGTTCTTAGCGAAATTATCGCCAGCAAGTAACCCGTCTATACACCTTACGGAATCACACACGACGAGTCACCATTGTATAAATCATTGCCCAAAATATAGGTGCTCGGGTTAACAAATAGCATCTCAATAAGAATTTCTCAAAACTGATAAAGCACATATATGGTACACGGGTACGAGAACAAACATGTATTAAAACAACGTATCACATAAGCAGGTCATAAACTAACCACGTTTCTTGCATATCAAGTCTTATGCTTCGTGTATCATGATGCATGTACTTCTTTAAAATCACACACAACACCCATGCATATGTCTTCTTTCATAAACATGTCATGCATGTCATTTCACAAAACATTTCATCACTTTACATATCATATTCTTCGCGTAGCAGAACTTTATACCCTGTGGGTGATCAGTCCACAGCAACAGAACTTTATACCCCGTGCTGAAAGGTCCACGGCCCCATTACTTATATCATATATCCGTTCTGATAGGTCCACGGCCCCACAAAATAACTTTATTTTCCGTGCTGATAGGTCCACGGCCCCATAAAATACTTTATACCCTGCTGTTGATTCACAGATCACGCTTTTATACCCTGCTTTCGCAGGCGTGACTTTTATACCCTGCGATCAACCAGCAGCCATTTTGTCTTTCGAAAACTTTACATCTTTCTTGTAAACACATATTCTTTTGCAAAGCAAATCTCGCATCAAATGCAAATGCCCATGTCATGATGCAGGATGCACATGTAACTTCGTATCAAACATGTAACACACACACATACATTGTACATATCAAGTATACAGTCTTGCACCTCAAACACTCCATGTTCGTACCTTTCCAAGTCCATCCATCTTACTAATTCACTCAGGATTCAATCTTATTCCTACTTGATCAAACTTACCATCTACACCTCAATTATACCTCAAATACCCTTGCATTTTATGTTCAAAAGAAGTGTATAAAGTTACTACACATACATAGGGCGCCTAAAGGGTCAAAAAGACTTCCAGCATACTTGGAACGCCACATGAGGCGCCTAAAGTGACATAGAGCGCCTATACTAGGCGTTCGAAGTGTTCGGGGATGTTCTGTAGACATTGAATGCCTACATGAAGCGCCTAATATGACATAGAGCGCCTTATGTAGGTGTTCAAAGTGTTCGGGGATGATTCAGGACACATTGAACGCTACATTAGGCGCCTAATGTGACATAGAGCGCCCAATGTAGGTGTTCGAAGTGTTCTGACGGTTCTAAACTGCAGTTTCTCTGCAGTAACTTCCCCCCATCATCTTCCTCCTTCAACCCTGTCATGTTAAACCTCTCAAGATCCATCTTACCATCTAGGTTCATCATTCTTAACTCACATCTAATCATGAATTGATGCTTAGTTATGTCTCACAATATTCACTCTTAACCTTCAATCATTCATAACCTTCAAAAGTTATTATCAACACTCCCAACACAACAAGTCTACAACAATGCCATCACTCATCCTTCAATTCCCTGCACTTACTCTCAAACGTCTAAGTGTAGACAATCAATATAAGAATAGAACAAGACAATAAGCACATCAAAATATACACTTTCATGGGCATGCTTGACAAACAACAAAGCACCACACAACTATTTTCAGAAATATGGCCCAAAGAACAAGACTTTACGCAACTAGCAACAAAACTTACATATAATAAAGCATTTAACATAGACAAGACAAGATTACTAATGTGTGATTCAAGTTTTCTCTTTGTAAGAACATAGGGCCTAAAGTATCAAAATTTACGTAAAGCGTATAGAAAGATTACTTGCCTTAGAATCTAGATAAGCTTACGGGTGTTCTGCAGAATTTTGGTAAAGATTGAACCTAGGTTGACCTTCTTCTTCCTCTTCTTCTTCCTTTCTCTCTTTCTCTTCTCTCTCTTTTCCTCTTCTCCAAGCGTTTCTTTTCCCCCCTCTTTGGTGTACTACAAACGGCTGAAATGGGGAGGTTATACAATTGTTGTATAACTTCCCGCATAAACAGTTGGCAACTCTTGGTATTTGCCTAAGTTCCCCTCAATTTCCCTTTTGTGTCTATTTTCCCCCTTATGTTTTATTTAATTAAGCTTCATGACCTAAATATTTCTTACAACTACAAGTTTAGTTATTTTCTAGTCATTAAAAGCCGGACTAAAAATTCACGAGGTATGACATTCCACCCCCCTTACAATAAGTTTCGTCCTCGAAACTTACGTACCTTAGTTGAAGAGTTGAGGATGCTTCTCTCGCATTTGTTCTTCGAGTTCCCAGGTGGCTTCACGTTCCGTGTGGTTGCTCCACTGGACTTTCACATAAGGAATCACCCGCTTCCTCAACACTTGGTCCTTTCGGTCTACAACTTTCACAGGTATCTCCTCGTATGTAACATCATCCTTAAGTTCCAAAGGTTGAGCTTCAAGTACATGACTTGGATCCGTCACGTACTTCCTTAGTTGTGACACGTGAAAGACATTATGAACTTGCACCAATACGGGAGGTAACGCCAACCTATATGCCAAGGCTCCCACCTTCTCCAGTATTTCATAGGGACCAATAAAGCGAGGACTTAGCTTGCCCTTGACTCCAAACCTCATAACGCCCTTTGTAGGCGATACTCTCAAGTAGACCTTTCCACCTACATCAAATTCCAATGGTCGTCGTTTGGAATCTACCCAACTCTTGTTGCAATCCTGAGCTGCCTTGAGTCTTTCCCGGATGACTTTCACCTTCTCTAGCGTTTTCTCCAATAGCTCAGGTCCCGTGATGGTCCTCACGCCCACTTCTTCCCAATAAACCGGGGACCTACACTTCCTTCCGTACAACGCCTCAAAAGGAGCCATGTCAATTGCGCTATGGTAACTATTGTTATAAGAAAACTCCATCAGCTTTACCATTCCGTCCCAACTCCCTTTAAAATCCAACACGCAAGCTCTTAGCATATCTTCCATGGTCTGAATAGTCCGCTCGGACTGTCCATCGGTTTGTGGATGATACGCCGTGCTCAACCTTAACTCTGTACCCATGGCTTCCTGGAATGCTGTCCAAAACCTAGAAGTGAACCATGTATCTCGGTCAGACACTATACTTACCGGGACACCATGCAAGCTAACAATATTGTCCACATATAAACTCACTAACTTGTCAAGAGGTGCTTCACTTGAAACGGGTAGGAAATGGGCAGACTTTGTTAAACGATCCCCGATGACCCAAATCATGTCATATCCACTTATTGTCTTCGGTAATCCCGCTACGAAATCCATTGTGACATGTTCCCATTTCCATTTCGGAATTTCCAATGGCATCAACAATCCACCGGGCCGTTGGTGTTCCGCCTTGACTTGTTGAAAAACCAAACACCTCTCTATGAATTCCGCAATATGTCTTTTCATCCCAGACCACCAATAGTATTGCCTGAGATCTCTATACATCTTGGTGCTACCGGGGTGTATGGATAGCCTTGAGTTGTGAGCTTCTTGCAACACTTCCCTCCTAAGTTCGTCAACATCAGGTACACATAATCTTTCTCTAAACCACAAGCTTCCATCCTCTTTGGTCTGAAATCCTTCAACTTGACTATGTTTCACCCTTCACATTATCTCACTTAGAGCCTTATCTTTCTTCTGAGCCTCTTTTATCCGATCAATCAAACTCGGTGTGATAGTCAATGCTGTCAGGACGTTCACCATGGATTCCACCAAATCCAAACCAAATTCCTCAATCTCTCTCTCTAGTGGTGATTGCCTTGCATGGCCGGATTTTCTGCTTAAGGCATCGGCTACCTTGTTAGCCTTTCCCGGGTGATAATGAATAGTCAGGTCATAGTCTTTTAGTAATTCCAACCATCTCCGCTGCCTCATATTTAATTCCTTCTGTGAGAACAAATACTTTAAACTCTTATGATCCGTGAATACCGCGCACTTTTCTCCATACAAATAATGGCGCCAGATCTTTAAAGCGAACACAACCGCGGCAAGTTCCAGATCATGTGTGGGATAGTTTTGTTCATAAGGCTTCAGCTGTCTTGAGGCATATGCGATGACTCGTTCGTTTTGCATTAAGACACAACCTACAAACAAGGGATTAGTCTAAACTTAATGGACATACAAGATCATAACCTTATGCTATAATTTACGTACCTAAACCGTTCTTTGACGCATCACTATAAATCACAAACCCATCAGTTCCGGAGGGTTGAGCCAATACTGGAGCTGTCGTTAATCTCTTCTTAAGCTCCGTGAAGCTTTGCTCGCATTCCGCCGTCCACTCAAACTTGGACTTCTTTTGGGTAAGGCGACTGAGAGGTACGGCAATTCTTGAGAATCCCTCAACAAATTTTCTGTAATAACCCGCTAGACCCAAGAAACTTCGCACTTCGGTGACATTGGTGGGTCTAGGCCATTCAGTTATGGCTTCCACCTTCTTCGGGTCAACAGCAATCCCCTCTTCTGATAGCACGTGACCTAGGAAAGCCACACTTCTTAACCAAAACTCACACTTGCTAAACTTAGCATATAGTTGTTTCTGCCTCAAAATACCTAGAACAGTTGTCAAATGCTCAGCGTGAGTTTCTTCGTCAGGGGAATACACCAGAATATCGTCTATGAATACCACAACAAACTTGTCCAACTGTTCTCGAAAGACGGTATTCATAAGATCCATAAAAGCTGCAGGGGCATTTGTCAGTCCAAATGGCATCACCAAAAATTCATAGTGGCCATATCTTGTGCGGAAAGCTGTCTTTGCGATGTCCTCGGCCTTCACTCGCAACTGATGATATCCTGATCGGAGATCGATTTTCGAGAAGATCTTGGCACCTTTGAGCTAATCAAATAAATCCTCGATTCGCTTAAGGGGATACTTATTCTTGATGGTAACTTTATTCAACTCCCTATAATCGATACAAAGCCTCATGCTACCATCTTTCTTCTTTACAAACAAAACAGGTGCTCCCCAAGGCGATACACTAGGGCGGATAAACTTCTTGTCTAATAACTCCTGCAGTTGTTCCTTCAACTCTCTCAACTCTGCCGGAGCCATTCTATAAGGGGCTTTAGAAATAGGTTCTGTTCCTGGAATCAAGTTTATCTCGAACTCCACTTCCCTCGGGGGTGGTACTCTTGGTAAATCTTCCGGAAACACATCAGGACATTTGTTGACTACTGGAATTTGCTCAATAGACGGTACCTCCTGCGTAACATCCATGGCATATACTAGGAATCCCTCAGCACCTTTCCTTAAAGCCTTGCACACTTGTGCAACCGACACGTACACCTTCTTGGGTACTTTCTTTCGTCCCGAATCCCCTTGAAACATTACCTCTTCCATCTCAGCACTCTTGACTGTCACTTGCATCAATCGACAGTCAATGTTGGCGTGATACTTGGCCAACCAGTCCATTCCCAATATCACGTCAAAGTCATACATCTGAATAGGGATCAGTGTGGCGGAGAATGTTTGTCCTTCAAACTTTAATTCACAATCCCGATACTGATGATACGAAACGATAATTTGATCTCCGGCCGCTTGAACACGATACGGAGTTTCTAACCACTCAGGCAACCTACCAAGGTGTTTAGTGAATTTCTTTGCTACGAAGGAGTGGCTTGCGCCACTATCAAAGAGCACGTTGGCAGGTACCTTATTTACTAAAATCGCACCTAAAGCCATATCAAGTTATACACGAAAGATTAAGCACGTAAATACTTAATTCAATAAGGATTTAAACTTAGTTTTAATTTTACCTGCTACTACGTCGGTAGCCTCCTGCACATCCGTGTCTGTCATGAGATATACACGGGCATTTGCTCTAGGCTTCGCTCTCGGCTGCTGAGCCGCCTCTCCAGGATTATTTTTCTTCATCTCCGGGCAGTCCCTAATCATGTGACCCATTTGACCGCATCGGAAGCATGCTCCAGCCACTTTCCTACACTCTCCAACGTGGTTCCTGTTGCAGTGTGGACAAACTCCTATAGCCTGCTGAGCCACCAGATTCTGGGGTGGGGATCTCTTAAAATTTCTAGCCAGACCTCTTTTCGGAATCTTGACCCAACGTCCGGGTCTTCCACCAACCCTCACATCATCTCTTGGCCTCTTGCCTCTATCAGACGATCCTGCACTTGCTTCTCTTGCCGCTACTCGGCGAAAATCACTCTCAACACGGAAACACGCATCTAGCATATCCTCATAAGTTTTCATCCCCGCATTCATTATCGCCGACTGTATCCTCGAGTCCAGAATCCTCCCAAACTTCGTCATCTTAAGACGATTATCAGACATAATCGCAGGGGCAAACTTACCCAAGGCATGAAAACGATCTGCATACTCCGACACCGTCATCCTTCCTTGCTCCAATCTGTCAAATGCTCTTATCTTGTCCAATATCGCAGTCTCCGGTACGTAGTACTTCAGGAAAACATCACAAAACTGTGTCCAAGAGATTGGTGGAATCATTCTCAACACCATTTCGTCCCACCATTCGCCAGCCTTGCCACTTAGAAGGGGTGTGGCCACCTCAACCTTTATCTCATTCGGTACTTGCACTAGCCTAAAACATTTCTCCACCTCAGCCAACCAGTGCTGAACCTCCTCAGGATCAGTACATCCTCCAAACTCCGGCACCCTCATCTTTCTCATCTCTCCATAAAAGAACCGAATGTTATGTTGTGGCGGTGGAGGAGGCGGAGGCTGATGTTGTTGCGCATACCCTTGTGCGATCACCATCAGTGCATCAGTGAGCACCTGGGGTGAAACAACTTGTGGTGGCTGGTTCTCTTGTTCGTTGTTAGTGTTCCCTGTGTTCTCTCTTCTTGGAGGCATATTTCACTGAAAGGTTAACATTGCATTAGCATTCAGTAAATACAAAAGATTACTGAAAGCTTGAATGCGTACGAATGGTTGGGGTATGTAGTACAACTACTAATACGAAATTAAATGATAAACGCGCTCGCACACACCCAACCCAGATCATACTTAAACACTAACAAAATCAGTACTTATAACTAAGGATCAACCTTAAGGGAGAATCATAACTTAGGTGTCTAACAGATCATGAACCTAAGTTTCCGAGATAGATCTGAAGCCTAGGCTCTGATACCACCTGTAACGCCCCGGACCGATACTGTCATCGGAACCAGTGCACCCGCCGTAGTCTACTATGAGAACTACGAAGCGTCAAAGCGGATCAAGCATTCATCATCTATGACGTAAGATAAATCAGCGGAAACGTTGATAAATTTAAAACTTCATCGTCATTAAAACCAGAAAATGCAACGGAATTAAAAAGTGTTTGGTCATCTAGCTAACATAAATATCAGAACAACATAGCAACATTGAGTTTCCAATCTCAGAGAAAATAATCCATCATCTATCTATTCCCATGTTCGTCATCCCATTGAGCTCACTCGCCATCGTCCTCGATAAATATCAACTCATATTCAGGCTCACCTGAAAAGGAATAGAGTAACTGTTCTTAGCGAAATTATCGCCATCAAGTAACCCATCTATACACCTTACGGAATCACACACGACGAGTCACCAGTGTATAAATCATTGCCCAAAATATAGGTGCTCGGGTTAACAAATAGCATCTCAATAAGAATTTCTCAAAACTGATAAAGCACATATATGGTACACGGGTACGAGAACAAACATGTATTAAAACAACGTATCACATAAGCAGGTCATAAACTAGCCACGTTTCTTGCATATCAAGTCTTATGCTTCGTGTATCATTATGCATGTACTTCTTTAAAATCACACACAACACCCATGCATATGTCTTCTTTCATAAACATGTCATGCATGTCATTTCACAAAACATTTCATCACTTTACATATCATATTCTTCGCGTAGCAGAACTTTATACCCTGTGGGTGATCAGTCCACAGCAACAGAACTTTATACCCCAGGCTGAAAGGTCCACGGCCCCATAACATATAACTTTATACCCCGTGCTGAAAGGTCCACGGCCCCATTACATATATCATATATCCGTGCTGAAAGGTCCACGGCCCCATTACTTATATCATATATCCATGCTGATAGGTCCACGGCCCCACAAAATAACTTTATTTTCCATGCTGATAGGTCCAACGCCCCATAAAATACTTTATACCCTGCTGTTGATTCACAGATCACGCTTTTATACCCTGCTTTTGCAGGCGTGACTTTTATACCCTGCGATCAACCAGCAGCCATTTTGTCTTTCGAAAACTTTACATCTTTCTTGTAAACACATATTCTTTTGCAAAGCAAATCTCAAATCAAATGCAAATGCCCATGTCATGATGCAGGATGCACATGTAACTTCGTATCAAACATGTAACACACACACACATACATTGTACATATCAAGTATACTGTCTTGCACCTCAAACACTCCATGTTCGTACCTTTCCAAGTCCATCCGTCTTACTAATTCACTCAGGATTCAATCTTATTCCTACTTGATCAAACTTACCATCTACACCTCAATTATACCTCAAATACCCTTGCATTTTATGTTCAAAAGAAGTGTATAAAGTTACTACACATACATAGGGCGCCTAAAGGGTCAAAAAGACTTCCAGTATACTTAGAACGCCACATGAGGCGCCTAAATTGACATAGAGGGCCTATACTAGGCGTTCGAAGTGTTCGGGGATGTTCTGTAGACATTGAACGCCTACATGAAGCGCCTAATATGACATAGAGCGCCTTATGTAGGTGTTCGAAGTGTTCGGGGATGATTCAGGACACATTGAACGCTACATTAGGCGCCTAATGTGACATAGAGCGCCTAATGTAGGTGTTCGAAGTGTTCTGACGGTTCTAAACTGCAGTTTCTCTGCAGTAACTTCCCCCCATCATCTTCCTCCTTCAACCCTTTCATGTTAAACCTCTCAAGATCCATCTTACCATCTAGGTTCATCATTCTTAACTCACATCTAATCATGAATTGATGCTTAGTTATGTCTAACAATATTCACTCTTAACTTTCAATCATTCACAACCTTCAAAAGTTATTATCAACACTCCCAACATAACAAGTCTACAACAATGCCATCACTCATCCTTCAATTCCCTGCACTTACTCTCAAACGTCTAAGTGTAGACAATCAATATAAGAATAGAACAAGACAATAAGCACATCAAAATATACACTTTCATGGGCATGCTTGACAAACAACAAAGCGCCACACAACTATTTTCAGAAATATGGCCCAAAGAACAAGACTTTACGCAACTAGCAACAAAATTTACATATAATAAAGCATTTAACATAGACAAGACAAGATTACTAACGTGTGATTCAAGTTTTCTCTTTGTAAGAACATAGGGCCTAAAGTATCAAAATTTACGTAAAGCGTATAGAAAGATTACTTGCCTTGGAATCTAGATAAGCTTACGGGTGTTCTGCAGAGTTTTGGTAAAGATTGAACCTAGGTTGACCTTCTTCTTCCTCTTCTTCTTCCTTTCTCTCTTTCTCTTCTCTCTCTTTTCCTCTTCTCCAAGCGTTTCTTTTCCCCCCTCTTTGGTGTACTACCAACGGCTGAAATGGGGAGGTTATACAATTGTTGTATAACTTCCCCCATAAACAGTTGGCAACTCTTGGTATTTGCCCAAGTTCCCCTCAATTTCCCTTTTGTGTCTATTTTCCCCCTTATGTTTTATTTAATTAAGCTTCATGACCTAAATATTTCTTGCAACTTTTTCCCTCACCCACTACCCAACTCACCTCACCCCTCAACACCATCAACCTCGGCCCCCTTCACTGCCCATGCCAGCACCTATTCCACCCCCAATCCCTCGCCCAACCTCCTCCTCACTCCCCAAAACCCTAATTCCCCTCAAGCCACTTCCTATCTCTCATTCTCCCTCCAAAACACACACTGCCTACATTTTCTTACATCTAACACCTCTGCTAGCAAGCACAGTACACGCCTAGTACTCGGAACCCGTGCATGCGCCGCCACTTTACCGGTGTGTGAGCTTTCACATGCCACCACTGCCCGTCGGCTTCGACCACCAGAATTCATCTTTTCCAGTTTCCAATCTTATCACACCTTCAAACTATGCGAAATCCCAACTTTTCAGAAATTCAAATTTGCCAAAACCCAATCAAAATTCCAAATATAATTCACATAAAATCAAACAAAATTCATTGATACAATTCATATACTTATAAAAATTAGATGATAGCCTATGCAAAATTCCAGCCCTGACCGAAATTTATACTCCTCCCAATCTAAAATCCAAGGCTCGGCCACAAACATACATCAATAAAAATCATATATATGTATATATATAAATATACACCGTGTAACATATGCATAATCATATTTCCTATACAAGTCACATCTCAACTTACATGTCATTAAGATTTGGCCACTGTCCCCGAATACTTTTCGGACATGAAGCCATAAAATTATCGATGCACATGAATATACATGTATATATGTCTAATCGGCCACACATATATATAAATATATCTATCTATGAAACTGTAGCAGCCCGGTCGATACTGGACATCGCCACCAGTGCACTTGCCATAGTCTACTACGAAAACTACAAAGCGTCAAAGCAGATCAAGCACATGTCATCCATAACGTAAGATGAATCAGCAGAAACGTCGTAAAATTTAAAACTTCAATAACCACAATATACTCAAATGAAATACAGCGGAATTAAAACGTGTTTGCAGGAATGCCTAATATATCCTCCAATACAAAATGTTAAACAATAAGTCTTTCAACTAAAAGAGAATGAATGTAAACCTATCCACTTCAGTGACCTTCATCCTAATGAGTCCACTCACCGTCGTCTTTTACAAAGATCATTTCGTACTCTGTCTCACCTAAAAAGAAGATGGAGTATCTATTCTTAGCAAAAACATCGACAGCAAGTAACCCATCTATACACCTTACGGGACCACACACGACGAGTCACCAGTATATAAAACAATGCGCAAAATAAGGTGCTCAGGTTAGCAAATAACATCTTTATAACAATTCATTGAAGCCAAATAAGTCACATAAATGATACACAAATACGGAACCAACACAAGATGTCAAATCTTATTCTTCATGTTACATGATGCATGTACTTCTTTAAAACCACATATTGCACTAAACAAAATCCCATACATATGCCTTCTTTCGTAAACATGTCATATGTGTCATTTCGCAAAACTTTTGACGATTCTTCTTATGTTATTCTTCATGTAGCAAAAACTTTATACCCTGTGGGTGATCAGTCCACAGCAAACAAAACTTTATACCCCGTGCTGAAAGGTCCACGGCCCCATAACATATAAACTTTATACCCCATGCTGAAAGGTCCACGACCCCATAACATATAAACTTTATACCCTGCTGTTGATTCACATGTCATACTTTTATACCCTGCCACTGCAGGCGTGACTTTTATACCCTGCGATCAACCAGCAGTCATAACCTTTTCTTCTTTTACATAAACGTATTCTTTTGCAAAGCAAAACTCATGTCGGAATGCAAAATGCTTATGCCGTGATGCAATACTTATGTCACATCATATCAAGCTCCTAAACATGTACACATACTTTACATATCGATTAAAAGGGTCGCAAACATCAAACGTACCTCAAGCACATCTTACTCGTATCATTTTATGCCCTCTCATATCACAAATTCACCTCTAGTTCAAACTTAGCCTTACTCATCTACACTTAACGTTTACAACTCAAATACACCTCAACAACACTTGTATTTCATGAACCATGAAAAGGAATAAATGTATCTTAAATATATAGAACGCTTAATGTGTCAAAGAAAGCTTCCAAAACACTTGGAACGCATTCAAGAGGTGCCTAATGTGACATAAAGCGCCTATACAAGGAGTCCGAAGTATTCTGGAATACACTGGTACACATCGAACGCCTACACAAGGCGCCTCAAGTGACATGGAGCGCCTTATGGGGTGTTTGAAGTATTCTAGAACGTGCTGGAACACATCGAACACCTACATTAGGTGCGTAAAGTGACATAGAGCGCCTAATGAGGTGTTTGAAGTATTCTGGAATGCACTAGAACACATTGAATGCCTACTTTAGGCGCCTAATGTGGCATTGAGCGCCTAAAGGGGTGTTCGAAGTGTTCTGACATCCCCAAAACCTGCAATTCTACAGTAACTTCCTCTCTTCAACTTCTCCCTTCACCCCTCTCACGTTAACACCCCGGATTCAACTTATCATCTAAATCCATCCGGCACATCACACAACTAACATGAATTGATTCTTAAACATATCAAATTGCATCAACTCTAAGCCTTCTATCACCCACATCTTCCGATATATCATCAAACTTTCCAACACAATAAATCTACAACATTCCATCATTCACCCTTTCTGCAAATTCTCTCAAATCATCTAAGGCACAATTGATAAACATAATAACTTATAACAAACAATAATCACATCACGGATGACATTTTTATGGCATATTTAACAACAACCAAGCACAACATAATTATTCTCAGAATTTGGCCCAAAGAACATGACTTTACTCAATCAACAACAAATACAAATAGTAGAGCATTTAACATAAACGCATCAAGATTACCAATGTGTGTTCCAATTTTCTCTTTATAAGAACATAGGGCCTGTTGAATCAAAATTTGTGTAAATGATATAAAAAGATTACTTGCCTTGATATCTAGGAAATCTTACGGTGATCAAGTTGAATTTTAAGATGGATTGCTCCTAGGATTGACTGCGGTTTCTTCTTCTTCTTCTTCTTCTTTCCTTTCTCCTTCCTTCTTTTCTCTTCTTTCTTTTCTCTCTTTCTTTCATTCTCTTCCAGTCAATTTATCCCTCTTTTTCTGCTTGTAACCGACGTCCAGTGGCCTAATGGAGAGTTATGCTCATTTTTGTAACTCCCTTCAGCATTTAATTGGGGAGGGTAGTTTTGCCATTTTTGCCTAATTTCTTCAATTTCAGCTTTTTGACTATTTTTCCACCTACAATTTATTTAACTAAGCCTCATAAATATATACAATTAATAAAATTGTATTTTTAAGTGGCTTTCTATTTATTTAATGTCGGACTCGAAAATCATGGGGTATGACATTCAACACCTTTACAAAAAGTTTTGTCCTCAAAACTTACGTACCTTAGTTGAAGAGTTGAGGATACCTCTCCTGCATCTGTTCCTCAAGTTCCCAAGTGGCTTCCCGTTCAGTGTGATTGCTCCATTGGACCTTCGCATAAAGAATCAACCATTTCCTCAACACTTGTTCCTTCCAGTCCATGATCCTCACCTATACCTCTTTATTAGTAACATCATCGTTGAGTTCCAAAGGTTGTGCTTTGAGCATATGGCTTAGATCCGTCACGTACTTCCTTAGCTCTGATATGTGAAAGACGTTATGGACTTGTGCCAACACCGGAGGTAATGCCAACCTATATGCCAAAGCTCCCACCATCTCGAGTATCTCGTAAGGATCAAAAAAACGAGGGCTTAGCTTGCCTTTCACTCCAAATCTCTTAATGTCCTTCGTAGGTGCTACTCTTAAATAAACCTTTTCACCTACATTAAACGCAAAAGGCCGTCGCTTGGAATCCGTCCAACTCTTGTTGCGGTCCTGAGCTGTCTTCATGCTATCTCGAATGATTTTCACCTTTTCTAAAGTCTTCTCGAGTAACTCAGGTTCGGTGATGGTCCTCACACCGACTTTGTCCTAGTAAACAGGAGACCTGCACTTCCGTCCATACAACACTTCGAAGGGAGCCATATCAATTGCACTGTGGTGACTGTTATTATAACAGAACTCCATTAACTTCATCATTCTATCCCAACTCCCTTTGAAATCCAGGACACAAGCCCTTAACATGTATCCTAGGGTCTGAATAGTCCTCTCAGATTGTCCAGCTGTCTGAGGGTGATACGTTGTACTCAACCTTAATTCCGTGCCCAGGGTTTTCTGAAATGATGCCCAGAACTTAGAAGTAAACCGTGGATCCCGGCCGGACACTATACTCACTGGGATATCGTGCAAGATGACAATATTGTCTATATATAGATTTACTAACTTGTCCAGAGACGATTCACTTGAGATGGGTAGAAAATGTGCAGACTTGGTTAATCAATCCACAATGACCCAAATCCTGTCATATCCACTTCTCGTCATTGGTAAACCGTCTATGAAATCCATTGTGATGTGCTCCTATTTCCATTCTGGAATCTCCAATGGCATCAACAATCCACCAGGCTGTTAGTGTTCAGCCTTAACTTGTTGGCACACCAAACATCTCTCGATGAACTCTGTGATATGCCTTTTTATTATGGACCACAAATAGTACTGTTTGATATCTCTGTACATCTTGGTGCTACCATGATGTATCGATAACCTTCAGCGGTGAGACTCCTGCAAAATTTCTTTCCTTAGCTCATCTAAATCAGGTATACACAGTCTTCCTCTAAACCATAAGCTCTCGTCCTCATTGACCCAAAATCCTTCAACCTGAATATGCTTCAGCTTCTCAAAAATCTCACCCAGAGCCTTATCATTCTTCTGAGCCTCTTTCACAAGATCAATCAAACTCGGGGTGATGGACTTTTCTGCCAAGACATTCACTGTGGAATCGATCAAACCTAAACCAAATTCTTTCATTTCTTTTTCTAGCGGTGATTGTCGTGCATGGCTGGATTTCTTGCTTAATGCGTCAGTCACTTTGTTAGCCTTTTCTGAGTGGTAATGGATGGTCAAATTGTGGTCTTTCAGCAGTTCTAACCATCTCCACTGCCTCATATTTAACTATTTCTGGGAGAATATGTACTTCGGGCTCTTTTGGTCAGTAAATATCGCGCACTTTTCCCCATATAAATAATGCCGCCAGATCTTCAAGATGAACACAACTACCGTGAGCTCAAGATCATGCATCGGATAATTCTGCTCATAAGGTTTTAGTTGTCTCAGGGCATACGCGATAACTCATTCGTGTTGCATCAAAACACAACCTATAAGTAAGGTATTAGACCAAACTCGATTTGTATGTAAAATCATAACTTATGCTACAGTTTACGTACCTACACCATTCTTTGATGCATCACTGTAGATCACAAACCCATCAGTACCGGAGGGTTGAGCCAGTACTAGGGCTGTAGTTAACCTCTTCTTAAGCTCCACGAAGCTTTTCTCGTATTCTGCCGTCCACTCAAACTTGGCCTTATCTTGAGTGAGATGATTGAGGGGCACTTCTATTGTTGAGAATCCCTCAACGAACTTCCTGTAATAACCAGCTAGACCCAAGAAACTCCGTACTTCAGTGATATCCGTGGGTCTAGGCCACTCGGTGATAGCTTCCACCTTCTTCGGATCCATAGCAATCCCTTCTTCTGATATCACGTGACCAAGGAAGGTCACGCTCCTCAACCAAAACTCACATTTGTTAAATTTGGCGTATAGTTGCTTCTGTCTCAGAATGCCTAGAACGACTCTGAGATGCTCAGCATGAGTTTGCTCGTCAGGAGAATACACCAGAATATCGTCTATGAATACCACTATAAACCTATCCAATTGTTCTCGAAAGACGGTATTCATAAGATCCATGAAAGCTGTGGGGGCATTTGTCAGCACAAATGGCAGTACTAGGAACTCATAGTGACCATATCTTGTGTGGATAGCTGTCTTTGCAATATCTTCGGCCTTCACTCGTAACTGATTCTACCCCGGTCAGAGGTCAATTTTAGAGTAACACCTGCATTAGAACCACAAAATTTAACGAAGGGTCAAGCTTAATAAAACTTACCTTGAGCTGGTCAAACAGATCCTCAATTTGCGGAAAGAGGTGCTTATTCTCGATGGTAATTGTATTCAGCTCTCGATAGTCGATACAGAGTTACCATCCTTCTTCACGAATAAAATAGGTGCTCCCCACGGTGACACACTGGAGCAAATAAACTTCTTGTCTAATAACTCCTAAAGTTGTTCTTTTAGCTCTCTCAATTCTGCCGGAGCCATTCTGTAAGGGGCTTTAGAAATGGGTTCGACTCCTGGAATCAGATTTATCTCGAACTCGACTTCCCTCAGAGGTGGTCACTCCTGGAAGTTCTTCTAGAAATACATTCAGAAACTCGTTGACCATTGGAATCTGCTCAATAGAAGGTACTTCCTGAGTAACATCCATCGCATACACTAGGAATCCATCGGCACCTTTCCTTAAGGCTCTGCAAGCTTGAGCAACTGACATATACACTTTCTTAGGGACTTTCTTTCATTCTACATCCCCTTGGAACATTACTTCTTTCATCTCAGCATTCTTGACTATCACTCGGCTCAATCAGCAGTCAATGTTGGCGTGATACTTGGCCAACGAGTCCATTCCTAATATAACATCTAGATAGGAATCACGGTGGCAGAAAACATTTGTCCTCTGAACTCCAACTCACAATCCCAATACTTCTGGAGTGAAATCATAATTTGATCTTTAGACTCTTGAACACGGTACGGAGTCTCTAACCACTCTGGTAAACCACTAAGGTGCTTAGTAAATCTCTTTGCCACGAAAGAGTGGCTTGTACTGTTACCAAAAAGCACGTTGGCAGGTATCTTATTTACTAAAACAGCACCTGCTACCACATCAGTGGCTTCTTGGACATCAGTGTTCATCATAAAATGCACGCAGGCGCTCACTCTTGGCTTAGCCTTCGTCTGTAGAGCCGCCTCTCCTGGATCATTTTTCTTCATCTCGGGACAGTCTTTAATCAAATGACCCACCTGTCCACATCGGTAACACACTCCAACCAGCTTCCCACACCGACATGACTCTTGTTGTAGTGGGGGCAAACTCCCACCGCCTGCTAAGCAACTGGATTCTATAGTGGGGGTCTCTTGAAATTTTTGCCCGAGCCTCTCCTTTGAATGTTGACCCAACGTCTGGGCCTGCCACCAACTCTAATCTCCTCTCTTGGCCTCTTGCCTGTGTTAGATGATCCTGCACTGGCCTCTCTTGTCGCTACTATATGGAAATCAATCTCGATGCGGAAGCACACGTCCAACATATCCTCGTAAATTCTCATCCCTACATTTACAATCGCTGACTGAATTCTTGAGTCCAGACCTCGCTCAAACTTCGTCATCTTTAAGCGATTATCAGACATAATCGTAGGAGCGAATTTACACAAAGTATGGAATCGATCGGCATATTCCGACACTGTAATTCGACCCTACTCCAATCTGTCAAACACCCTTATCTTTTCCAGTATTGTAGTCTCTAGCACGTAGTACTTTCGGAACGCATCACAGAACTACGCCTATGAGATAGGTGGGGTCATCCTCAGTACCATACCAGCCCACCATTCACTCACCTTGCCACACAAAAGAGGTGTGGTCACATCCACCATGATCTCATCAGGCACTTGCACCAGCCTGAAACATTTCTCCACCTCAGCCAGCCAATGTTGAGCCTCCTTAGGGTCAGTACATCCCCAAAAACTCCGGAACTCTTAACTTCCTCATCTCTCAATAGAAAAACTGGATATTATGCTGCAGGGGCGGAGAAGACGGAGGCTGCTGCTGGGTAAACCCCTGTGCAATTACTGTTAGTGTATCCTTGATCACATGGGGTAGAACCACTTGTGGTGGCCGGTTCTCCTATTCTTTTCTAGAGTTTCCTGTGTTATCTCTTCTTGGAGGCATTTTCTGAGAGGTCAACACTTTCATTAGCATTGATTAAACCCAAAAAAATACTGAAAGTTTGAATTGTAGGATCTGCAAGGCACCATTAGAAGGGAGGGTTGAACAATGGGTGCGGAAAGTGTGGTTTTTAAAATATTTTTAAACCAAGAACTCAACTTCTGAAAATAGTTTCTGTTTTTAGGACCAGTTTAAAAACATTTTGAAAACTAGGTTGCAGGTCTTCAAAAATTCTGAAACTTTTAGAGAAATTAGCCTCAGTTGTTTTGAGTATCTCCTAAAAATTTCAGATTAAAATTCAACCTCTAACCCCTTAAAAAAACGTTGGTGGTCAGATAGCACAAATCTACCAGAAACGGTAGTCTGTTTTAAAAAATTAATTCCTCATTGTCCGTAACTCCAAATACTCTGAAAATTTAAAGACTAACCCCTTATTAGTTTTATTTAATTGGGTTGAAACAGTTTTGAAAAATTCTTTTGGAAAGTTGATCAAATACGATCCAAGTCTCAACTTTTCCAAGCCTGAAAATCAGACTGCACTAGCCTCAAAATTTGGGCGTTTGGATGACTTATACTTGTCCAAAAGGATTGAAACTTGCGCCAAAAGACCCTTAAAACCTGTGGTTATAACTATGGAAAGTTTCGTGATTTTTGAAATTTGTTTACTATTTTTACCAACGTGATTAAAAACGATAAACAGAGCTGAAACTGAAAGTAAGTGTTGAAAGTAAATAACATCAAGAATTTTATACTGGTTCGGTTATAAACAACCTAATCCAGTCTTCGAGGACACCTTCTTCGGTTAGCACTAATCACACAACACAAAGAACACCTTACCACAGGGTTGATGGAGTTACACACCAACTCCAACCCTTTACAAACCTTGTATGAGAATAGAATGATCACGAACACCACCACCTTGCAAGTGCAAGATTGATCACACCTTGATCAATATTTTATAATGATAAAAAGAATATGCGGTGGTCTATATGAAGTCTATTTAAGTATATGAATATGAGTACAATAGGCTTTTAGAGAGAAGAAAGAAAGAGAGTGTAGAAAGAAGAGATGGAAGACGTTTTTGATCTTGGAATTTGCAAGACTTGTTCTTGTATTTTGTTTGCTCACTTCATTCCTTTTTATTCAAGTTGGCCTCCCCCTATGATGCTCTTCTCCTCTTGAAAATTATCTTCTAAGTCCTTGAAAGAGTGTATTGCATAATTGTGACTTTGTCTTGCTTACTTGGCACCTTCTCATTGGATGGTCATTAAGCTCTTGCTTACTTGGCACACATTGATTGGATGGATGTTTTCATCACTTGATGACTAGATAAATCTGAAATTAAACCTCAAAAAGCATATGCCAATTAGCCATAAACTTATTACCATAAGTCACATAATCCTCCCACATAATTAGCAAGACAAATAACTCCAATATACCATGCAAAAATCGGCCATTACTCCTCTTGCACATGCTGAAATTTCAGCATGTGTAACATTTGCATTTCATTCAAAATATTGCCAAGTTTACTTTGATTTAATCCAAGAAATCAATCACCATTTAGTACAAGACATTATTATTAATTTTGGAATAAAATTTGATCACCAATAGTGACTAGATTTGGTCAACATACATTACACACATGCTAAAATTTTCAGTATGTGTGATATTCAAAGATATCACCAAATTAATTCCATAATATGTTAAAAATATTGCCATAACATCTTTCAATTAATCCACATGATTCAGGATAGTAAAATATGGCTCATTTACTTGAGAAATTCGGCCAGCTATATGCACACATGCTGAAATTTTCAGCATGTGTTACAAATGTGACATAAGTTTGAAATGTTACCTTGTGTAGCTCCTTTCTTTATGTCACCAATATTGCATGCTTCATTTTTGGCCAATCAAGATGCCAACAAAGCTCCACATATGCTCCACCATGGCTGTAGTATGCGTGTGACATGCTTGTGCATGTGCTGAATTTTATTTTTGTAAACTTTGTAAAATAGTGCACATTTAATTATACACACATGGTATATTTTAATCAGCCCTTAATTGATTTTTCTAGAACACTTTAGAATGTATGAAGTATGTAAAAAGTGTCTAGATACATGCTATATGCCATGCCAAAAATGTTCCATGTCTCGTGTACGTAGAAAACCAAATTTTCGACGTTTATCGATTACTCGATTTTTCTCTAATTAAATTCCAAATTTTTGCACATGTTATATATATTATGTTACACATAATATACATAAATTAAAATTTAATATTCAGCAGTTAGGCTGATCTAAAGTGGCGCCCAACATGTGAAAAAATTGAATTTTGGAATCTCCACAATTTGGCCTTAATTGAGGGTGATTTGTGTGTGCCAACATGGAATGATTTTATGGATGTACATACCATGTAAGCCACAAACTTTGTGGCCATTTTTTAAGTGTAGGGGCTGACATCTATTTATGGCAAGTATGTGACACGTTGGCGAAGTTTCGGTATTCGCCCGATACGACAATTTTCGGTTTAGAACCTTTTAACGTGTCGTAATAAATTTTTCATCACCATGACTTATATCATATGATATAAGACCTGAATATACTCATAAATATGAGTTAAGTATAGTGGTGTGACGTTAACATACGTATGTAAAATATATAACGTGTCGGTAGTATGTTGGAATATGTGTGTATGTGCGCTTTTAAAAAAATCTGAATATATATATATATATATATATATTGAAAAACGTGTGATATAAGGGGGGGTGAAGAACTTTCTTTTCTTCAACTTGTTGCCTTTGTGCCTTTTCCAAATATGGCTTCCTTTAATGAATTGCTTAGTTTAATTAACTAAGTACTTCACTTAATGAACTAGTTTAGTTCATTAATGATGGCACTTGAAAATAGTTCAAACACAACAAATGTTTGCCATTTGATGTAAGCTTTAAAGCTTCATGAATTGTTAGTACGACAACATTATATATGAACTATATAAGGCAAGTTTTATGCAACAACGTGTCATGTCATAAAATATGTCATGCATTTCTTTGTAACACGTTATTTAAATCATGCATTTTAAAATCACTCAAACCCCTTTTTCTCTACAATCTCCCCCTTTTGATGATTTACAAAATAACCTACATTCATGATTTAAATCTTG